>JAOXJM010000041.1:33641473-33665227 GCA_026413425.1 Tringa solitaria | reverse complement strand
CAACCACCTCCCTGGGCAGCCTATTCCAATGCCTGACCACTCTTTCTGTGAAGAAGTATACAGAAGTATACAGTATACCTCCATCTCTTATCTTTCTTTGATTTCCAAAAGTAGTCTCTCCTCAAAAATCTTTTAACCTCAAAAGACATGCTCAAAAATCTTTTAGCTTCATAAGTTATTGGCCAAAATAAACTTTAAAATAGCATACAGAAGAACTGCACTGCTATAGCACACCTTCATAACTACAGGTACATAACAAACAATTTATAATCACAGTGTGTTAAGCAACTTTTGACCTTCCAAGCAGTCTCCTGTACTCTTATACAAAATAAACACATCAGAAAAGGCCTGTCATCTTTTTTACATCCCAACACAATTCCAGTATTTACCTTCGAATCGAAAGATGATTTTTTCTTCACATGTGGAGCCCAGTATTTATTTGCTAACTGTATGGGGGGGAAATAAAAGAAAGGTTAAATGAATACACTTTCAGTTGTAGTAATACAATAACTCTATAACAGATCCCATCCCCAAACTTTATTTCATTATCATCTTGCTTAATTTCAGCTTATGGTAACTACAGGTAACAAAATTATGTTTTCCAGCAACAACAGTTTTCAACCACCTACGGTTTTATGTCTAAACCTTTTCCAACAGAATTCTGATCCTTTGTAAAAATTTCAGATGCACTGAATGCTATATAATAAACAATTTATTTTTTTAAGTTACTTCTAGCCTTACTTTCTTGTTACTTCTACTTTCTAAGTCACTTCTACCTCAAAAATATATCATGATCTTTCAAGGACTGCACACCTCAGACTACAAATGATTACATGGAGGAATTTCACAAGGAACTAGAGTCTACACACAGAGGCCTAACACCTCAAGGCTATTTGCTGTAGCCAGCACTTTACCAAAACTCCTGAGCTACGGTGGCAAGAGCTTCCTAACCGATTTTACGCTGTAGAAGAGTGAGGAAAGCAGTACTGCCGGCACAAAAAATGAGCGCTTGTACAAAACCACCTGGAATGTTCAGCTACAAGAAACTGTCAGCCACTTTTCACGTGTTATAACAAACCTGGTTGCTGCTGCCGGGCTGCTCTTGGGAATCTCTACAGCCTCGAAACGCTGGGGGCGCGTACCCTTTCATGGGTAGCACAGACGCTAAATCCCTCCTCGCTCACCACAAAGCAGGGCCCTTTCCCTAACACCCGCGGACAGCAAAGGCCATTCTAACTTATCTAACTCCGAGGCGCTTTTCCAGGCCCGGAGACCTCGGGGCCCGCTCCCCCGCCCGGCCCTACCTGGGTCACGTACTCCGCGTTGATCTGCGACACGGTGGGCGCCACGATCTTCTTCGGCGGGGCCGAGGACGCCGGCGCCGCCATGGTGAAGGCACACACAGACACACCGGGAACACCACCGCCCTCAGCCCGGGCCCGCCGCCAAGGCCGAGCGGAACCGACCTCCGGGTGAGGAGCAGCCGAGATGGGGAGCGCTTCCGGGGCGAGGAGCGCTAGAGCGGCGGCGGGGAGGGGCGGGGAGGCGGCTGCGCCCCCTGCTGACCATTCCCTGCCCCTGCCGCCGGCGGGCGCGGAGCGGGGCTCCCTCCCTGCCAACCACCGGGGCGGTGAGGGGGCTGCCTTGTTCCCCCTTGGGGCGGTGAGGGGGCTGCCTTGTTCC
This sequence comes from Tringa solitaria, assembly GCA_026413425.1. Classification (NCBI taxonomy): domain Eukaryota; kingdom Metazoa; phylum Chordata; class Aves; order Charadriiformes; family Scolopacidae; genus Tringa; species Tringa solitaria. The sequence continues at coordinate 33,663,544 of JAOXJM010000041.1, read as the reverse complement.
CCCTTGGGGCGGTGAGGGGGCTGCCTCGTTTCTCCCCCGGGGCGGTGAGGGGGCTCCTGAGGGCCGCGTTCCGGCCGTCGCTGTCAAGGCCTGTCCCGGGGCCGGCCTCGGTAGCGGGCCGCCTGCTGGGCCCGGCCGCCCTCGGCAAGGAGGAGCACTGCGAGGGGCAGGTCAGGGAGCTGCTCAGGAGCCTGGAGAAGCCGAAAGGCTGCGGTAAAAGAAGAGGGAGGCAGTTGACACGCCAGGTAGCTTTAATGCTCGCCCTTCAGCTGCTGCGTAAATAGGGTGACTCCTTCTATAGTATCATTTATTTGTCGTGGTTTCTGTCCACCTGCGGTGGAAAAGACCCGCTCTTGGGTAACATCAAACGAACCCCACCGAGATCTGAGCGTCGCTCCTCCTGACACACGTCCCCGAAATTGGGGAAAGTCTGTGGAGAGAGGCAAAAGTAAGAGGGGAAAAAGTACAGGCTCAGGGAAGTCAGCAGTTCAGTAATGATTTAGAATGGTTTGCAATTAACTCATTCTATTTGGTAAACACATTTAATTAAGGAGGAAATTAACAGACTCCCCAGAGGAGTTACGGCGCTTTGTTTCTGTGCTCATTATCCAGCACCTGCCACTTGAGTACTTTAAACTTCCAGGCAGATACCATTGAAGTCTGTTTGAATATGACCTCCTTTGTTTTGATATCAAGGTGATCTCCATTTCATTTCTTCAAGCAGAGGTTAAACTAAATATTCTTTTTGAAGTTGAATTAGAATGTACAATGGGAATGGAAAAAAGTAATGACAGTACCTTGGATAGGATCAGACAATGGCTGCATTCAAATAAATATGCCTACTGCATGCCTTCGCTTTAAATGATCCAGAAAATTTAAGTTTTCTGTATGAAAGCCAGTTAAATCAAAAAGTTACAAAAGTACCAGTAATAAATTCTGTCAATAACAAGGATTGAGCGTTGTCTTGTCTAATCATTGAAATCTTCAGAGAGATCTGTATTTGATGAAACATAAGCAAATGCAAAACAGTTAAAATACACTTAAACCAATGTACCCCATCTGACACTTAAATTGTGATAAAAATCACTGTATTAAGATTTAATCTTAATTTAAGTTAATCAACCTAGAGATTCCAGCTTTGTGACTGATTTAGGCTTATTGAAATCTATGAAAATATAGCTACCCCTTTTGGTGCCTGCCCTTTCTCTGTGACTTGGTACATACAGTGCTAGCACATGTATCCATGTACACTTGTGTCCATGCCCAGGTGTACAAAATACAAATGAAATGTACCCAAGCTCTAAGCTGGCTGAGCCATACGAGCATGTAGCTGTGCCTTTACTGCCTACAGTGTCCTCTCCAACTTACCTTCCACAGTTAGGTTGTTCTATATTTGACTGCCTCAGAAATGAACATACATAGCTTATGTTCGTATGTATCAGAACAAGTAGAAATGTAAGAGCTTGTTTTTTGTAAAACAAGTGCTTTTACTATCCATAAGTGGACTAGAGAGATAAATGGCAGGAAGGGAACTACTGAAGCTATAAATCAGTGATGAAAAAGAGCAAAGGAATATAGGTTTGTTACCTATAAATATTGGCTGAAAATAGGAAAGCTTCTAAAATTGGCTTTCAGGTGGGAGCCAAAAGTGTGACTTGTGTTTAAGATAGACCATGGGATGCTTAGAAGAGGCTATGATGATTTCTTGGGATCAGAGGTGGCAGTAATTGATGACCTTAGATTTCTTTTTTAACCACATGCTCAAGTGTTACCTACAAGGTGACTTTTTTTTTTTTTAATTAGTACCACGCCAAAAATTAGGTAGGCAAATAGATTTTGGACTTGGTAAATTTTCTCGAACAGCCTTCCAAAGCTAATTTAAACCTTCTCACCTCTCCTTCTGATAGATCATTAGGCATGTGTCAAAACCTGCAAATTGGTCAAAACCACATGTATCAAAGCTATGAAAGCTCAACGAGGAATCCGTGTTTATCTAACTTTTGGCACTTGGGTGTCCCAGTGAGGTTAGTTGTCTTAAACCTCCCTACAGTCAGTGTGGTGACAAAAGTCCCTCCAGAGGGAAAAACAACTAATTTAAGTGCTCTGACTCCTTTTCTGAAGGAGCTTCTGATACTGGAAACTAATATTAGATGCCTAATAGGCAATATGATTACATCCCTCAGTGGCAATGTCAAATAAAATGATAAAGATCTCCTCCCTATAAATAATGCATTCAGTATTTCTCTGTAAGGGCTATTGTTTAGTTACACAGTAGGACTACAGATGAATAGCAAAAGTATAAATTAGTGCTTTGGTAAAATACATGGCTTTCAAGCCTCAAGAGCAGCCCAGCCTTTAAAGAGGAGCTGTGGTGGGACCAGGCATAATGATACCTGGTGTTGTACCTATGCCCCCATCTGCAGCTCTCACCCCAGCTCGCAACTGTCGGTTAGGACCCATCTCTTGAATGCTACACTTGGATTCCCCCAGAGTGGAGGCACGTCTGTCACTTTCCACCCCAAAACGCTTTGTAGTCGAGGGAAAAATAAAACCCTGCACTCTATGGTCCCCACAGCCTTCTGTGAAGTTCTCCATCTTTCTCTACTCATTGATTTAACATGCCAAGAAAATCAAATATTCTTTCTCTTCAAAAATCTGTTAATTCATTCATGAAGACATGTATTATTTAAAAAGTCACACATTTGCAGTTTTCAAGACTATTATTCATTTCTAGGCTGCATACAGTCCTGGTCAATTTATATTCAATGCTGCTTTCTTGCTTAATTAGCTCTTCCTGTTTTGGATGCTTGCCCTTCTATATTATTGTAGCCAGGAAAAATATGCTTTTCTCCTCTTCTTTGTAAATGATAAAAGCCAAGGTCATCAATAAGCTGACCATCGCTTTTATCTCAATGATACTCTCTGGAATACAGTATCAGTGGGTCAGGAAGTATCTAGTGATAATTAGCAGGGGTTGATTCTATGTTCTGGCCTGTCTATCTTTTAGATTATTTTAGGTTCTGCCTAGAGTCAGAGAAATTATTAATTTCTAGCAATGAAAACTCCAAACAATTAATCTCTAAGGATTTCTAATATTAATTGATTTTAAGGTTTGTTACTGTTCTAGGGTCTCCAGTGATACGTGACCAGTGGAACTAGATTCCAGCAGCTACATACTTAATATAAAAGTTGTTTCCCTTTTTGTTTCTCTTTCACACAAATACAGAGATTTAGCCTTTGAATCTTTTAGCTTTTAGCTTCTTAGACATAAATAAACCCCACACAGAGAGGTGCAGACTCGGTATGGATACCATATTGCACCTATGTGAACTCTGGTGGGAAAGCTTTGTTCCAAAGCAGGTAACAAAGACCAGGACTGCACTCAGGTTGCAAAACGGTATTCCCTTCCCCATTCCAGTCATCAGGTTCCTTCAAAATTATGAACAAGCAGCCGCTGACTCCTGCTCCTCCAAGCAAGCACTGCCGTAGGGACCAATGATTGCCCATGTGCCTCAGCCTGGTCACTGCAGTAGAGCAGCAGCAATTTCTCCTGGCTCTTTGACGTGGAATGACGGGATGGCTGCTATCACACCTCTGTGGCCTGAACTCCTGGTAACCAGGGGAGCAGAGATGGTGGAAGTTCCCTTAACATAATACAGAATTGAAGGTATCAAACCCTTCTTGGCAGAGTGGGGAGCATCTCACTGCTGTATGGGAATGTGTATTCTGGCCTAATACAATTGCATCATACTCAATGCATAAGCCTAGCTTTAGGGAAGTACCTAATACTGCACCCTGGATACCTTCACTTAGGGCAGATGAATCCCAGCCCCAGTGACATGAAGCCATCTGTCAGGTAGGCTTTCTGTGCAGCAAGGCTGCAATGCTTAGGAGACTGCATCTCTTTTAAAACCAGCTTTTATCTCTAGCTTGTTGACTTTTACAAATAAACAAAAGGTTTTTTTGAGAGGCTTCCCTCTGAAAAGGAAAGTTCAAAACATGAGAATTTCAAGTCTCATCATGTTTATATACAAACTTGCACATACGGCTTTTCCTGTAACCAAAGAAGAAAAGTGACAATGAATAGGCAGCATTTTGAAATGTTACTTGCAAAGTTATATAAAATAAGTTTTTGAAAGGGGTGGGGGTTATGAATGGCATAGAAATGGAATAGTATGTACATTATTTAAAGAAGACCAGGAACCTCCCATGTCTCTTACCTGTTGATACAATAGAAGAAATATATTGATTTAACCTGCTTTCAGGTAAATAAAATTTGGAAAAGCCTCTCAGTAAAGATCAGGGGAATCTTTGAACATGTAAAAAGCTTTTGCACAATGATAGGATTATTGCTTTTGTTACTAGTTTTCTATGCATAGCAGTTAATACTCACATAAATTAAATGTTCATTATAGTTTTAATTCAATCACATCGCATTGCTTTTACTATTTTATTTATGTTCAAGAGTTTGTCACTGTGTTCATCTCATTAAATATGGGTACTCACTCAGTAAATATGTGTACTTCCACTCAGTAAATATGGGTACTTTCAAAAATGATGCCTCAGTTTAGTAACAGATGCTTCTTAAAATATTTAGAATTTTAAAGTGTAAAGAAGCCGTCAGTAGCATTCTGATTTGTGTATAAATATTTATTTAGCACACGTTCTGGCCAATGTACTGCCCTTGATTTTTGTGCAAAACTTACAGTAACTTCAATGGAAATTCTGAGCTTATGACTAGAGAAAAATATGGTTAATTCAGCAACCCAGCTGCTTTTCTATCCCAGAATAGCAGGCAGTGCCTCTAGTGAAGGAGGTGAGGAAATACGGGATTTTATGTCATTCTTAGCTTTCTGTTGCCGGGCTCACATTTGGGTAACAGCTTAACTTACAGCAGGCTCTGGGCTATTCTAATTCTCTTCAGAGACTTTTAGTTTGGTTCCTACCAACTGAGGCAGAAGAGTGGTATGAACGTAAGAGAGCAATGGCCAGTAAAGCTCTAGAAATATTTGCTAGAAATCCTGTGAGAAGCTGTTATGTGATAAAACTTCTATGGGGCAAAAAAATTAATGTGAGATAAACATGTGATGGAGGAACATGAGGCCTTCATCACTGAAATGAATTTCTAAGGCAAATAGTTTCCTTTCTGCTAGTGCTAGCATGAGAAACGTTATGGAAAGTTGAGTCTATTTGCAGAATCATTGTAAAAGTAGGTTCTCAACCACATATCCTTCCTCACGGCATAGAAAAAAAATAGACTGCAGACAAAACTGAAGCATATCTAATATGCAGCATAAAACTTAGTCAAGAGAGAACAATACTAAGATGCTGAGGGCCAGCTCAAGTCTCCTAAAGATTTCATCCTTGCATTTGTCTGTATTTTCTAGGCTTTTGGTAGACATTCTCATTAGCAGGTCAGGATTTTAAGAGAGGCTAAAATGGCAATAAAACAGAATATCTGCTGAAAACGGCAAACTTCACACTGGTGCAATATTGAAAAATAATTTATTAACTTTTAATAATTTCTTTTAGTTAAAAAAACCTTTCAGGATCCTCTTCGAATCAAAATAAAGTAGAAATTGAGGAAATCATCTGAGGTTCTGTAGCTCAGCAAGCTACTTCTGCAAACATATATGAAGCCTTAAAATTTATACTCCTTAAAAAAATGCACAAATAAAATAAGGCAAATTTGCACATCAGGAAGATAGTGTTTTCTCTCATGTCTACAGAAATTGAGCGCAGGGCATTAGCAGCACAAGGGGAGACGGTGCGTGTAGCGGGTTTCTTTAGCTTAGGAACAGAATTCTGCTTTTTTATATAGCCGTGTTCACACAGTTGTGCGTGTTCCCCTCCTACACTGTGCCAGCAAGGCACATTCCAGTCAAGCAGCCATGGGAAAATCCCAATTAGTCGTTTCAGTCTGCTCTTGGTACCCCAGGTACCCAGCCCGCTCTCAGCGGAGAACGACAGGCCACAGGCTGTGCCCCACAGCTGGGCAGCTTCTGGCATCCTCCGGCAGCGATTGGCGTGCCATGGCAGCACACCTGCAACAGCCAGCTCCGTGCCTCTCCCTGCCACGTACAGGGTTTCACAGATCCGTACAAACTGGGACCAGGGACACGCTGGTGGGATTCCAATGAAAAGGAAACCTTTCGGCCGCGTATCCCAACCCTGCCAGGTGTAGAGCAGAACCAAGCCACACATTAGCTCGTCCTGGAGGCAGACGGGAACTGGAATGGCAGAGTACACAAGTAAAACGGCATTCAAAGGTTTGCGGTAATTCAGGGCAGACATAATGACACTTTAATGTTAAAACAGCAGTTTCTGAACAAGAAAATGATCGATTCTACTTATAAGTGATTTTGTTGGCGTAAGGCTGATTTCTCCTTTGCTTGCATGGACTTTGAAGATTCATTTTTTAACAGATGCTAAAAAAGACTGTTTAAAAGCTGCTTGACAGAAATAGTCATTATATGAAGAAGTACAATTAATTTGTTCAACCTGGAGAAAATAAGGTATATGAGAGCATAGAGAAGTCACTTCTGTAATTTCAATTTTCCTTATGATAACTGCCTCTCAGACACATCTCATCCATAGCCATCAGACCATAAAACTAGGCTATTAAGTTAAAACTTGCACTTTAAAAATCCACAAAATCTTGTGCTACGAATATGAACCGTGACCCCCTTAGTTACTTAGGAGATCTAGGCATTTTCAACATTATTACAAGGGGCCATTAGAAGGACCAAATCCATAGTCTTTATTGATTTAAGAGTCATCCAACTGTACTTAGACCAAAGTGTTACACGAGTGAGCTACTGTTACGAGATCATGACTTTCAGAGTTTTACATTTATACTAAAACTAAACATTAGATCCAGCATCTCAGTTTGAAGCCTAAGCTCTCACTAACTTCACTTAAATTCATTTTGTTTCTGTCTTCCATTTGCTTCACCAACTTTTCCTATTGGTGCTGAGTATAACAGAGCAGACGACAGACAAGGAAGAAACCACTCAGTGAGAAGCAGCTATAAAGTGATTAAACAGTTCTTCTGTGATTTATGGTGGCTTTTTTTCTTTTTTAATTTTTCCCTAGACATATATAGAAATACATTTTTTTTTTGCAAGTTTTGACTTTCTGCAAATATTGCAAGGATAGTACATAACCAAAATCATGAACATTTTAAAGTTATCCATGGCCACATTTCTTAGATAGAAAATGGATGATTTGATCAGTAGTGCTGCAGTTCCAGTCAGATTAATACTACAAACTATTTGTCTTTAAAAAAAAAAACAAACACCACCACCCTTTTACCTTTTTCTGCTTGTTTTGAAGTATTTGACCCTTCTTTTATTCCACCTAGAACTACCTCGAAGCTGAATCCATGCAACTTGAGAAGTTGTCCTGGAGGGAGCTCAATATTAACATAGAAGGACCCACTGTTTTCCTGTTTACAAGAGTCTTAAAAAATCCACTACTTCAGTATTACAAGATTGTTACTAGTAGATATCAGCTCATTCTAACAAAACCACAGGCAACGTCTCTGCCACCAAAGACACTTCAAAGATTGATGGCTTGGACTTGCCTTGAAGCGTTATGGAAAATTACTAACATATTAATGAACAACAAAGTGTTATTGTTAACACTGGGAAAACCATTCTAGCTCAAGTTCTCAAAGGTATTTGGATAATTTTACTGCTAACTTCAAAAGAGACAGGATTTGATGCTTATATTTTTTTTCTCTTGACTCTTAGAAACTGCTTTACCCCTTTCTAGCTAGTTTACGCTTTAATCCCCTGAACATTGTGAATTTATACCAACACAAAACTTTTCATAAAGGAGCAGAGCACCAGATAAACAGTGGCCTTTACTGCCCTTCTGAAATCCCATCAAGCCCAAAGATTTCATTCATTTCCAAATTAATCAGACAGTCAGACTTCCCACATATGTCTATTCATGCCTGAGAAGTAGCCTTCTGTATCACCTTCCCCTCATTTTACTCAAACTGATATTTGCAAAACATATCAAGTTTACTGTTCTCTAAGCATTACTCTCAAACATAGCATTTTTAAAATGACTGTGACTCCTTAAGAAAGAAATATGTTTAAAGAGAATAAGATCTATATTATTTCTATAGCAAAAATACCTGAAACAAAACCTATTGTTTTAACAATAGGTTCTAACAGTGCAAAGTTAGTTATTTGGATGTGTAGTCTTAAACTTTGCAGCATACTGAATGTTTTGTAGTTTTGAAACTCTGGTTTGCATGTTAAGTATACAATAGAAGTACAATATAAATAAAATAGTTTATTACAAGTATTTGAAAAGAGCTCTACAATACACTTTCAAAACGTTTTATACAGTATTCTCTCTTTCAATATGAAACAATTCACATAGGGAGAAAAAAAATCTCAATATATAACTGTAGTCATTACTACCATATGGAATTTGTCTGTCATACAAAAATCGTAATAACTGTAGACTGTTTCTGAGTATCTTTCCTGGTTTTATTCTCTCTGAAAACATTTACGAAAATAAAAAACTCCCTTCACTTCATTTATACCAAATACTACAAAGCTTATGACACAGCAAGACCTAGATAAATCACTTAAAAAAATTCAAAAACATTTTACTTAAATAAATATGGATCTATTTAAATAGTGAAAAGAATGCCACATATCTTACAGATATGTTAATTAAGAAATAGGAATAAAAACTTCAGGTTTCAACTATTCAGAGATGCATAACAAAGGAAAATATCCTAAAAGGTAGTTTTTTCAGAGGAAAAAAAAAAAGAAACAAACTTCATTCTTGTTCATAATGAATAAAGCTCCACTGCACTTACACTTTTTGCCAGCCCCACAGGCACAATGGGCACAGCTCTCTACTTACCAGAAAGTATAACTACAGATTCTATTAATACAAAATCAGAATTATTTAATTTGAGCTAATAATCATTTTCAGTCTCTTATATTTAATGTAACGAGAAGATGACTTTCCGACAAAACTGCTCATCTGAGTTATTATCACATCTTAGAGAATATTTCTTTTACTGGTGAATATGTATGCTAGAAGGAAAGGAGACTGGAACAGATAGTAAGCCTGTCTGTAACACTAATGATAATTTCTTGTCCTCTTTCCTTGCACAAAAATAGTTCAGTATTGTATGAATTGGACAAAAAGGCTAGAAAATGCAAGGGATATACGAAGACGTGGAGATAATTATGTGGTGAAATGGATTAATTGATCATAAACCCTGCTATTTTAGCATTGTCTACTTATAGTTTATCATAAAAAGGGAAAAGGTCTAATTCCTTAGATTTCCAAGCACATTACAATGCAGTTAATTTTTTTCTATTAATTGTTCTATAATGCCACATCCACATTTTTCATCATTAAACTTCCTTTTCCTCTTCTTTGTTGCATCTTTTATCTAAAAAAACCATTTCTTTTAACAAAAGTATGAAAAAAATACAGCAAACATCTTTTCTTGCAACGTATATAAATCCAGAAAAAAGTAAAAGGACTCTTTTTTCTGTATTCTGAAATTTACCTTTTTATCTTTACTTTTTTGATCATAACATCATAAAATACTATATGGGAAAAGGCATAACTTAAAACAGCTGATTCATGGAGCACTGCAGATTGCTGCAACACTATTAATATAGTAAGAATGTGTATTATAAATTAAGTTAGGAAAAGAAATGCAAGGTGGCTTTTTTGTTGCATGTTGGTTTTGTTTTAAACATCATCTCACATTCATCACAAATTATATCAAGCAGAGGGTTGTGAAGATAGTAAGTCAACTTAACACCAAGTCATCTCTGTGATCGAAAAGATAATCTCCTTCAGTCAAATTGTTCGGTCTAACAAAAGCCTTTTAATAATTATGCAAACAAAAATTTTAACATAGAATTTCATAGGACATTACCCAATTTTGATAAAAACAGTATATTCTCCGGTTGTTGCTCAGTGGAATTCAGCTTTAAGCTCTCTTTAAAGTGTATAAGGTGGTGTCTCTTCAAATGTGGGGCCTGTCTGAAATTTTTACCACAAACTAAACATTCAAATGGCTTCTGTCCAGCGTGCATTAGGTAATGTCTTTCAAGCTTAGAAGGCGATTTAAAAGTTTTAAAGCAGATACTGCACTGATACAGTTTGTTAACAACTTCACTTTTTTCCGTACCTTCAGAAAAGTCATGCCAGTAGCTGTAACAGCTTTGCTCTGTTTCCAGCAATTTACTGCACAAATACGGCTGTGTGTTTCTGCTGCTGTTGTCGAGAACAAAGTCCCCTGACTCAATTTCAACTTTGATTCCAGCTGCTTGGTTTGACTGAATCAGCTCGAATTCTTGAAAGCCAGGTGCCCGTGAAGGTGTTTGAGAATAACCCACAGGCTCTGAAGACTTAAATTCAATGTGATCTCCCTGATGATTGAAAAGTTTGTTCAGGTTTTCAAATTCTACCTGGCAAACAGGGCTTTTATAGGGTCTCTTTTCAGTATGGGTGAGCTGATGTCTTTTTAAGTGAGCTGACTGTCTAAATGTCTTCCCGCAAACATTACAGCCAAAGGGCTTCTGTCCCGTGTGTATAAGATAATGCCTTTGAAGTTTGGATGAAGACGGAAAGATTTTTTCACATCTGTCACATTTACACACTTTGTGTCTGTTATGTATATTTTTAGCAGAAGCTGAAAAAGCACAGTGAAGTACTTCTGGATTATCAAAGAAGCCATCATCTGATGAACCATAAAAAGCGCCATCTTTATTATGCAGTGAATCACTGATGTTTAACATGCTTTCCCCAGTAAGCATACCTTTTAATTTAATTCCAAAGTCATGAGGTTGTGGGTGCTCTTGCCGAGGTAATGGCACAGCAAACGTTCTTTTCATCCGATTACTAAGTGCCTTGTGCATGTCAAGCTTGCTATGGCAATCCTTGAAAGGTTTAGTGGAAGCACACTGATCACAATGCTGATCTCTAGCTCCAACCAGGTCAGGACTTTTAAAGTGACCCGATTTTATTTTTTTTCTGTCCATCAGAGAAAAATCTGTTGCCTTTCCTCCAGTACGCTTCAGCTTCGTGAGGATCTTATTTTTCATGCTGACTCTGTGGCTGCGTGCTGTTGTACCATTACTTGAACTTTTGCCACCTCTCAGATAACATTTGTGCAAATTTAGAACCTGCTCCGTTTCAAAACACTGCTCACATGCTGGGCACTGAAAGGGTACAATATATATGGAGTGAACATCATGTGGGTCATTCTCACATGACTTGTAAGTTTCAGCGTTCTCAAAACTATCCTTCTTTCCTTCCAATGGGTTCTGTGGCCTGGGATATTTAAGAGTCTTTGCTTTGTATAAAATATTGGGGGAAGTCTTATTTCTGGCATGGAGCTGTTTGTGCTTCATGAGTTTGCTCTGTATTTTAAACCCCTTCTGACAAAAGCAGCACCGAAAAGGCCTTTCTTCTGTGTGTGTGAGCTGATGGATTTTCAAGTGTGTTGACTGTCTGAAAGATTTACCACATGAAGAACACTTAAAAGGTTTCTGGCCAGTGTGAATAAGGAAGTGTCTTTCTAGCTTAGATCTTGATGGAAATGTCTTGTTACACGATTCACAAGCATGAGTTTTCTTTCTCCTTCTGGCACCATGTAGATGATCTGCCTTCAGGCACTGATGCAGCATCCACCTCTCTTCAGTTGTAAAAGATTTACAGCACATAGAACATCGAAATACGGCATAAGTGACCCTGTCTTGCTCAAAATTCATAGAGTTTTCTGCTTGCTTGGTATCGTTCTGATAATTTTCATTATGAAGCTGCTGATGCTTTAAGAAAGTGACTAAGTTTTTGAAGTTTCTATGACAAACAAGACACTTAAAAGGCAGGTTATGGGTTAACTGGTGCCTCTCCAGGTGGACTAGCTGCCTAAATGTTTTATGGCACACATGACATTCAAATGGCTTTTGACCAGTATGTATCAGATAATGTCTAGCTAATTTTGATGGTGTTTCAAACTGTTTATAGCAAATGTCACAAATATATGGCTTTTTCTTGGGTAGCCTGTCAGCTGCTACACACTGCTGAACTTTTAACATTTTTAAAAAGCAATTGCACCTCGCCTACTGTTAATTTCTTGAGATAGATATTTCAAGTGAAACCATCAATTGCTCACTAAGATGGAAGGTGGTAGAAGCAGCAGGTTTTCTTAGGAGAGATATTCTTAAATCCCACAGGTCCCTAAAATAAGAGAGAGAGTATTATTTTAGCCTATATTAATACATAATTATCTAAGTTTGTCTCGTTTTCTACAAGAGACCAAAAGCACCTAGGTTAGAATACTCCTGAGTTAATTTATCTTAAAGTGCTTTCTTTATAAAGGAGTAATCACTCATCATATCATATGATTCAGAAAACCTAATTTTCAGAAGAAACAAACAAGTTTAAGTCATCTGTGCAACACAGATACTGTTTAGTCACGCAGATTACTTCCAAATAATATACAGTTCAGCTACATTATGATATTTAGGTTATATACAAATAAAGCATATTCTTAAAATTCAGTGTATTCAAAGACATTGCAAAGAATAAAAGCCTACTGCAATATAAGGCAAGTTACAATGAGATTCGAGATATATGCACAAAAGACTGAAAATATCTGGTAAATCAATATTTTTCTTAAGCTTAATGGAAAGAAACCTGGTCATCTGATAGGACTGTTCCACCTCTATTAGATACGTTCCTATATAATTGTGGGCCTTATTAAATAACATTTGCAGGTATGCCTTAGATGCAGTTGTCACTACACTAAGGAGTTACCTAATCTTACTGAAATCATTCAGAATAGGACTTATCAATGCTATAAAGCAGTTATAAAGTCAATTTTTCCTTTCCTATTCTCTTTCCTTTAGAATTTTAACAGCTACTGAGTTTCAGTCTTCTTTTGAAGATGCAAGAAGACACAACACTCTTAGAATACCCCCTTTTCCTCCAAGTTTTGTCACATCATGTGAAGGCAGGGAGTTTAGACAGAGTAAGCACATGACACCACATGCTTTCTAGTTTGTGCTACCATGAAGTTAGAGACAGGTAGGCTGAGAAAAGGAGAAAAGCTTCTCTGCTATGCTGGAAGTTTCTGTACTGCTCAAGGCAGCCTCCATTAGCAGGGAAGGAAAATCTCCTGAGAAAGAACTGTAAAGATAGATGAATTTTAGTTAACATACTGTCATACAGATCTAATTTACACATCAGGAAAGTGCTCAAACAGTATAGTGACATGCAAAGAAAAAAATTCTGAAGTAAGAGACAGCCGTGGCATATTACACAAGGGATTTTGTATTTAGACTTTTTACAAAATTTATAAGCTATCTGGTGAATGGAGGAAATGCTCTGTAGTACAAGGTGTCAAAAGCAGAATAGAACTTCTTGCTGTGGTCTTTGTGCCCTGTGAAAGACTAAAGGCTCAGATGCAGTAAACCTAGGGGATGCAGAAGGAGAAAGGAGCTAAGACAAGCGTTATTGTGTGGCCCAAATATATTTTCAAATCCTATTTACTAAGGACAGACTTCTCCACATTTATTTCAGGGTGCTCTGTGCCTTGCACATCTAAGGAATAAACATGCTATTGCTAAAGATCAAAAAGCAAAAGACAAGTTTAGAATTTTGTCTCCTGCCAGCCTTGGAAGTACAGTCTTGTCCTAATTAGAGTCAAAAAACGTATTTCCTTATGTGATAAGGATTAGGCATAGGTCCGATTTAATATTAAATTGACACTAGTTTTCGTCTTGGCTGCAAGGTCATGCAGAAAAATAGAGTCAAGAAATAACACAGGCCATAAAAGACCATAAAAAAACAAAAGCTGAATATGCAAACAGCAAGAATGCCATCCATAGCAGGATGCATAAACAGAAGTAAAGCTTTGATAGCACATACATCTTCCACTCTACTCGCTACTGTTTAGAATTCAGCTGCCATATTCAGTTCTGAATGCTGCCCTTCAGATTGAGTTGAGTATATGAACTAACTGGAATGAGTCCAGAGAAGAGGATCAAGAATGATCAGAGCTTAAATGCATAATATACAGGAAAACGTTAAAGTAACTGATTAAAGAGCACAAAAAAAACCCCAAAACAAAACCAAACATAAGAGATAACTTTAAAGAAAACGTAAATAAGCTGTTTCCTAAGCCATTTATAGTTGCAACTAGAAATGGATTCAAATTATAGCAGAAAGCAAGCACATTATTGTCCTTACAGTTGCAAAATTTTTCTTAATAAGCATACAAATAAGTTGTGTGGGGAAAGTGCTCTGCCTCCAACACTGGAGGTATCCAAAAAAGGTTGTACAAACACATCTCAAATTCCCGCACCCGTATAGTTCACCCTATACAAGATAATTATTCTGATTTGTTTTCCAGTGACTCATGAATATAATTCAAAACAAACCACTGGAAAATTCAAGATGGTTTCAAATTTCCCACTGAAGGAGTCTTCCACATTGTTATTAGTATATCCTCCTACCCTATGGCTAATGCTTATAGCTCTCCAGACCCAATTACAAGAAAATTTTAATAATAATAATAATAAATGCGTGAAGAAACATAAGATGCTTCTTGTAACATTAGCTACAAAACAGACAAGTGAAAAATCTAGACGCTGATTTATGAAACACATCACATGCAACAGAGACCACAGAACCATAGGGACAGGGACCCGGGGGCCGCGACACACAGGCTGCGTGCTGGATTTCCTCATCAGCTTTCCCTGGGGAAAAGGCCAGATTGCAGCCATGGGGGAACAAATTGCACCAGAAACATAACCTTCACCTGTAGGGTATCTAGAAATCAACATCATGCATTACAGCTCCTCAAAGCTAACATTTTCCATGTATTTTTCCAAAAACACTTTCTGAAACAAAAGAAACAGGACGGAGAAGCAGGGCTGGTTTAAGAACAAACCTAAGTTTTGCTAAAAGGGCTCCAGCCCCCTGGGACTGACGACACCACCACACACACACACACACACACACACACACACACACACACACACGCCCCCATCAAGACACACCCAGTTAAAAACCTAAAAGCAATTAGCGAGGCGGCTCTTACAGAAAGCAGACCGCTAACAGGCGCACAGCCGCGGCCGGCTTTCCCGCAGCGCAAAGCGGGATCCCTGCTGGGGCGGCCCGGCCCGGCCTGCCCTCACCGCCGCTCTCCCGGCTCTGCCCGGCCCCAGGCGCTGCCCAGGGGCCCGGCCCCGACGCGCTGCACTGGCGACCGGCAGCGCCGTGACGGGGCCGTAACCGGCCCAGCGCCCCGGCGGAGCCCGCAACGGTGCTGGCCGAGGGAAAGGGCGACAAGCGAGAACCGGAGGGCAAAGAGGGAGTGACCTGAAAAAAACAAACCGACTACCACACCTTCACCTTCCTCATCCCGCCCGGGGTTGCTGCCGCCTAAACTCTCCCCCCTCCGGATGCCACCGAGACTCCGGGACACCGGGAAACCTGGGCCGGAGCTTTCCGTTCCCCCGCGCAATCCGGCCCCGCCTCCCGCCGCTCTGAGGCGCCGCGGCCGAGCCGGGCTGAGGGGAGGGCGGGCCCGCCTTTATTTCTCGCCGGGCAGAAAGTGCCCCCTGGCTCTGCTGGTGAATCATTTATCAGTCGCTTGTGACACGTTATTCCCCACAAATAAGACACATTTTCAGCTTCAGCAAATACCCTATTCCAGGAGGTGGTGGGGTTTGCAACCGAAGGGCGCTGGCGGAACTACCCTGTGGCGTGATAAACGCACGGGAAGGCCAAACCCTCCAGCGAAAAT
Source organism: Tringa solitaria (assembly GCA_026413425.1). Lineage (NCBI taxonomy): Eukaryota > Metazoa > Chordata > Aves > Charadriiformes > Scolopacidae > Tringa > Tringa solitaria. The sequence continues at coordinate 33,647,730 of JAOXJM010000041.1, read as the reverse complement.
CCTGGGAGGTGGCGCCTGGAATGGAAAAGGAAAAGAGGGGATTCCCTGGGAAGTCCAAAAAGACCTTGAATAACAAGTGTGCACAGAAGTAACATTTTTGCAGAATTATGCCTGTTCTGCAGGAGAGAGGGGTACAACAAGTGCCAGAACTCATAGGTCGGGGCCACCGCAGTAGCTGTGGAACAGACAGAATGCCAGGGAACAGACAGAAACAGGCAGAAACTGATCACAGTTGAGTCCTCCATCCAGTTCTGGGGCCCCAGGCCCAAGGAAAACATGGACCTGTTGGAGCAAGTCCAGGGGAGGCCTTGAAAATGATCAGAGAGCTGGAACACCTCTCATCTGAAGACAGGCTGAGAGTTGGGCTTGTTCAGCCTGGAGAAGATAAGGCTCTAGGGAGACCTTCTGGTAGCCTTTCAGTACTGAAAGGGGGCTTATAAGAAAGACAGACTTTTTACCAAGGCCTATAGTGACAGGACAAGAGGCATCAGTTTTAAACTGTAAAAAGGTAGACTTAGATCAGAAATAACGAAAACATATTTTACAGTGAGAGTGGTGAGACACTGGAACAGGTTGCCCAGGGAAACTGTGGATGCCCCATCATTGGAAGTGCTGAAGGCCACGTTGGACAGGGCTTTGAGCAACCTGACCTAGTGGAAGATGTCGCTGCCCACAGCCGGGGGTTGGACTAGATGATCTTTAAAGGTCCCTGCCAACTAAAACCACTCTATAATTCTGTGACTTTACCTCATAAAATAACAGGCAGATGGCAGAACAAAGTCGTATTGGGTTTGCATGCCAAGGTTTTGGTAGCAGGGGGCCTACAGGAGTGGTTTCTGTGAGAAGCTGCTGGAACCGTCCCCCATGTCCAATAGAGCTCCAAGCTGCTGCTGGCCAAGGCCAAGCCCATCAGCAATAGTGGTAGCACATTCGGTATATTATGTTTAAGAAGGGGAAAAAAAAAACTGTGTTGGAAGAGCAGACAGAAAAAGGAGTGAGAATATGTGGGAGAAACAATCCTGCAGACACCAAAGTCAGTGAAGAAGGTGGGGAGAATGTGCTGCAGGCACTGGAGCAGAGATTCCGCTGCAGCCCATGGTGAAACAGGTTGTCCTCCTGCAGCCCGTGGAGGTTAACAGTGGAGATATCCACCTACAGCCTGTGGCAGGCCCCACGCTGGAGCAAGTGGATGCGCCCAAAGGAGGCTGTGACTGTGGGAAGCCTGCAGAGCAGGCTCCTGACAGGACCTCTAGCCCTGTGGAGAGAGAAGTCTACACAGGAGCACATTTGCTGGCAAGACTTGTTACCCGGTGGTGGACCCACAATGGAGCAGTCTGTTCCTGAAGGACTGCACCCCTTGGAAAGGACCCATATTGGGGCAGTTCATGAAGAAATGCAGCCTGTGGGAAGGACTCATGTTGGAGAAGCTCATGGAGGATTGTCTCCCGTGAGAGGGATGCCACTCTGGAGCAGGGGAAGAGTGTGAGGAGTCCTCCCCCTGGGGAGGAAGGAGCAGCAGAGACCACATGTGATGAACTGACTGCAACCCCCATTCCCTGCACTACCTGGGGTAAAGAGGTAGAGAAAATCAGGAGTGAAGTTGAGCCCGGTAAGAAGGGAGGGATGGGGGGAAGGTATTTTAAGATTTGGTTATTTCTCATTACCCTACTCTGATTTGATTGGCAATAACCAACTGAATTTTGTATACACTAATGAAACAGAAGTTAGCAGCATTTGCCAGCCAAAGCATAAGATAATTTTGCAGGCCCCAGTATCTGCAGAACTGTCTTTGAGATGTATTTTTTGCTACTTAGAAACAACAGTCTATAGAACAACTCTTAGTTTAGCAGTATTAGAAATCAAATCGGTTTCATCACTAGTGATTCTAAATAATACCTGACCTGTGCAACAAATAAGCCAAATTTTAACACCACAGAACAAAATTTATTTGCAGTTAAATGTAAATGCCGAATGAAACAGGTTAGTGTTGATCATTACAATCATTTATTAACCTTATTGAAAGACAGCTGAATCTTGTAGTTGAAAGCTTGGAAACACTGTATGACCACAAGCAAGTCACTTAGCCTTCTAGGTGTCAATTCCCTAGCTATAAAAAGTATGTAATATTTGCCACATGCATCTCATAAAGCTATTCAGAAAATGATGAATCATTTCATAATTGCAGATCACCTGATTTTATAGATTACTTTTTAAAGTGTTTCTTTCATTTTACAGTATATTCAGTCTTAGCAGTCTGTTTTACATGAAGCCTCTGGTCTGGTCTGAAGCACAAATGCAAGCAGCTGAGTTTAGCTTGTGTCCAGTAACAAATTTAGGTAGCAGATCCACAGCTGGTGTAGGTTGTTGTAGCTCTTTTGATTTTAATGAAGCTGTAGCAGTGCATACCAGCTGAAGATCTGCCTGTATAGTTCTGGTAGTTAGCAGAGAAGGTAATCCAAAAATACTAAAGTCAATCTTATAGCCCAATTATAATAAAAGATGAAGTGATTCAATATGTTTTCATAGAAAACCCTGCGAACACAGGGAATTGATTATTTGCTTTTATGATGCTAAGGAATAAAATATGCATGGTTTGTAGGAAATAATGTTGCAACATTGTAGCAACAATGGAAGACCTCCTAGGAGTGGAAAATGGCTTTCTTTTAAATTTAAACTGGTTTCAGTCACACCCTTATACCTTCTTCCCGCATCTTGGTTTTGGTTAGGTCTTTTTGTAACCTGATCGTGATTATTTTTACCATCCTGTCCCACTTTGGTAAATCACTGGGAGTTACTCACTGCCTATTGCCTTCTCATTTGGGTGTCCTGCTGAGGTGTCGGTAGATAGGTGCTAGGATCTTGATGACCTGCTAATCTAGGTGCTATGAATACAGGCCATTCTTGTAACTGTTCTCCAGCTGGTTTTTCCTTCTGATGCTTCCACACCCAGATATTGCTATTCATCCTGTGTGCATACTACTCTTAACATTTCTGTACATACTGAGAATGTGCAGAATGTATGTTACGGTATACCTATTATCCCTGTTTCATTTATCTAGATTAGGTTATATTAAGTAGATAAATAAAACAGGGGCATACTGAAACAATCTGCATGTTTGTTATCTGACCTGGGGCACTCAAGAGGTTAAACAGATCTGGCTGTAATGATAGCGAAAGTGTCATATGTAAGATTCCTTTGTTTAATTCTTTTTTTTTTTTCCAAAAAAAAGAAAGCAGAAAAAATAAAAAATTAAAAAATTCCTAAACTTTCCTCAAAGAAAAATTGGACAGTCCAGTAGTTTCACTGGGTAGAAATGAATTTCAAGACCCTAAAAGGCTGAATTGTCCCTTCATTTGTGAAAGAAAACTTTATTTCCCACTTTCTAAAACAACATAATCAATCTAAGTCTTTTACCCTGCTATTCTAAATGCATATTACTTCACTTCTTATAGAAGGCACACAGTTTGGAGTAGATATTAGCATATCAGTGTTAATGTTAAAAAAAAATGAGTGATTGCTCTTTTTGTAGGTGTATGTTACAGTATACTGATATGGGAAACCAGACCTTGTTCAAATATATTTCAATTCCCTTTAATTTTTAGGAATTATAAGATTATGCCTTAAAATATTGTAAAGATGCCTGTGCAAACTGACAGTTATCAATTCAATTACATGAGTTGCAGAGGCAGTCTGTGAGTTAACTGCAACACGTTGTCATTAATATTGTGTCTGCTTTTGTAAGGTGTTCTGTACTTTAAACACGTGCCATGTGTTACAGCGATTTCCCTGGTGTTATTTTTATTGAATTCTAGGCTACATAGGCACATAACACAGTATATAACTTGCTAATGTGTCAATTAATGCCACCTCGGGGCTGAAGTAAATTGCAAAGACTTTTAAAACTGTGAATGCGCATTTCATGCTTGTCTTTGGTTTCTCCCTTTTTCTCTTGTTCTATTTTCTGCCTTTTTTTTCCTAAATAGCCCATCTTAAAGCCCTCTGGTTCATAACAATGAATTGTCTTGAGGGGAGATAGTTATTTAATGAATCTCAGAAACATGTATTCTGCACATGCAAGCATCATTTTTTGTTTGATTAAGCACTATGTGTAGGAAGACCTCCATAAATTCTCTCTATATGCTCAAAACAAAAACAACTTTTAATGACATTTTCAAGAAAAGCAAACTTTATTTAACCAGACTTATAAAAAACTAGAGCATCATCTCAAAAAAGAGAAATTTTAAAGAATATGATGAAATTTTACAGTACAGGCAACACATTTAGTTCAATGAAATGTAAGAATAACTATATTTCAATAACTTTAAGATGTAGTTGTGCCTAAGTACAATAATTTCCATTAAGTTTTTGGCTTTGTCTAGCAGTATATTTCGAGATAAACTTCATATCTGGTATAGTGTATTTAAAATCCATACACAAACCCGTTTATTTAGATGTTCATTTATTGAGTAAAAAACCCCACAAATTGCTGGCTCACATCCCTTAATCTCTAGAATCCCTTAAGAATCCCTGCTTCGAAATTAGTTGCAGGCTCTATCAATTATATCTGTTTAAATGGACAAATTTAATTACTACAGAAGAGCAATTGATTTTTAAATTACCACTGATTGCACAGTGGGTATCTCAGTGGGGAGACAGGTACATGCAGGCTCTCAAATGGAATCAATGTATTAATTAATCTACAGATTGACATACTCCATAGAAAGTTCCTCATGTCTTCACCTACTTCCTGTAGATTCGTTTCAATTTAAAAGGAATTTATGATTTTCTAGAACTGAAAAATTCAAATGCAATATCAAATTGCACATGCTGTGTATAGTACATAAGTTTTTGCTTCTGACTTTGCACATTTGGTGCCATTTGCCAGCCTGAGTGATAAAGCTTTCCTTACAGCACTAAAACATTAAACTATGCAGTATCACGCCAAGGTATATGTGTGTATGCAGGAGTGGAGCTGAAAATTACTCTAAGTAAAAGGGAAAAGAACTCCTGTCATGGAACAAGTAAAATGAACATGAACATAAACAAAAACAGAGGTGGAGAAAAGAAGCATCTCATCAGTACTGTGTCCAGCACTGGGCTCCCCAGTACAAAAGAGATGGACATACTGGAAGGAGTCCAGCAAAGAGCCACTAAGATGATTAAGGAACATCTGTTGTATGAGGAGAGGCTGGGACTGTTTAGCCTCAGGAAGAGAAGACAACTTACTGGTGATCTTATAAACACATGATGGGAGGGAGTAAAGAAGTTGGAGCCAGATTCGTCCTTGTGGTAGTCACTCAAAGTACAAGAGGCACAGATTAGAATATAGGAAATTTCACATAAACATGAGAAAAAAAAAACCTTTTTTGCTTTGACAATGGTAAAGCACTGTAAGGGGCTGTCCAGAGAGATTGTGGAGTCTCTATTCTTGGAGATATTCAGGACCTGGCTGAACCCGTCCCTGAGCCATCTGCTCTAGGTGACCCTGCTTTGGCTAGAGGGCTGGACTAGATAATCTCCAGACGTGCCTTCCAGCCTCAGCTTTTCTGTGATTCTATGGATATTGTTAACGTGCTTAACATGTAAGGGACTTACACTATTTCATTTTTAAAACTGCTTTCTAGTCATGAAGTGTATAGGTTCTTATCTTTGGAGATACTTGGTTTCTGAGGCCTGTGTACTCAAGGAAGCATAAGCATCTACCTACCTACTAATGTTGCACTTTTAGAGTAAGACACTGAATCCAGCTATATTACTTTATAACTTCTTAAGCCTATGATTTCACTGAGAATCTTGACCTAAGTCTACAAAGGACTTGGGTTTTCCTGCATTGGAAGCAACTAACTTTTATAATTTTTCCAGGTCTTTTTATTTATTTTTTTTTTTTATTGGGGGGGTTTTGTTAAAGGCTTTTGAAGAGCACTGGAACTAGTACAAGGGACAAGAAAAGAATCCACAGTTTGAGTGGATGGGGGCTTGAAAGACCAAAGGAGCTAGAAATTAAACTGGCTTATAGTTTTGTGCGGCCACAGCTTGAATTAAAATGAAATAAATGAGCTGGGAACACAATAGTCAAAATTACTGATGGCCAGTTTCTGTGCCACTCCCTGGGAAACAAGTGTCAAGAATAATATTTGGAGCCAGTCTTTCCTGGATGTGGTAGACAATACTGAATGATTACTGAATCAATTATAGCATTATCGCTGATTCTATTTTAGAATTGATTTACATTTGGTTTTGACAAGTGGTAGGTGGA
>JAOXJM010000041.1:33598074-33641373 GCA_026413425.1 Tringa solitaria | reverse complement strand
TAGGTGGACTAAAGAACAGTTGGTCATAAAAACAACCTTCTTTTAAGTGATCACATATAGGTTACATTTAGATTAACTGGAGGATTAATAGAAGCTGGTCTTTAGGTTTCTTGATTTCAAAAGGAAGAATGAACTTCAAGTAATTAGGAGAATTAATTACTTAAATCAAAGAGGGGTCAGCAAGGAAAACTAAATGTCAGTGATGGGAAGTGTAGTGGTGAAACAAGAATTGTCAAAAGTCAAACGTTGTTAGTCTTAAAAAAATACATACCAAAAGATTCTTCAGCCATGTAAATTTAAGAGAACAGTAAGTGAGACCCCTGTGCACTGAAGAAGAAGGAGCAATGGAGGATGAATTATGCATGGTTCAAAAGGTATTTAAATATTTTGCCTCAGTTTTTGATGTGGATCACAGGACAGATGAAAGGAAGGGGGGACTGAAATCCGAAGTGGCGGCAAAACTTGTAAAGCTTGATGTGGGTCAGTTAGGAAAACTGTATGTTTATTTTTCCAGAAGTATAGTGGAAGTAGTATATGAAACACATGACCAGCCGTGACAGCAGGAAATTGGATTTGATGAGCCAAGAAATCTGTTCTTAAACTCCAGTGCTCCTGTATTGACTCACACAAAAACTCCTGTCTATCAATACAATTAGTTTTTTCTACACCACAGAGAATCTTGACAAATCAAATTATCTTGATTTGTAATACAGTGTTTTCATTTAGATTTGATCTTGTAATTTAGAAAGTATGGACACATCATTGTGTGTAAATGCAGTGGGATGTAGATGGTATAATTATCTATCCAGGGTAACTAACAATTAAGTGTTTTAAATTTCAAGTAACAATCTAGACTTGTTCTTGCAAGAACCTGTCCACAGCCTGCACATGTGTAGAGTCCTCTAAAACTCAATAGAGCTCTCTGCAGGTGCAAGAATCTTCATCGTAAACCTACAATGAAAATCAGGAACTAAGAGTCTCACATAGGGTTACAAGTAGCGTAAGTATTTCTGATAAATCAAGTAATATATTGAAATTTAGTAGATATACTAAATGCCAAAGTCATATTGCAGGGAGCATAAGTTTATTAACTTGGAGAAAAATACACATTTAACATCAAGGGGCAGATTTTTACTTGCATAAGATCTGTAGGACTGGATATTAAGGTAAAAGATTTTTTTGTCTCGCAATGCTTCATGCTGCTGACTTCAGCTTTAATTTACCTTTTGCTTAACATAAGTGCTTAACAGAAGTAACAAAAGAAGTTAAAAAAGAAAATTTTTAAATTTTACACACCCTCCAGGTCCTCCAGTTATGACAATATATTATGGGTACTCGTGTCAGCCTGCATATTTACTTGTGTGTCCCCTACTACTGTAGCACCTTTCCACTTAAGAACCAGCCAACAGCTGTCTACTGCCCTTTGCATTTGAGACCTAGAAAATGCTGATTCTTCGGGGTCCCATCCCTCCCATCCGCAGTTTGTGTACCTTTTACCGTATGTTATTGAAGTTGTCAGCTTCCTATTTGGACTTTAAGTATTCTTGAAGCCGTTTAAGCAAAGGGATGTAGCTTGGATGCCTGGTCAGTCCTAAGAGCTCCATGTGATTCAGGATCCTCTTAAAATCTGGAAGCAGTCATATTTCCTTCTTTGGCAATCTGAATTTTATCTGTTCACAGACCCTGTCTAACCTTGCCCTAGTGGGGATGTTGGGGCTTTTCTAGGACAAACTCCAAACTAACTCGTTGGACTGACATGGGTCATCTGACATCACTGCACAGATGTCTATGGCATAAGCAAGTGGCCAGGCTTAGTGATGAAGTTCCAGGACCTATCTTCACATAAAGTTAATCCCAGAAACAGCTATAAGAAACAATGATAAAAACGTGCTTCTGACCTACTCTGGCTGCCTAAGCTTGCTGGCTAAAGAGTTAATAAATTATGCATAATTAAAAATATAGTTTTATGTGCATTTCCATATATTGAAACATAGTTATTAAAGATTTTTAGTACATAGACCAAAGGCTGCCAGGTGCTCCTTTCTTTACAACTATATAATTTTCTTTTTCTTTGCATCTCCTTTTATACTTAGAGACAGAACTTTTCAGGTGTCATTATCTCCAAGAAGATTCCAGTTACATACTGAAAAGCAAAATTACACAAAAAGAAACTTTTTATGTTGTTAAATATTCCCAGATATGTAGTCATAGATTCCTTTAAAAGAAGGGAGATGTTAAGTACCACATTAGTTTGCATGCTAAGGATTATGAAATTATAATGATACTGTTAGGAAAAGTTTCTGTATAAATGTCATTAGTAATGTAGGAGCTTTATTCTTCAACTTCTTACATATTATAAAGTCACCAAAAGTAATGCAAAGGTCACATAAGTAGAACTGGTCAAGAACAGCTTGGTGAAACCATCTTTTTATGAGAAAATGCTCACTTACAAAAAATGTAATATTCTGGAGCCATCTATCAGTTCTAACACAACTGTTTTTGGTGAAGTTATGTCAAGAACATGTTTTCCTGATTGAAACTGAAAAGGGAGACTGCCCCCCTTGCTGAACAAACAAATAGCTAGTGCATTCTTAGCAGATACGGAAAATCCCAGTTCAGAGCTTTCCTCTGAATTTGGTGAAACTGGAATTTAAACCCATGTGTATGTATGTGATATGTGCCTGAGGCATGAGGCTGCTGAGTGTCGCTGTTTTACTAGCTAAAAAAACAGCTCAGAGTTAACCTACTTTATTGTAGAATCAGAGATTTCCTGAAATCTGCGCATCTCTAGATGCCTGTAGCAGCTGTTGTCAGTATTAATTAAAGCACTGTAGTCCCATAAAATACTGTGCCATGTTTACACAGGTACAAATGATCACACATAATGCAAAGTAGCAGAAAGGCTGCCTCTGGAAGTGGGTGGACTTGCTTCAGATGTGCAGTGTGTATAGTCAGATCTAAGAAACCAGAAAGGTGATTGAATGTCATTGAGATGATATATTAACATGTAAAAAATAACTCAAATGCTTATTATTTGCCAGTGCATGCGAATGGTTCACGCTATACATCAACAATCTTGTATTGTCTGAATACGTGCTCAACATACACGCTGCAATCAAAAATCAGTTGTCAGGTAACTCATTGACAATACTGGCTTGAAAATTTTCTATCTAAAAAATATTAATGCTCTTCCTCATCTCAAAATAGAAAGCATATAAGCCAAGATTTGTCAGCAGGCCACGTCTTGTACTGTGCCCAGACATACTGTGGTTTTGTCTGTGTCTACGAAGTAGATGATGAATGTGCTTTTTGTCTTTGCGATCAATCTGCTGCCTTATGCTTAACAAGGAAGATTCAGGTGAAGCATCTGGAATTTCTGTCTGTAAGGTGAAGCCTTATCTGTGAGACTGATCAGAATTAAGATGGGTGTTCCAGGATACTGTGGTTTCTAGGGCAGCTTGTTATGTGGAAATGGAGTGAGATGAAGAAGATCAAAGCCCAAGATCTCATTTTTCTTCATTTTATTCTCTTAATGTCTCCTTTTTCCCCCTTCATTCTGGAGCAGGATTTATTTTCAGGGAGAGCCATCCATAAATCTTATTTTTCTAATTTTTAAAGCCATATTTCCAGCCTTCTCCATAGGATAAATTAGCCAACCCAACTTCTCCATGGAAAAATGAATAAAAAGAAATGTTAGTTGGTTTCAGTTTATCAATTTTGATCAGAAATTCAAGTGGAAGAAAAGTCAGGAAGATCAAACTGTCTATTTTCATTGTATATTTGAAGTTCAGGGCAGATCCTTTAGTAATGAAGAAGTCTGACTTCCCCTGTACCTAAAATATAGTCTTCTCAAGTTTAGATTTCAGTTTGTTTAAAGCAGCATAAGCATATCAGGTCTCTATACAAGCTCACTTTCAACATATGGCTAGGAAAGGATGTGATGAAAACAGTGACCTGAGAATTTTGAAAACCTCTGGCATAAGTACCTCAGTTACAAATGAAGATATAGTGAGAAGTCTGGGGAACTTAGGAAACCGCTTGGGGTTAATACTCCAGTAGAGAACATGAAAGATTAGCCTGAAATTAAAGGCACTTTTCATATCTCTAGTATAATTGAAGCAAGGAAAACAGTTGGTGAACGTGTCACTCACTTTTTAGACATGTCACAGCTGTCCACGTGCTTGCCACATCACCCTGTTCAATTTTTAGAATTTTTAATATGAATATCAATCCTTCTTTTCATAAATGTAACCTATAAATGCCAGGAATCCCTTAGGAGTTTTCTCAGACTTTATTTAATGCCCCACAAGAAAGGATGTAAAAGAGACCTTTCTTTTGTAAAGTGATCCTATAATTCTGTTCAATATCCATCATTTTCAAGGCCAAGTAATCATATTTAATGGATCCTAAATTACTTTCTGTCAGGCAAGGATTCCCTGGATAATATTAACCAGTACAGAGGACTGACACTTGGAGAGCTGAAACTAAGAGGTTTTTTTATTGCAAGCAGCTTACAAGTACTTAGAGAGGGGCAGCGCTCACCAGCCCTGCAGTAGGTAAGGGTCACTGTTTCCATTCTGACCTGTGCTTTCAATGGGTTTTAGCTTGGCTATAAATACTCAAATTGGTTTCTGCCAAAAAGCAATGCCTAAGGTGACCTGAAAAGGATTTTTATCCTTTGCTGTGTTTGTCTTATATTTCTTATCTCTCTTTTTTTTTTTTTTTTTTTTTTTTTGAGGGTGTGTGTGTGTTTGGCCTGGATTTCTTGTGGCACATAAAGGTGGTGTCAGGGAGAAGCAAGAGCAGGATGCTCTGTAAGGGAAGGTGAGTCAGGAGCCAGGGGTGACCCAAGGCAGGTGTAGGGCTGGGATTGCACTGAGAAAGGTCCTGTCCTGTGGTACCCAAAGAAGAAGAGCAGAGCAAGTCTGGTGGTGGCAATGAGGGTCAGCCAGCAGTCCAGAGTCTTCCAGACAAATCTGTAGTGGTGAGACAGCTGCAAGTCCAAGCTGGGAAGTTGAGACTGTGGGTCAGGGTTGGGTCTGGATCAGTGGGGTACATGGCCAGGCATGGGCAGGGACCCCTGACAGGGACCAAGGGCTAGGGCAGGGGTTTGAAAGCAGCTTCCGAGCAGGGAGGGGGAATAACCATGCCTCTTCTTACGGTTCTTTCTCACACAACTCTTTTCTCAACAATGTAAGCCCAGATTATGCACCTGCACCATGTCTGCATTGACTTGAGAACAGACAGCTAAATCCCTTGGAGCAGGGGCATGGGGCTGCACTCAGCACACTGGTAAATGTCTGTGATCTTTTCCTACCTCAGTTTTCGTTACTGTTTTCATATTGATTAGGTTTTTCTGCTGAAACATTTAAGAGTCCAGATGAACAGTATCACGTCTGGTCTTTCATGTTGAGTTAAAGTTTGTCTAGAGGGGAGGTTGCTGTGCTCTGCAAGAGATGGCTGGGAACGAATCCACTCTAAGAAGTGCCTAGAATTTTATATAGGGAGCTCTCACTAATTCAGAAGGTATGGCATTGATATTTTAACAGTGACATTCTTTTCCCAAGTATTCAGTAGGCATTTAAGTTCAAAAAATATTTAATAAAAGCTACTTAAACTCATCAGTCAAACATTATCAAAACACATCTTAATTTTCTCAGTAGAGAATGGTGCTGGAGATTTCAGGCTATGAAAGCATGGGGTTGTATGGCCTGGACTGGGTTTGATAATAAGTACATGGTTTTCTGTGGTGTCAAATGGAAAAGGAAATTATGTGTTGCATCTATTGTATAATTTACTCCAGCACTAATGAGGAAGGAATTAAGGAGCAGTACACTGGGATACACTGAAAATGTATTACTGGTCTGTTTCTTAATATGATGGATAAAAAGACCCCTAAAGATCTGGGTAACATTTATTGGTTAGTTTGCTAAAGATTTCTTTTTCACTACAGATTAGTCATTTAAAGGCTAATCTTGCTCCCATATGTAATTGTTTACCAGGGTGGGGTAAACTTTATTCAATCTGATGGGAAATATTCATCTTCCACGTATAAATGGCTTCACAGTCTAGGACATAGGAAAATACGACTTTGGGACTTCCTCTGTACTTCATTGTATTTCTGTAAAATGGAGAGAGCAAATGTTTTCGTGATCAAAATACACTTTAAATTAAAATTTATTATTACAAGTGCTGAAACACCATGATACTTAGTGTCACATAATGCCTATGAACAAACATTCCTGCTACGTGGAGAAAGTACAGTAGCTTCTGTCGATTCTCCCAGAGTCACATTCCAGAGCCCTATCTACAGGCAGTGCTACTAAGTCTCAACTCAAGGCGTTTCCTGCATTCAAAGCTTTTTCTGCATCATTTCCACAAACTGAATAGCCAATAAAGTTCCTTCCCCTCTTGCCAAAGATCAGTCACATTTTATCAGAAGTTTCACCTTCCATTTTTCTTTTATAGTTTATGCTAGTTTTTACTCTTTTGTGTTTATAATCAAGCTTACACCCTTGTTTCTGATAACTGCTTTACACGGATGCTACAGGATATATCAGAATAGTACAGACAGTCCTAGGAATATAAACACCAGATGATCAAGGACTTTGAATGGAAAACATTTTTCCCATCATGCCAAACCACTGTATTTAGGGGAAGAAAATATTGTTCTCTGAAAGAAATGTTATTTCACAGGGATTTTTTTTCCTTTTTTTTTTGAGACTGAAATAGAGGTTTCCCAATATTAATCTACAGCTGAGAGTTTCAAACAATGATATGAACATTATCCAGAAATCTGTGAATCTGGGCATGACAAAGAAAATAAGCTTTCAAAATGTCACATAGAGCACAATGAAAATTTAGATACCTGGAAATTTCTCAGACTTTTTTTCAAGTGTTCAAGTAGAAACAAATACTCCTGTTGATTGGATTACATGAAAGACTGAAAGCAATTAAATTCTTTTAAAAGATTTTTGTTAGGAGATAGGAGTAGGAGAAGATAGTAGGACCAGTTGTGAAAGCAGCTGAAGGAGGGATTATGAATTCAGATGGTCATAGGAGAGAAAAAGGGCGATAAAATGAAATTGAGCCACACCAGTATATCCCACAAACAACCTCAGTTTCCTTAGTTAGAGTCAGGACAAACAAGGCAATGGGCAATAACTGACAGTAGAAAAGTAGCTCAAAAATTTTCTGTGAAATAAATTTTCTTAATACATGTTCTTTCCTTGAAGGTTTATATGAAGTCTTCCGGAAGTGATGATTTATTATATAAGCCTTGGGTGGGGATGACATTTAAATCAGGGTTTTTTTTTGTGATTTGGAGTGGCCAGGGAATAATACTCTGTGCTGAATGCAAAAGGCAAAAAGTGTGTACTTTCATACCTTAGTCCAGTATCCTAACCAGTACCCACCAGGCTTCTTTATGGGAATTTCAGTGCCATTAAGGTTGTTAAAAGTCTTTCACTCATTCCAAATGGAAAGAAGAGCAAATGTAAAAAATTGCTAGAGAAACAGGAATTATTGTTATCTATTTATCTATACCTTCCTCTACCCTGTGTTTACCACTTTTGGCACTTTAAAGCACAATCCATTTCATACACATTTTCCAGGAGAAAATCAATATGAAACTCCAATCTGAGCTATAAGTAGTTGCTACACTGAGCAAAAAAAGTTTGATACACTGAACTGCTCAACCAAATAAATAATTTAGATAAGTGAGTCAATGGCGCTGAAAAGTAAGTCTTCATTAATGGACATCACTGAGAGAGCAAAGAAAGTAAAATGAATCATCAGTCCATTGCCTTTAATAATATGATTAAAGAAAGAAGGTACTGAATTATTAAGAATAGTGGGGATGGAAAAGAAAAAGAGCAAAAACCATAAAGGGTACCAGTTTGCAGAATGATGATGAACTGGGTACTCTTGCTATTCTGAAGGGGATTGTTTTTCTTTTATTTTTTTAACTCTTGAGAGCAGAGAATTATTTAGGCCTTGATTCTCCATCTAGCAAAATCACAGGCATCTCCTTTCCCTCAGTTTCATATAAATCAATGATTTATGTGATTTACATATAAAAGTAGATTAGCAACTAAAACTGGAGGAGGCCCCTGAAGTAGTATTAAAATCAAGTCCTGTTCCTTGTGAGGTTAATAGCAAAACTCAGAGACAGACCCTAATGAGGACAGAACCAACCTCCAGGATTTAGAACCTAGGACAGGAGAGTAAGTTATATAGATTTTCTTTTTACAGAGAAATAAATAATGAATACACACAACTTAATTCCATGAAAGAAGAAAATTTTAGGGTGAAAGTAGTACGCTTTGAATCCACCTCCCAAATAATTACACAAAGCCAATTCCCTCAGATACGTTGTATTGCTTCAAGAAAAGACTAGACTTACTGCCCCTTTTTATTCAACTATTCAGCTATATATAGAGAGCTCTTTATATACAAGCTTATAACATACACTTAAATGGGATGTACACTTCAAAGATTTCTTCTGTGCTGGACTGGCTTTTCTCTCACAACTGATCTGATTCGGCTCTCTGGGTATAGAATCCCTAAGTAATTATACATTTGGAATTAGTTTTAGGTGTGCAACTCTTCAAAAGAATATTGTAAAAAGCTGAGGTAAGTCCTTGTCCGTGACATCTGTGCATAAAGATTTGCTCATATTCACTTGGTTACCTATGTGCTTTTTACATGCTATTAAAGCATGATGAAAGGGTATGCTGGGGATTCTATATTTTAATTTGATTTGATCAGTTGTTAACTTTTATTTCTTCTGAATTGGACATTCTAATAGCAAGGGCAACTTCATGTGTTGCATTACAGAGACCTCTGTTATTATTATTACTGAATTACATAATAAAAAAACCATGTATTTATTTTATTTATTCCCATAAATTTTCTTTGCTAAATTTACTTCAGGCTAGCCCTTGCTGCCTAACAATGTAGCTGTAATGGTATAACCTTTCTCCTTACACCTCTTCCAGCTGCTCTATGTTTTGGGGTTTTATTTAATTTCATTTTGCTGCCTCATGTCTAAATTGCATTGCCAGCTCTTCTAGGAAGAACAGAGAGAATTCTGCATGGTTTTGGTACTATAAAAATAATAATAATAACTTCCCCCGATCTCACCCATAAAACCTCTTGTACCCCCCTTTCCTATATTGAAAGTGTGTCTTATAAATTGTCTGAAGAGACTGCAGAAGGAAGTGAAGAGTATGCTCAATGTATGACCAGCATGTCAGCATCCCTTAGCACCTGATATGTGCTTCCTACCTGGGAGAGGAACTGTTTGATCCATTGAGCAGGTTGCCAGGACGATCAGTCTGAGTTTTGATCCTTATTTAAAAGAGTGGGGAAAGAGAATGACATTATGTCAGTAATCAAATTGCCCTTACAAATTTACCTAACCTGCAGGCTATGAGCTGGGCACACCTCTCCAGCTCTACGTTGTTGCTGAAGACTACATATGGATATTGGAATATGTTGCTTAATGCACTGCGGAAAGAAGTTTGTGTACTGCAGCAATGACTGTGGTATCAAAAACTCTATATAGCACAGTATTCTGCAGTATAAATTATCATACATACCAGAACAAGCAGCAATGGGAGAGCTGGACAGGTATCTACTGCTTATTATCTCTGTGCAAGAAACAATGGCCCACCAGATGAAGCTGATGACAGTGCTTCAGAACAAAACAAGGATGTGGTTTACCTATTTTAAGAAGTGCCTAATGTAGAAACGACAACTGATGAAAAATACTATTTCAGTAGTTAAAAACATGGAAATGCTGTCACTGATTGGCACCAAGCAGATTTTAGTTCCAGGCTTATCAGGAGTAGGATGCATCCCACATCAGTTTCTCCTTCCTCTTCTATATCTTCTTCACTGGTTAAATACATGACCATCGAGCTCCAAGTCCCTCATTAGTCACATTGCCCAAATTGAATCTTTTCACGCCAACTAAGTATGCATTTTCCAACTTTTTCCTAAAGTATGAGATGTACAAAAAAACCCAAAGTATAGTTGAGTGTCAGATGTCCATAGATTTACACAGAAGATCAAAGGCTCATGTCGTTTGTCTGCCAGAATTGATAGAAATCTGCTAGCTAAATTCTCTTCCCTCACTGTGGCATTTCTGCCTTGATTTCCATATTGGCAAACATTATCTTCAATGTTTGAAGACAAAAAATTGTCTTCATTGTGTTGCCCAGAGAAGAAGATTTCCCTGGTGTTTGTGTTCTATCTGAGATAGTTTACCCATTGCATGGTAAATTGTAGAGTATCCAGACCTTGGGTTCCTCCACATCAGATTCACTTTGATACACCTCATTGGACTTAGTTGCAACCACTAATAAGGCTTTAAGCGTACTTGTTTCTAATATTGATGTCTTAACTTTTTCCTGTGTCTCCTCACACCTAGGATTTTATTTGGTTGCACCACTGCAGCTGTTTACCATGAGTGCCAGCACATTACTGCTTGTACGGAATCAGCGTGATGGCCAGTAAGGCCTAGGTTTTAAAGCACAGACTGAACACATCTGCACTTTCACTATATGTATAATAAATAACTTCCTCCGTCTACTTCAGAGACACAGTAAGGATTCAGTTACAATAGCAGTTGCCGGCCTACTACATTTTTGGACCTATGAAAGAGAACAGTATCATGACAGGTCTACCATGATCACACTTACCTGCAAATATGAAGGCAAAAAGAACAGCTAATTAAGACTGACATATAAACCCCGATGACATGCCGTATTCAGAAATGTCCAAAGAAGTTAAATCCACAAGTAACAAGTGGTGATTTCAGGTGAGGAGTAAAAAGTGGAGAAACAGAGACCTATGATAAATGGGATCAGCAAGTACTCAATCATTTGTGTTGTGTCATCTCTGTCCTTCTCCTTTAAAAGAGCTTTTGACAAAGGGACTTTATAAGCAATCTGTAGTTGGACATAATATAATCTTCTAATTAAATATATTACAATGAAAGATGATTTAATTTTTGCACTTTGGGGACATTTTAGTGCATCTAATAAAAACATGACCTCAGTGGTAATGTAACAGACATTTTCTGTTTTTCCTTTGGCAGATCCCTCAATTATAGGAACAATCATTTGTCTAGAAGTGCAGCTTTTAAATGAAATACATCAAGAGTACTCCTTGTGTGTTTAACAGTCACTGAATCAATGTTTTAGGAGAAGTACTAAAGTCCTTGTAGTGATTCTTAAAACAGAGTGTGATTTGAACTTGCCCTAATATTTCATTGTGGACTCCAGAGAATGATGATGACCAGTCAGTAGTTACTCACATAATGGAGGCTGCTGCTGACAGCATCCCAAACTGAAGGTGATAAGGTCACCAAAAGTTGTCACTATCTTCAGGATATTATCTGAAGAAATCATCTTGACGCCGGTAGTTAGGTGATGTATTTTAGAAAGTCCAGAAAAGTGCCTAAGGGCAGCTGTGTGTGTGGTGATAAAAGCCTTACAATGCTGAATCTCTAACCTTTTGAAATCTTTAGTTTTGCTGTGGCCTTGAAGATGGATAGAAAGTTATTTGGATCTGTGAATAAGCAGCACACCCAGTTTTTAGGATTAGTAACTCTTAGAGGTAATCTCATTTATACACACCAGGCACTACGTTATACGAGAGGTAGTTCAGAAGGGAAGATGTTAGAGGGGCTACAGCAACCCTAGTTTCTGTAACTTCTGTAACCTTAGAGCCAGCTCATCCAAAATGAAAACTGGTTATCAGCTTCATAATTGCAGCCAAAGGAAAGCTGACAGCTTCTAGATAATCTACTTTCTAAACCTTCCTTTAGAGAACACTCTCTCTGTGGAGCCTGATGCATGTTTTTTTTTGGCAATTGCAGGTGATCCAAAGCTTGGACACACAACAGTCTCCATTAGATCTTCTCACTGAATATTTCATTAAGTTCTAACAGCCTGGGTTTCCCATGTCTGATACTCAATGATAATGTTTCTTCTATAATGTTTGATTTCAAAAAAACAACACCTTTGCATAAACTTACTGGGATTATTTGATCTAGTGGGGTCTCTATAGTAGTGTGTTGTACTTTAAGTCTGTCTACAGTGATAAAAATGAGCCTCTGTGTCATATGGATTCAGCTTTGTTCATTTTAATCAGATGCTCATCAAATGCAGGCAAGGTGTAACAAATATTAATGACAAAAGGGCAATAATCTAAGACTTTGAATTACTTTAGCAATTCCAAATGCTCTCTGGAAAACAGGGATGCAACTGGAATCATAATTGAGGCCTGATTCATCACATCTGGTTTACTGACAAGGAAAAATGGTCTAGAAAATAGCTTCCAGGGATGTGAGTGTGAATGTGTGCTTCTGTGTGTATGTGTGTATGTGTTTGTTGAGGAAGGGGAGGTATTAATCTGTTGTAAAAAGCCTTCTGATTCCTTTAAGGAAAAGTCAATGTATAGCAAACTACATGCAACCTAGGCCAAAAATGGAAAATAGGCATTAGACTATTACTGAACAAATTCCTATAATGTTATTAGTCTTGTAATGCAGGATGTAATTTCCATACTATATTTTCCTAAATCAAGATTTTCAAGATCCGTACTATTTTGAGATGTGAATAAACTTTTACCAAGGAAGACAAAGGCTATCATCTGCCCTGGCTGTGCCACCTGTCACCCTTCCTGTCTTTGTCACTGCAGACTAGATATTAATGCTGTACTTTAAATATATAAGACTGCCTAAATCACATTGAACCCTCCTCAGGGGAATGTTAAACAGTGAACCTGTTAACATAACATTTATCAGCGTACACACTGGCAGAAAAAGTCTCAGATATTTTGAATAAATCACAAAGCTGTTTCTATCTCCTCGTTTTTATTTTTTTTCAGAAGACAACATATATGGATAGATGAGTGTCTTAAGTGATCAGTAGTAAAAATTTTATAAATGTTGGATTAATAACAGGACTTAAATGTTCCAGTAAAACTCTACAATGTGATCAATTTGGCACTTATTATTTATAAATTTTTTATAGTATTTATATTTAGTCACTATGTAAAACAATAGTAGCTAAGCTGTGCCTGTTCCAGACAAAGCTGTAAGAGTTTGGAGCTATTCCATCATCCAATATTATAGTAATTTTCATCTTTTGAATCTGTCTCAAATGAAATTAAACTGTCTAGTCATGCTGTGCAACAATATTTTCTCAAATGTGTATCAACTCTTTTGGAGACCTGTTAATTTATATTCCACATATTAAAGTGCCTTTCCAGAGGGAGGAAGTTGGAAGGGTCTGGAGGGGAAGGAAAAGAATCTTGTCCAAATATTTCACAATTCACTCAAAATCTAGTTAAGTGCTGAGTCTCTGTCAGCTTTTGTAACTCTATTTCATGCCCTTGTTTCAAAACATGTACTGTTCCAATCCCTGCAGAAGTCTCTGCTGGTTGGTACCTCTTACTCCACCTTTGATCAAGTCACACATGGTCACTCCAAGCTGTCAGACACCCTTCATTTCCTCTAAGAACCCATGTAGATCAGGCCTGGTGGGGCTGCTGCTATACAGAAATCATAAGTTTGGGGTTAGGGGTTTTTTGCACAGTATGGTATACTAATTTAAAACCCTCCCCTAACATAATTTTACTCTTTGTAAGACAGCCTCAGTTATAAGTCTCCATTTCTGCCTCTGGGAATAAAGGCTATACAAAGTCTTAAAAAATAGTGTTAAGGCTTGATGTAAGAAAAACCAATACACGACCAACCAAAAGTATTTTTTGAACCTCCTTTAAATCTTGCTAGCAAGGCAGTCAAAACCCTCTTAATGGTTTATGTGTTGCTGAAAACTTGAAGGAAGTCAAAAGTCCTGGCAATCCACAACAGTGTCCTAGAACTGTGTGAAGCTCTAAGGAAGTAGTAGCTATTTTGCGGTGTCTTCTGAGCCTATTTTCCAACCCTACCCGGAGTTCAGAGCAGTATGGAAAACCTTCTGCCTTCCTGAACTCAGGCAGCTGTAGATCAAACACTGTGCATACATCAGAGCTTTACAGGGAATTGCTGGTAGGTCACTGATATGCAAAGCTAACCTTTAATTGTCTTAAAATGTTTAAGGCTCATTTAAATTGCAATTCTACAGGGAAAGGAAGATGGAAGTGTGAAATAAAGAGTCTATGGGCCTGATTCATGAAAAAGTTACAGACCATTTACATAGGAAAGGAATGCATGAAAATCCTTTACAGTGTGCCTATGTGATTTATTAAATTCCTTTTCCCTGTGTAATCGGTTAACTGCACATGAAAGGTATGGAATCCAGAGATGAGAGAAAAAAGGTGAAGAAAATGAGGTAGAGCATTGTAGCTTGCTCGAGCTTTGTGCCCAGCAGTCAGACAAAAAGGTAACTGTGGTGAACATACGAACCATTTTTGAGGTTCAGTAGCCTGTCTTCAAAGTGCTCATTGACGATGGGTCTCATGAGTGCTCAGAGTTCTCCTGTGCTGGAACAGGGAGTACTGCTATATTGGAACATGAAAAATGATGCTATGTTAGGGGTTTTTTTTGTTTTGGTGGTGGTGATTTATACTAGCCTCAGTATACTAGAAGCCTGGGAGTAGCAAAATTGTAGTGTTGAACTCCATAGTCAAAGGAAGATCCATCAAGGCTAAACACTCAGTATGACTGAAATACTTTCTCCTACTTACTGTTCTTTCTTCAGCATCTTATCTTTGTCTGCTGCAAAAGCACTTATGTCATACAATTTCACCAAGGGGTAGAGATTTCCCCTCATGCTGCCCTATTGGCAATGGCCTGTGGGGGGCTAATAATCTCTTGCTTATTTTGCTCTGCCTCTCCCTTAAGACTGGAACTCTGCAATCTGTGGCCCCAAAAGGCCACAGATAAATTACTGTTGACTGTACTTTACCAGGTCAGGATTCAGGATCATGAATCAGCATTGGTCAGGAAGGGATAGTTTCATTTTTTTTTATGTATAGGGAACTTCCTACCAATAGCTTCTAAGTGTAGCTTTCAGTAAAGGAAAGCATACAATGAGAAGACTGAAGAGTGGAACCAGGAATATGTTCTGAATATGCAAAGTGGGATCCTAAAATTAGTTACGATTCACTAACATTTTAAGTGGGAATTTCCTTACTCTCATTACAGACAAAATTGTTTAACATCACATTAGATAAAACATTCTTTCTATCACACAACAAGTTCTGAGCAGATAAGCCAATGAGGGACGGGGCTGGGGGCGTAATATCAGAGCTCATCAAAACGTAGGTGAGACTAGAACTTCTTTTAACTATCCATGTGTGAAAACTCAGATGGCTAAGGAGAATGTAGACAAATGGCTAAAGAAAATGTAAGAGAGAAGGCCAAAGGAAAGGGAGAATTAGAAATACAAAAAGTTGTTTGAGAAATAGGTAATGAAGGGAAGGGAGGCTGGAGGTTTTCTTTATTTGAGAAGAAAGGAAAACAGGAAGTTTTTGTAGGAAAACAGTGAGTCATTGGAGAAGGAGAGAGAGTAAGAATGCAAAAATCTAGCATCTCTTACGTCTGAAGTCATTGCTGAACTCTAAAACCATATGAGCTGTCAAGGCAAGATATTCAGCCAATATGGAGAAAAAACCAAAAGAACCTGGATCAATCTGTATTACCATGGGTTGTGCTGGAGTACAAATAAAGAGGCTAAGATGAACGGACTCTGTGTGGCCTGAACGGTATAAAGGACATGCAGAACACTCAAACCTGGACATGTCCTGGGTTATGTTGGAGAGGTTGAACAAGTAGAAGTAGGTATGAAAAACACAAGAGTGAACTGAGGTATGCAGGTTGAGCTGGCATGGAGGCAGAATGAGTTTCTGCACATATCAAACAAATGGTTTCATTGTATTTATGATTTAGAAGATAAAAAAGGAGCTTTTTTTACCATTATTTTGCTTAGCAACAGCAACAAAAAAGAGTACTCAGCTGGGACTGTCAATTGCTCAGCTCATTAAAATATTAAGAGAGAACACATCTTAGCAGAGCTCTGAGCCTGCAGAGCTGCCAAAATCAGCTTCCCAATACCCAGGGAGGAAGTGCTGAGTGTTTTTCTCCTTTTTCTTTCCTCTTTTACCCCTTAATGTCATCTGTCTTGAAGCAGACTGCTTCCTACCGTTAAGTTTTCACTAGCTGCTTTTGCTGTGCCTCAAGAAAAGAGATCTGGGGCACCATGTTCCAAGGCTTCTTCAGCAAATAATATGGATTAATGTCCAGCCCAGAAGACTGACCTGTTATAACAGGTTTCTTTTCCTCAGATTCTCATGTAGGCAAAGCCTTCCAAGGCAGCTTGACTTACGTAAGAGGACCAAAACTGAGAAGATAACTGAAGGGTCTGAAGATATTGTAGCTTGGTTGATTTTCTGGATGCCAGAATACATTGCTTAAAGTAGCAATTTGAGTAATTTCAAGACATTTTGACTGACTTTATGAAATTCTGTTAAATGTTGCTATGGTGGGTTGACCCCGGCCAGCAGCCAAGCACCTACGCAGCTGCTCGCTCACTCCCCCCTTCTCCCCTGTGGGATGGGGGAGAGAATAGAAAGAACAAAAGTGAGAAAACTCGTGGGTTGAGATGAAAACAGTTTAATAGATGAAGAAAAGAGATGTTATGCCAAGTGATGCAAAGACAGTCACTCACCACCTCCCACAAGCAGACCAATGCCCAGCCAATCTCCAACCAATAGCCATCTTGGAAGATGAGCTCCCCTTCTTTGTCTTCTACCTCTGTTTTTATTGCTGAGCACGATGCCATATGGTATGGACCATCCTTTTGGCCACTTCAGGTCAGCTGTCCCAACTATATCCCCTCCCAGCTTCTTGCCCATCCCTGGTCTACTCACTGGGGGCACAGGGTGGGAAAAAAGAGAAAGCCTTGATGCTGTGCAAGCACTCTTCAGCAATAGCCAAAACATTCATGTGTTATCAACACTGTTTTAGCCACAAATCCAAAAAAGCAGCACCATATGGACTGCTATAAAGAAAGTTAACTCCCAGTTAATCCCAGCCAGACCCAGTACAGTTGCTGTGGTAGACCTATTTGCTTATGAATTCTGAATATAGCAGGAAAAGAGAGCAAAATGAAAGAGCGAAAATACTGATTTTAAAATGTTGCTATTTTCATTTCACAGTGTAGTGCATTCTCTCATATATAACTCTCATTGCCTGCCCTCTGTGTATAAGGTGAGGATGAGTAGTGGCTGTGACAAGGTGAAAAACTAGTTTTCTACATTTTCCTTATTTCTTTTGTCATTCCCTTTCAATTTATTTACCATAGCTGCTTCTTTTCTTTTTCCTGTGTCTTCATTTTTCTATTTCTCCCTGGTACATTCCCTTCTTCTACTCATTCTTCATTCCTATCCATTCTATTCCTTTACTTTTCTTTCCCACTTTTTCTCTTTTCCCCACCTCCTGCCCTATCTCATTCTGGAGCCCCTGTGTGACTGTATTTGCCCACTGAATCATGTGGGCAAACCACACCATTTCAGATCATCCAGATGCAGTAAGGCAGCTGTTTTGCTGCTGTTGTCCTCCAGCTTTGGAGCCAGTGCGTTCCCTTCTGTCCATGTCATGTGCAGAGGCCTCACCAAGAGGCTGAATGTGCTGCTCTGTTGCTTTGGAGAGCTGGGGTTTCTCTAAAACCAGCTGCTCAGCTCCTAGCCCCAGAAATATCCTAAACCCAGTGTCGTAAAATACTTTCCCTAGAAGCAATAGAAGGTGTAGCCTCTTAGAAAATATTACTGGTGTCTTGGACCCTTCATTTTCTCTGCTGATGCTGACTATGCTGCTTCCTGGCATTCACTATGGCCCCAGTTTGTCAAAGTGTATAAGCACACATCTAAACGCCTCACTGATACGAGGAAAGCGTATGCTAAGTGTCTTGCTGAATTGGGGGTTTGATCAGCTCTTTTAACGTACTTCAGGGAATAAATCCTTCCTGTTAAATCAGTATTAAAACAGGTTAGCCCAGTGTCAGTGCAGTAACTCTCAGTGAAAAGGAGGATTTCTTGAGGAAATTGACATTTTGATACAAAATAGCTCAGAAACATGAACAAGTGGGGTGTTGTACTTAGGAGGTTGTACTTGAAATAGCAAAGACTGAAAGAGCAAAGAGACGGAACTCATTTGTTTTCTTTTTTCCCTGTATAATTAGCCACCGGTCCATTCCTGGAAGAGAACACAAATGTTCAAATGCATTTAAAAAAAACTAAAAAAACCCAAAGCCACAGAAACTCAGTAGGTCAGTGATGAAAAGTTACAGCATTCCAATATCGATTCAAAACCCTTCTCCAAATTTTGCAGTAGATGCATCTGATAATGGTTGTCCCATATCCCAGAGGACTGTACTGCACAACACAAGAGGAGAGCACTGTCTCTTTCTCTGGGTTGGTTTTGTGCAAGGTCCAGCCTGGCTTAGGTGTTTGATCCAAGAGAGAGGATTCATGACTATGACTTCTGAACAGCACCTGAGCTGAGAGTGAGGGGTCCGAGTCCTTCCTTCAGTTGTTCCTACCAGCTGGCTTGCTATCTACCTACTCCCTATCCTGGGAAATGGGTAGAGACGATTTAAGGAATGCATATCCTTGTCTGATAAAGTGTTTTATAAATAAACCAGGTGTGTGATCTAGGTCTTTGGGTTCTACTAGATGGCAAAGCACCTGTGAGTTACTGTTCATCTGCCTTCCACCTGTACAGAGCAGCATCCTTGTTCCCTCAGCTGTGACCGGCTCGAGCTGGGAGAGCAGTTCCTGCCATGGTTGTTAGGACACCTGTGCTGTAACACTCAGTCAGGAAGGAGTGGGGCAGCAAGGAAACACGCATATTGAGGTGGCAACTTGGTGGGCTTGTCTTGTTTTCAACTTTTTGATCTTCAGAGTGAGGTGCAATGGCCCATGGCTGATGGGCTGCAGGAACGGCTGCCAGCACAGGAGTCACAGCGACACAACCTGTTGCAGACTGTCTCTAGGCCCTGCCTGCCTACTGTCTGCCTGTGTGCCGGGCACGTTCACGGTTCGGCCGTGAGTTCCGTCTGAATCTGGGAGGTAGCAGAGAAGAGAGCACGGGTAGGGTGAATGCCAGCCAGTCTCCGGTGCCTGCACCCTTTGGAGCTGCACTTCTCCAGTAGGAAGGGAGGCCTTGAAATAAGTATCTGATGAGATTCTGCGGTGCTCTGCCTGTCAGCACTGCTTTAAATACCCTATTTATCAGTCGAGTGATGCCTATTGTGGCATCCTAGTGACCACTGGGACAGTCTGCTGATGTTTGCATGGCTTCTAAGTCTTTCCTCCTGGGAGATGTCCCCTGCCAAACTGGAGTGGTCCTAAGTGCACCAGTACACATCCAGATCTGACCCCGGGCCTTTTGTGCCGTGCCACAATGTGCTGGTATAAAATCGTCTCCAGCAGCCTGGTTCTTTCAAATGCTTTGCAAGTGCCAAGTCAGAATATGTTAGGTTTTTTTGTGGAAAGAAAACAGCTGTTTATTTTATTTTATTTGAATGATGGTGTGGATTTTAATTCAGCAAAGACATAAAGTGTGTTGGTAAATTGTGAGTGTGTGTAGGTGGGTGTGTTAGTGGGAGTAGGGAGCATATGGAAGCTACGGCAGCACGAGAAAGCAACCAACAGAAGGGTTTAAGAAAGTATAAGACAAAGCAGACTTCTCTTAGCGGGCTTTAATTCTCCTTTCGGCAATGGTTCATGCTGCAGCCCTTTACTCCCGCCATCCTAGTTGATAAATTATACGTGGATCTCCCGATATTTGCTTTGAATGTAATTCTTGTATTTATAACTAACGCAAAAATGTTGTCCGTAACACAGAATTAACAAAAAAAGCTTAGTTTGCAGTGCGGTAAGGCTTTGTGTGTGCTTGTTCACCGCACATTACACTTCATGCATCCATCAGGGACCATAATCATTACTCTTAATTACCGTGCCCCGTTTTTGCACAACAGCAGAGCAGGAGCAAAACGCCAAGGGCTTCAGCCTCCCCTCGGAAACCTCTGTGTGTGTGTGTGTCTCTGTGTGTGTGTCCGTGTGTCTCTGTGTGTGTGTGTCCGTGTGTCCCCGTCCTTCCCGCCGCGTTGCGCTGCTGTTGCGCGGCGGGAGCGTGGGGGGGCAGCATTGCCCGCCGAATGGCGGCTGCCGCCCGGGGGTGGGGGGGACGGGGACAGCGGAGCGGCGGGCGCAGGAGGAAAGGGGAAGGACAGGAAAAAAACATAATAAAATAAAAAAATCCCCTTTTCTGTGGCTGTTCGGACGCTGCTGAGGCTTCCTTCGCGGCATGCTCGGAAGCGGCTTTATCGCCTTTCTCTTTCAGTGGAGATTGTGAAATTAAACAAAAAAAAAAGATTAAAAAAAATCAGGTCAGCACCTACTGTTCACTGTAGCATCAGTGACACCTCTGCTTGGGAAGAGTTAAAAAGGCTTTCAGCAAGATGTTTAACTTGTTATGTGCTTAACCTGTAACGGATTTATCAAAAACCCGGGAACTTACATTGAATAACGGATCCAGAGTATGGGCTACTTGGTACTCTGAAAATGGGGCAGATATTCAGAAGGAGAATAGAATAGAATAGAATAGAATAGAATAGAATAGAATAGAATAGAATAGAATAGAACTAGACTATTTCAGTTTAAAGGGAATAGGACTAGACTATTTCAGTTGAAAGGGACCTACAACAATCATCTACTTCAAGTCCTTGACCACTTCAGGGCTGACCAAAAGTTAAAGCATGCGATTAAGGGCATTGTCCAAATGCCTCTCAAACACCGACAGTATTGGGACATCGACCACCTCTCTGCAAAGCCTCTCCCAGTGTTTGACTCCTGAAGAAATCAGTTCGTCTGTGAGCAACTATGCAAAGGCTCAGATTTTTTTGACAGACTTTGCTCCGCAACATTCAGCCCAAGTAGGCTGGCGCTCTTTGTGCAGCTCCTTTAAAACTGTACATCTCATGAGCAAAAGAGACAAGGAATAATGAGGACTATTCTAACACCTTTTGCAGTAAGTTCTCTTTACGGTTTATTTATAAGGTCTGCTCTGGTAAACTTTGGAAATCTTGGTTCAAGCTACCAGACCATAAAACATTACCTTCCCAAGAAACATTTTGTCAGAGGCGCTTACATGACTTGGGAGTATAAATTCTACTCAAAGTCAGAATGAGAATTATGTTCCCAGTCACTTCGGTGCTTTTGAAAAATGCGTGTGGAGCGCTTGGGCTTGGTAAAGGCAACAGATGATATTTCACTACCGAGTCTCATTGTTGAGATGCAAGTAAAGCCCGAGTGAAAGCATGGAAGGTTTGCTCACCTTACCTCGGAGCTATGAAACTGTCAGGTGCTTGCAGTTTGTATTTCTAGATATACCTGGTGCCCAGGGGGCTAACTGCAATGCTTGGCTTTTTTTCAGTGTGCCAGCTCACTTACGCTTATGGTCCTCATCCTACACTTGGATTTTTAAGGCCTTTAGATGTGAATGCAAAAGAAGAGTTACTGTGGGGCTTCCTTTTTGTTGAACATGCACAGGACAGCCCAAGTCAGTATCAGGAAGAGAGGGCAGAAAAGAAAACCTTAAAGGAGGAATAGGAACAGGAAGATGGGGAAAAAAAGATTAGAAAGGGGAAAAAAAGAGAAACCTGGTGGTAAAAAAGGAAGGA
Source organism: Tringa solitaria (assembly GCA_026413425.1). NCBI lineage: Eukaryota > Metazoa > Chordata > Aves > Charadriiformes > Scolopacidae > Tringa > Tringa solitaria. Next base: position 33,619,672 of record JAOXJM010000041.1, on the reverse strand, counting down.
AGAGTTGCCCAAAGACCAAAGGCATGCAATGTCTGATGACAGAAGAGAAAAAGCAATTTTCTCAATCCTCCTGCCCTATTTGCAATTCTTAATCCCCCAACTTCTGTAGAGAAGTAATTTTTTTTAAATCTCAGTAATACTAAAACCACTATTTTATAGTTTGGAGGATACAGAGAAAACTATGACAATGTAAGAGTAGCCCCAGAAGTCAAAGTATGCCTGTGCTGCGTACTGCTGTGCAGTGCAGGGAGAAAGGACTGCAGGCACAGTCTGGGCAGTGACCCTGCAGCTGCACAGGAGGCACCAGCCTGTGATGTGCTCCAGGCTCCTGGGCCAACCTCTACCTGCAGTAGCATCCCCAAACCATTCTGAAGTCCTCTAGGTAGACCAGAAAGCAAATGAAAAACTCTCACGGTGTTGTCTCTGTAATTCACAGCTGACTCAGGAATCAAAATTATCTGCCTCATCAACTAAGGGCATTAAGAGCATCGGGCATGTTCTTCCTTCTGATGACATCCTTCGCTTACAGGACACCTCACTGTAGACATATCACTGTTTACAAAAGAATCTTCACAACAACCTCATCTAACCCATTACTGTTGTCCTCATTTTACAGGAGGGAAGAGGTCATAAATACATAACTTAGAACCACTGCAGTGTACAATGCCAGTGCCAGAATTTAGGAGTCATCTCTGAGAACTGTGCTCATGTATCTGAACTCTATTTACACCAGAGAGAGAAGGTTCTCTTTTTATTTGAAATAAGGTGTTTCAAAGTATCATAGGAAAAAACCCCATCTTTTAAATAGAATTTGGCATTCTAGCCAAACATTTTAAGAGATTGCAGCAAGTTCTGCAACAGAAAGATTTCCACGGTCCAATGATTTCTGGTAATTTCAGAAAAAAAAAATCTGAATAGAAAATCTGACCTTTTCAATAATAAAATAAATGCTTTGACCCAATGGCTTTTTTAGGAAAAAAATATTAATACAACCATGACCAAACAAATCCCCATTTAAAGTGTTTTCTTTTCATTCAAATAGGAAATAAATGTAAATTTGAAACCTTGATGGTTGTTGTAAAGTGGAATTGGAGGCCTTTGGAACTCTTTTTATCTCTTGAAATCACTTTGTCACACATATCAAAAAGTTTGGCCACGCCTGATACATGTACGTATTAGAGCGGTTGCTCAGTGTTTGAAATACAGTGTATGAAATTGCTCACAGCACATTAAGAATGCTCAGCAATGTGCAATTTTAGGGTTGCACTTTATGCCGTAAGACACACTGTGCTGTTAGCAATCTTTTTTCTCTCACTAAGCACATATTATTTGAGTTTTCTAGTTGAGCATACACCTAAACGAATTTTTACTTTTTTTAAAGTGGGCCATAAATTATCATCAAAGACTGGGGTCTCAAATCAGCTGTTATTTGAAGACTGCTCCTTCTCAAAGTCCTATATCATCCTTACATCAATATCCTTTATAGCAAAGAATGAATTCAGAGGATATAAAACCTACAAGCACAATTAAAAAGGCATTACATACAAATTGTACATTAAAGGTAGCATGTTTTCTTTTAAAGAAAATTTCTGTCCTCTTGCAGGGTTTTTGTGTGACCTTTCTTAATTTCCTTACTTTATTTTCTTTTTCAAAGACTTTCAAAGATGACTGCTTTTCTTCTATTTTTCCCAATGAAAAATAGTGGTAGCTGCTTTCACTTTGCTACACCCAGTCTTTCACTTCCTCTACAGGGAGTTGATCGACTTGGCCTTTAAAAGGGGGAAAGAACAGCTTTGGGGAGCACCTGTCAAATAATAAAGTTGTGCAGTGATGTGACTCTGTGTGTGTGTGTGTGAGAGAGAGAGAGAGAGAGAGAAATCAAATGAAATCCGGAGCTGAAAAAATAATTCACTGTATGTAGCATAGAAGAAAAATCATGATGAAGTCCTGAGCTAACTCACATAATGCTTTCAGGAATCAGAAAAATGACACTGTCAAAACACAACATTAGTTTTCAGAAGCCTCCAGGCAAAATTTTATTTATTTAAAGTTAGCTCCTATTTTAATAACAAAAAAGTGGCAGCATATTCTACATCAAAGAAAAAACTTTTCCTAATGTTTCCATTCCTCTTGTGAAGTACCGGAGCTCAAGTAGTGGAGCTGTCTTTCTCTAAATAATTACATGAGTGGCAGGATCTCAACCTGAGAAAGTTTTTTGACTGCATTGGGGACTGTAGCATAAAGAGAATCCCATTTGGCTTGCCTAATCTAAGCAGCAATGTGAGATATTCTGACTTCTAGCATTTAAATAGTTAGTTTTAAACAAGATCCATAACAATGAAAGGCAAGTCCTGAATCAACATCTTGGTAAGCTCTAAGGCCTTGATGAAGGAGCTCTGTACAAATGCGAAACAGGTTCCTGGGCTACAGGTCTCCAGTCAAGACCCATTAGCCACATTCCTTGTGGCAGTGCCCAGGAGAGATGACCCCTAAAAGCAGGATGGCACACAGGTGGTGGTTCCTCTCGCGTACTGCCCTCATTTCAGGCATCCTGACCTTCAGGAGCCAGGCCAGAGCACACTGTTAAAGTAGTTGAAGGACTTACTATTTCATACCTTGTTGAAAGGCTGAGATACATTTTAAAGTGCACTTCTGGATCTCTTTCCTGGAAACTCTATTTATTCTTCTTTGTTCTTCATATGATAATCTTTTATAGTTACAATTAGTAATAGTGAGAAGACAGTTCGGGGTCCATTCCTTCAAAGCCATCCTATAAATAAAGAATAACCCCCTCAGGTCCCCGGACCTGTTGTTTGCCTTCTAAGCTTGGCTTCCCCACCGGTTCCTAATAATACCGTTCCTTTGGCACTGACTTCTTGTCTGTGTTTCCTTTCTATTATTTCCTATCATTTAGCACCTCCTGCTTTGAACCTTAACAGAGCCAGCTCTGGAGCGGCGCAGATTTGGTTCACTTACAAAAGGCTCTACATTTGCATGTATCTGGGTCTTGCTGCAGAGCGGCTGGGTCTGTGTGGGAGTAGGACTGAACTTCGTTGCAATGAGATAACTCTTACATCTGAGGAATGTATTTCTTCCTTCTCGACCTCTGTTCTTCTACAAGCAACAAAATAAACTACTGCCAAGGCATGGGAATCAGAGAAGGTGAAGCGAGGCTGGCACCAGCTCGCATCCCTAATGCAACGTCTCAACTTCTGTTTCAGAGAAACGGTGCCTGCCTTGCAAAGTGGGGGCACGGCAGTAATTTGATGTACCAAGGATGTTACGGTTACTGAGAACTGTCAATGATGTACCAAGGATGATATGGGTATTGAGAATACAGACTGCTGCCCGACAGAGTCCAGAAGAGGGAATTTTCCCTTCTATCATGGCAAAACCTAAAGTGGAACAAACCTCATGAGTACAGGAGGCAGTAATGCGCGCTGCCCGGTGATGTGGCTTTGAGCTGAAGTCTCCCTGCGGTAACGGTGCTTCTGCCAAAGCAAATACCCCGACTGGGGGGACTGGGGAGAGCTGGGGAGCTCTTCTCCCAGCAGCGTAACTGTGGAGACCTGTCTACAGTCCCACTGCACCCAGGAGGCCTCCGCTCTGCGTGTGGGGCTGCCCCGGTGAGGGCCCAAGCAGGTTTTACACAACGGGCTTGTGATGCCCTTTGGGATCACTGGGGATGAATCATGCTGTAAAATGTACCATTAAGTTACGAGATGTATTATAGCCTTCTCCTGTGATCCGAGACCGCTGCAGGCGGTGTGCTGGGAGAAAAGCTCTCCAGATTGTGCTCATGCAAATCGGTATCTGCGATCACATTCATTATGGCTCCCACTACAACATTACTTTCACACTCTTGTGTGCTGTTCACTCAGTCTAAACTTTTTGTTATTGCAGGTTGTATGACTACAACATAGCATCTCTTTGCCAACACCTTTACAAGGGTGAGAAAACATTATTTCCAGAGATACAAATCTGGAAATAGAGGCACAAGAAAACTAATGGATATGCTTGAGCTTATCCAGGAAAGGGTGGCGTCATCCTAACCTGTCTCCTGACTCTGGAGTCCCCTAACAGGTTACTAGATCGGGGCAGCTCCCATTTGTTCAGGGTGTTTAGTTCAGCTTATCTTTTTGTTCTGAAACACTATTTTCTTCTGAACTGGAAACCTGCATAATTTACAGAAGAGCAGGAGTTTCTGAAATCTGGGAAGGACAGTGAAATGTGACCTATTTTGAGGACATCCTGGTTTTACTGTGGACAGTAAGCCCTGTCAGATGGATTAAATTATGCAAACAGTATTTTAAAATGATTTAGAATTAAATGATACAACCACAAAATCGAAATATAATAGGAAATGGAGGACGAGCATACGTATCCAAGAAATGGTTTTCAAACATTGCAAGTGAAATGGGGAGTCAAGGCAATGACAAGGAGACTTCTGCCAGTGACATATCCTGTGAAAAGATCCTCAGAACAACCTGACTATTTGGGAATATAGGGAAAAGCAGACAGTGCTCTAAAATATGAGAAAAGCCGGAAACCACAGGCAAAACTTAGCCCTGAATTCATCCAACAGAAGTCAAAGCCAAGAACTTGTGAGCAGTGAGTCATCTGTAAAAGGGCACTTGCGTGTAACATACGGGTTCAGTTCACAGGTACCCAGTCTGTTTTTTAAAATTAAAATTTAAAATATGACAAAAATATTCAGTGTTCAGATGAAAGTTAAAAAAAAAGAAGCTTTCAAGATCTCAAGTCTGTATTTTGAATGTTTGGCTAATATATCAACACAGGCTGGCTTGCCAAAAATACTAAAATACAACTAAAGAGATCATAAATTAGTAAATTGTCAAGTATTCTTAATATGCATTCCCAATGCCAGACATTTATAATAGTAAAAGCAGGTTATTTAAATAATAAGTGCCAGTTAGTACTCAGAAAGCTCAGGACAGTTTTACTTTAACAGACAGAATAATCTAAGTTTGCTTCAGCAAACCCGTCCTGAAAGAAGTAAAAAAGATTTAACTTGGACACATGAAAAGTTTCTGTATTTTAGGATTTCAGTGTTCATTTAGAGAACTATTATACCATGCAGTACAAACCTTTTATTAAATCAATGCCTTCATTTATTTGAAATAAAAGTTTTATTCAATCACTGTATTTTGACAGACTAGACTACTGCCCATAGGCAGGAGATAATGGATGGAACAGGATGTCCTTGAAGGAGAGGAGCTGCTTCAGATCACCTCTTTAATACTCAGGAGACACCCTGCTTCCAATGACCGTCAGATTCCTGAAGGCGAAAAGATGCACCAATGCTATCTGGTGTAACAAATCAGCTCCCGAATCACCTAACTATAAAACTCACAGTGAAAAAATTAAATAAGCTCTGCTTAAAATATCTCAATGTCATTTTTAAATCTATTTAGGAAGATCAGCTCTGGTGCCTTTATAGCAGCTTAGTCGTGTGCACTGTAGAGGCTCACTGGGGCTGTGGCCACCGCTGGGTTTTGAAATGAGTAAAACACAAAGTTATTAAATCAGTTTTGGTCTTGCAGTCCCATTTGGTCAGTTCACTTTAACATGCTTTCAAGCAATTAAAGAAATTGATATACAGAGATTTTTAAAAGAGGCAGGACACAAAATGTCTCTGACAGAGATCTATAACAAGATGTAGATTCCTTTTTTTAAAAAAAGAAGATGTGTAAGCCATATTCTAACACTTGTTACAGCAGAGGAAAGAAAAATTAAAATCTTGGATTACATTTTAAAAGACATTTTCCCACCTATTACATAGCCTTTCTCTGTTCTGAGTTCTAGAACCTAGATCAGCCAACTGTTTGTGTCATAATATGCACACGCAACGTTTTCCTGAAGGCTCAGTAGAAATCAGAGAAACAGAAGAATTTGCACATGTGTATTTAAAGTCCTTAAAACCAGTATCTTAGCACAGTATATGAATTTATAGGCTTGAGATTAAAATCTGCTGGGGAGAAGACTCAGCAAAGTTCATAATGAAAAAAAAATCCACAACAAAACCTGCATCCATAGATTTTGAGTATTAATTGTTTTTCCCTGTTTTCACTAAACATATAAGTGTGTGTTTGTGTGTGTGTGTGTGTGCACACGTCTCCCCAACTCCCATCTTCAGCTAGCACTTTTGTTACAAATGAAGAGAAAAACAGCTCTGTGAAACAACTTATTCACAGTAGGACCCAGTAATTATGATGAAAGCGTGGCAGCATAAGGCAGATAAAATGATATTAAGTTATTCCTTTCTATTATAAAAGTCTTAGGTCTCTATGTGGAGCAGCACTTTACTCACCTACCTCACATATCTATGTTGAACAAATTGCCTTATTCATGCTTAAAACACCGCAGACCCAGGTTATAGCTTTAGTTACACCACTTAGAAGCTGCATGAACCCTCTCGGGGAGAAAAAATTAGCAAACTATTCTTTTTTAGCTATTCACAAGGTAACCCATTGAAGTTCTAGTTGTCTCAAAAAAGGAAAAGGTTTGCTTTCTGTTGAGAAAAAAAACACCTAACCACCACTGTTTTTCAGCCCAATGCACTTCTGTTACCACTTTTCAATGCACTTCTAGTGGGGAAAAGAAGGATGGTGTGAGTCATGAATCTTGCAGGAAAACTTGCAGAAAAAGCTGCAGTACAGTACAAAATATGCAGTACAGTACAAAACCCAAGATCAACGTGTTTGGGTATCTTTTTTAAGCTCACTGTGAAAAAAATAACTGTTACAGGATACATAGTCAAACTCATGCCATCTATTTGGTTCCCATGTATCTCTATGAAAAATTAAGCCTTATCTGTCCGAAGGTACCATCTGTCTCTCTTTTCCTGCTTCAGTCCAGCTTGTGCCTCTGGTCTGTGGACACTCCACACTGAAAGAAATAAAATACTGGTATTTCCAGGGAGAAGTAAAAAATGATTTAGCCTTCTAAAGAAGAATTCAAACAAAACAGACATATCCAGGTATTAACAATTTCTTTTCTGATTGTGGGAGAGCATAAGGATCAAATATGTTCTAGTCTAACCTAAAAATGATACTGAATGCTAATGAACTAAAGTTTTGTTAATAGATTTTTCCCTTTGTTCTCAAGAAATTTAATTTAATAGATACATGTATTTATACAGTGGTATATAAAAAGCTCTTCGCCTTCCCCTTTCTAAAAATATTTAAATAACTGTGAAAAAAATAGTTCTTACTAAAAAGGATGGCAGGTCTGCTATACCACTTGATATTGTGGTAAGGAACAATGACATTTTGCAGTCTCTAATTTCAAGTAATGATGAGCATAATGTGCTGGACATGCAAAGCATCTAATGGAGGAAGACCCTCTTATCTCTAGTCACTGGCTTCATATTGGCTGCTGCCAAGTGTGTATCTGGCAGCAGGTAAGAAAATGAAGCTGGAGCGCGAAGTCCACCTCTTGGTCACCCCAAAGTAAATGTCCTGCCACGCAGTTGACTTCTGTGGAGTTATCTCAGATACAAGCTGGTGTAAGAGAAGGACAACTGGAGTCATGTAGCTCCAGCGCTCACATTCTGGAAGAGAAGCAATGAGAATATATTGATGTAGAACATAGGCAAAGGCTTGATACTCTTTTTGTTGAAGGTTTAATTTTATAGCCTTTGTCTGAAAATAAGATTTCTTGGCAGTGCCTTACTGCCTCAAGCAAAGTCCAAAAGGCTTTCTCTCCTCTACTGATCTTATATCACGTTATGAGTAAAATATCAGTTGCAATGAAATCAATGGGAACTTCACATATATGTTTGAGCCTGTTTTAATGAAAGCAGTGGTAAAACTCCTGTTGACTTGCTGGAGAAGACTGAAGCCCTGGGGAACACCGGTAACTCTTTAATAAGAGCTGCCTTCCAGACTGAAAGCACAAGGATGCCCACTATTGCCTCAGAAAGCAGGATGGCAAATCCTACAGTCTGGGTGTTATTCCCTTTGCTAAAATGTGGATCCTGAATACCCTCTGAATAATTCTTCCCTGGTGCAAGATAAGGGTTAAAATCTGGCCACAAATGAAGTCCTCATGACTTGGCCTGAAGTCAGTAAATTCAACATAGAATTGAAAGGATTCAAATCTTTAAAACAGTACTGGAGTTAATGTTCTGATTTCACCTCCATCCAAAAGATCTGAAGTTATAATCAGTATATTGTAACCAGGCCTAAATATATCAAACAAAAGAAGTGATGTGATCAGAGCAGCTGACATCTCCCAAGAGCCACCTGCTATTACCAGAATGTATCTAAAAATAAGCAAGAAAAAAGCACAATATTTTGAAAAGAAACCTTTATTGTTCGTACAAAGCTGACTGTCACATATCATGAGGCATCATTAACAAGCGAAATATGACTTTGCTTAAATCAAACAATATTGTTTAATGAAAGTACCCAACACAGTTATGATCAATTCCTTTCTTTGTTCTTTCCTGCATGGAATGTGTGTTTTGATGTCAACTCATCTCTTTTAAACTGCTAGCTTAGCCAGCAGGTTGTATGAATAACTTCCTGGCCAGGTAAATCTACCACAGGTACTAAAATCAGAGCTGGGGTCGTCTTGCCCAAATATTTTTCCAGGTACTCTTGCAGTCCTAAAAAAGAAACAAAATAATTACTGAATCCTCTTTCTCTAATTTTCTCTTGTGTCTTATTTCTTAAAAATTATTTCAAAGTACATTTTTTAAAATTACTGTGGAGCAGCAATTAACAAACGGAAGTAAAATGCAACTCTTGAGTTTTCATTTTATATAGAAGGAAGGATCACCATCTCCCACCTCCTCATTACCTAATTTGAGATTAACATTACATGTTGCCTAAGGCCACAATTCAGCAAAACAGTTAAAAGCATGTTTCTCAACCTTGAGGGAGTGAGTGCTCTGATGATTACAGATAAAGCAAGCTGAAACTAAGTGCAGGTAGTAAAAATAACTAAAGGCCAGTTGAAATTCAGTTCTTTGTAATATTTGGATGATCAGCACGTAGTTGTCTCTAAATGAAATTCTGCTCTCAAGTCCCACCGTGGTGCATCAGTCTACTAAAAAAGTGGGCCATTTTATGGAGGAATATATAATGGAGGAAGTCCAGGGATGGCAACATATATGAAGGCATATCTTGGATTATAGAGAGATTGAAACTGATAAAAATATAAAATCTAGCTATAAAGGGACTGGTATGTGACAAAAGTTTGTAAATGTTAAGTCCATTATGGGAGCAGAATTGGTAATGGAAAAGAACTAATTAGCAGAATATGGCCAAAAACTAAAGAATGGAAAATTTAAACTTGGCATCAAGACATTTCTGGTTGTGTTGCAGCCTCAGTGGACCTGCTGGAAATCCAGCCACACAGAACCCTTAGAGACTACTGAAAACCCTCCAAATGATCCTACAAAAGACGGTTTCCCAATGGTAGGGTATGGCCTGCATGGGTTTTGTTTTCACTAAGTTATTTCTGTCTGCAGCTTCTGTGATTATGGCAATTCTTTTTAACACTAAGCAATCTTGGCTGGAGAGGGTGTAAAGAGGGCAGAACTTGAAGACTGGCAGAACTTTTTTTTTGGCATCACTGCCTGTGAAGCTGTGAATAGGCAGTTCAGTCAAAGTGTTACCTCAGCCAGGATAAAACAGGAGTTTTTCAATTATATTCACTGAAGCCAAAACTCTTCTCTCTTGTTATCTGCCAGCAGTAGCATAAATTAATGTAATAACGGCAATGCTAACTAGGAAATATTGCAAAGACAGTCCCAGCCTTCTGAAATTCTTCTGACTTCCTTTTGTATTAACATCACTGATATTAGATGTGAAAACAGAGAAGGGTGAGCCAAAGATCAACAGTCACCTCAAAGGTCAAAGGACTTCTTCACATTGTGCTTAGAAAGGGACTTGGTCTACGTAGTACAGATTATATCCACTATATATACAGATCTACGTATTATACTCAGCAGTGCCCCCACAATTAAGCATCAGCTGACATTTTCATTCTAAACTTTGACTTCAGAAACTTTATAGCTATGCTTGCTCAGAAGGCTTTAAGTGGAAGTGGGTAAATGCAAGCCACATCAGAAATCACTAATTCCACCCTATTAAAATTACATTTCCTTTTTTTTCCTCAATTAAAATTAAAAATATAATTTTAGTCTTTAACTTTTTTTTTTTTCACTGGCTTAAAAGCTGTGAAGCAGTGCTAAAAGCCACCATAATGAAACCAGGTATTACTTTCAAAGGGAGAATTTGAAAGTCAGCCTATCTGGAAATAATACTTCATTTTTTTGGGCTTTTGAGGTGGCCAAAATAGCCATAAATATTTACATATGAGCATGTCCCAGTGGACTTCGTTGCCAGCCAGAGTAAGCCACCTTTCCAAAAGACCACCCCCTTTTCCATTGCAAATGCAAACTGCTGCAGCAAAGCCTACACATATAAATGAAGTGTGGATGAAAATCTGGGACATACGACTCTAAATGTTTTATTATACTGATAAATCAAATAGATTAATATGAAAACATTCTATGTCAGTGTGCATCTGTATACATTTAAAAATTGTGGATAAAAGTCTGGTCATGCAAATTTCCCCTCAAGAAAGGAGACTGGGTATTCTATAACAGTAAATTGTACTCTAAGGCCCCACAGAAAACAATGCAGAACTAGTAAATCTGTGTCAGCCTATGTAATCATAGCTGATACAATCCAGGAATTGACAGCTGTATATTTTACCCGCTATAATGTTACCCTAAATCCCAATATAATTGTATATTTTTAATGATGTGACACCAATAAAGACACAATATATATTTTTTCATTCATGCAAATTATGCTTTTTGATAAATAAGAGCCTCGGTCATGACTGTTTTCTGTAGTATGTAAATCTGTTCCAATACAAATATTTCAAAAATTTGTTTTCTTTATATCGTTTATGGAAATGTTTGTCCAGTTGCATGCCATACTTACACAAGTTGATCCTAAAAGTGAAAAGAAGTAAAGGACAGAGCATTATGCTGTTGTTACTGGGGCTTTAACAGGAGGTATATATGATTGATACCGGTCTTAAAGTTATTTAATCTGCCCTGATACAGAATGTTTATTGAAGTACAAACAAAGCAGCTGATTAGCAAGCAGCAAACATGTAGTGTGTATTATGCATGTTTTAAATTAATTTCCTGTGACCATCAGCATTATTTATTATTATTACATGAAATTTGCCAAAAGCAGGTGAGCTTCATCCTGTAAGCTGTATCCCTGTGACTCCCAGCTGATCAGCAGAAGTTCAGGGCACAGGTTCTGCACTGTTGTGCATTTTTCTATTGACCTGGGTACAGCTGAGGGACATAACCAAAACTGAAAATGAACAAAAATAATTCAAAGTCTTTCCCTCTCTCACCACAAATTCTGGCCATACAATCTATTTCTGCGATCCCCCTCTAAGGACAGGTTGCTGAGATCAATAGTTTGATGCTCTCTCACACTGCCTGAGCAGCCCTTCCATATAACATGCCACAACCTAACATAGTAAGCTATTTTTTTTAAAGGTGCTTTTCACACTAAGTAGAAAAAACAATGTCCTAGGAACCCCTAAAGTGTCATTCCAAATGATTAGGAAGACGGTTTTTACATCCGTGCTGTCATTGGCTTCAGCAGAATTTAGGCAGCATGAGGTGAGGCCACAGAATCCACTTATGTTTCCAAAATCAGGTCCCCATTATTGCTGCCGTTACTGCTTTGCTGGATTATGTGCAGGGCAGGAGTAATCTAATAGCTCATATTGAAAAGGAAAATGGTAACAAAAAGGAAGATCACATTTAGCCCAGTACATAAAAAATCACTTTCATATTACAACTGCTATCTTTCCTTCACTTTTTAACCAAAAGATATTGTTACATTGCTTAGAGCAGGTTTTTAAATCCCTGAGCTAATAAAGCTCCGTTGCTTCAGCTGCAGAGATCTGACATGCAGCATGTACTTTGAAAAGATGCGTCACCGGGGATCAGGTTCCTAGCAGACTAAGAGTTCCAGTCCCAGAAGATGTGCCCCTGGTGTGCAGAACACTTAACCCTTCGACCAGTACCAACATGACTATTCACAAGTTATTGATGTCCCTAAATCCCTGGCAGATTGCAGACAGTTCTTGTCTCCCTGGAAGCCAAAGCATATGGTCACTAATGAGATGGATTAAAAAATACATATACACATTCAAGGCTTTGCCACATGAAGGTAAAGCCGCAGAAATGGTAGAAGGTGATTGAACTGGACTGAACACTGTTAAATACATGATTAGCCTCTTGTTATGGATCATTTCCATTGATCTATATACAGTTTCACAGCATAGTTTAATTAAAGCTGTCTGGAACAAGCCTCTGCCTTAAAAGATCAGGCAGCGCAATGAAAAGGTGAAACATGAGGAACTGGAGGCCCTCCCTCCCTTTTTTAAACACCCAGCTGACTGTCTCTGTGGTTTACAATCATAGCAAGGAAGGAAAATGTGCTTTCTTAAAAAATTATCTGTTTTTTCTGCTCTTTATGAGGCTTATATGCCAGAGAAATCAGTTCAGGATTTTCTCCACACTTTTAATTAAGATAATGTAAAATGACATAGTGGAATATAAGATTTTAAAACAAACTCTGTACAATTGGTTTGCTTCATTTTAGTTGATGCCTTCCTGTCCAAAACAAGCACAATAAACAAAAAAATACTGTTGGAATATAAAAGTGAGTCACTTTGCAAGATACGGTTTTGTGCTGATTTTTTGTTGCAACTGTGAAGATTTTAAATGACAACAATGTGGACATTTTGCAATACTTGGCTTTTCATATACTACCTTATGCTTTTCTTTACTATTCTTGATGACATTATTTCATGTTGGCCATGTTGGTCATTTCCCTGTTAAGGGACCATGTTTTCAAAATTCCTGTGCCCACAGAAAAAATGGATGCAACATCTTGTGAATAATCATGTTTCCATTTTGAAAACATATCAGCTAGATCCTCAAAAATACTAAGAACTTACCAGTTCCAGGGAAAACTGGCCGAAGTATTGGTTACTCAATACTTTTATGAATTTCTTCCAAAATTTAACAATTCAAAGTCAGTCTTGATTTTTTTCAAGTGGGACACATTAATATGCACAAAAAGAGGGAAATCAATAATAACTAAACTTAGGAGGATGGAAATAGAACTTGCTTTGGAAGCCAGTCGCTCCTGATTATTTATCCTGGTTATTGCACTGATTTGCCTCGGTCCTTCTGGTTTTGAGTGAGTTACAGTCTGACTTTGGCTAGTTACTTGTAGTACCAGGATAGTGACAGAATCATAGAATAGTTTGGGTTGAAGCGACCTTTAAAGGTCATGTAGTCCAACCTCCCCTGCAATGAGCAGGGACATCTTCAACTAGAGCTGGTTGCTCAGAACCCCGTCCAACCTGACCTTGAAAGTTTCCAGGGATGGGGCATCTACCACCTCTCTTGGAAACCCGTTCCAGTGTTTCACCACCCTCATGGTAAAAAATGTCTTCCTTGTATCTAGTCTGAATCTCCCCTCTTTTCATTTAAAACCATTACCCCTTGTCCTATCACTACTAAAAATTCTGTCCCCATCTTTCCTGTAGGCCCCCTTTAAGTACTGAAGGGCCACAAAAAAGTCTCCCCAGAGCCTTCTCAGGCTGAACAACCCCAACTCTCTCAGCCTGTCCTCAAAGGAGAGGTGTTCCACCCTCTGATCATTTTTGTGGCCATCCCCTGGATCTGCTCCAAATGAGATAAAAATCCACTATTTAGGGAAGACTATAGTGTTAATATATTTTACTGCTAGTCCTGTTTGTGCAGTGGGCTTCTTGTCCCTTTGGAATCTATCCTGAACCCAAAAAAGCCAGTTCTTGCGGTGGTTTTATCCAGGCTACAGTGAAAACATAACGAAAGTTGCTGTAAGCTTGGATGGGTACCCACAGGAGTCTGAGCATCAATTTCTACAGCTGAGCAGAAAAAGAGGAAAATGAGCTGTTTCCCTGCATGACTTACTGATAACTCCTGCTCTCAGAATCAGTGAGGAGACGCTGCGAGTGTGCAAGGTAGCAGCCATGGACCTTACTGTTCATGGGAGATACAAGAAAGATGAGTGATTGTCTTATCTTAATCCAAACTAGTTAGTGAGTGAGGGTGCCTGGTCTCTGCACCTCCAGCTGTGAGAGGAGAGGGGCAGTTGGCCTCAAATGACCAGCTCTGTAGGAGTCCAAAAGCTGCCTCTTCCCCTTCCAGCCTCACCAACCTCTCTGCCGTTCTTCTGCTTGGGCAGAGGGGCTCACTCATCATCCAGGAGGGCATTAACATTTACAGGAACCTCACTTTTCTAGAGCTGAGTCACTTGGCTGAGTAACTATGGAAGTTTTTTTAGACTGTAGCTAATGCATTTTTTTAGCATCTGAAAGAAAATTAGTAGACAAAACAGTTATTTTTAGTGCTGGTTTGATTGTGGGCCTGTCAGCCTTAGCAATGCATCTCTTTTATCAAGCTGCCACGATACCTTGTTTTGTTTTCAGAGCAAAGTTTGATTAAAGACCAATTTCAGAAAAGTTACTCACTGTGGGCGTTAATTAGAGCTTTCTGGACTGCAGGGTTTAGCTTATGATCCGTTTCACTTACTAAACCCTGTAATTCAAGTTACATGAAGATGGGAATGAACCAACCCCTTTCTATTCTTCTGAAGGCTTCTGTTAACTCAGTCATGAAAGAGCCTCTCTCCTTTCCTTCCCTAATATGGAATTCTAATTTCTGCCCTTTCCTAAACAAAATTAAAAATAATACTTCAGATCTATAAAGAGTTTTCAAACTCATGAACTGAGACACATCCTCGGAGCTTCAGATTGAGGTGGATAAACTTTAGGAAGCCTTTGCTTCCAAATAATTTTTTTCAGTGGTGCCCAAGTATACTATACATCTTAGGAAAAGCAGGTAAACATCTGTTTCCCTTCCTCTGCTTGTTTTCTGGGAGTGAAGTATTGTCATTCTGTAAGAGAAGGTTCCTGGCATTCTCTTCCTCCCCTCCTGGTGCAGACAAGAAAAGCTTTTTGCCTTTCTGCAAGCAAAAGGCTAGCTACTAGCTCAAAAAATCATAAAAAGGTGCTTGGTGAAAAAAAGACTTAGTAATACTTGCCAGTAATAAGTAGCAGATTGAAGCAGAATTTATAACATGACATAGTTAAAAATACGATCTTTGTAATAAAATGAATTAAATGAAAACTCCAATGGGGTACTGTGCAAATACAAGCAGACAAAAAAACTCCAGCCCCAACCAAAACCTGACTCGGCCACACTGGTTATTTAAAACTAGGCTAACCAAAACAAGAAACCATGGACTAAAGAGAACAAACCTGTTAAGGAGAAGATGACCTAAAATGGTCCATTTCTGTTTTCCAGCAGACAGCCTGAACCAGAGAACGGAGGCTGAATGAGGTAAGGTTTTTCAGCAGAGTTCATGGATACTATTATCTTAAAACATCCTCTCCCAAGTGTACATTCTCTCCTGAATTTCCTCCCAAATTTTGAAACACAACTTCAGCTTAGTTGGAAAGCTGGTATGAACTCTTCCTACAGCTGTACAGTGTGACAGCTGCACCAGGAACGCCGAGGAGGTAACTACATCAGGCAACAGTCATCAAATGAGGTTTTATACTGATATTTCTAAGAATTACAATTTCGATCCCAAATGCCATCCCTAAGACAGTTACAGGCCACCTTATTCTCTCTGGCTATAGGTATGCTATCACGCACGTCAACAGCAAGTTGCTGAAAGAAATGTGACTCTTCTAAAGACAAACAAATGTTGTCAAGCTCTTCTGCGCATTAGTTATGGCTGTTTCTCAGAAGAAGGAATTAAGGTTTAGCTTCCATAATAATTCTTTCAAGCTGCCGGCTATGGCTTAGAAAATAGCAGAGCATGAAAACTCATCACTTTGTGTTTTCCAGTGTTCTGTTTTTAGTCATGTCCTACATACAGGTTGAGAATCGGCCTATACAAGGTTATAAATGTGCACTTTTGTTTAAAATGCCATTACCCTTCTGCACTAAATAAAGAAACACTTAAGCATGCCCTTCCAGTACTCTCAGTGAAGTCTAAATATAATTTCAAAGAGAACGGAGGACTGAACTTTCGGAGTACAATCACTCAGGGAAGAACTTGTGCTTTTTCTAAAACCATGACAGAGTGCAAAGATCACGAGCCTGTTTTCCCTGTGTGCTATCTTTCAACCCCGTAACGACCCAATCTCTTTAAGGGGCGGATGGTTATTGAACTTGTATGCCAGCTGTGCTCAAAATCTCTGGGGAGGATGGGCTGTAATGACACCGAGCAGGGATGAGTTATGAATGGAGACAGATTATTACAAACATATGAAACAGTAAGGACCCATTTTTCAAGAGGCATCTAAGAATGCACTTCACAGGATGTGCGAGCACTTGTTTGCTCATATATTCATCGGAATGTGCCTACATGGACAGATAAGACCGCAGGATTCACTACAGGCTCACACACACACGTTTTCTGGGGCATGAAAAATCAGATAAATGTGCGCTTTCTTTATTTTTTTTTCCAGATTTTTTTTTTCGCTTGGTGTGAAAGTGATCAACTGCAACGGCACCTGTGCAGTAATTATGGAACTCACTTTTTCACCTTTAGGTCACGTTACAGCTACTGACTCTTGGCCCATAGTCCAAGAGCACGAGATGGTGCAGATTTGCAAGCTGTAGGACAGTTGGTCGCTGTGCCTTCCAGGTAGGGTTGGGGACACTGGTGGGGCAGTGTGTGTGGGAAGCTCGGCTGTGCCTGCTGGGAATTCAAGAACTTTT
Organism: Tringa solitaria; assembly: GCA_026413425.1. Lineage (NCBI taxonomy): Eukaryota > Metazoa > Chordata > Aves > Charadriiformes > Scolopacidae > Tringa > Tringa solitaria. The sequence goes on along the minus strand of JAOXJM010000041.1, from coordinate 33,602,805 downwards.
ATCTCCAGGGCCTGTCAATCTGGCACCTTTCTCAAGTGTTAAATTCACTTAAGTATATTTTTTAAGAAGCTGTCATGAGACATACTGAAGCAAATATGTCCTTCAGTGGCTACACATGGACTTGGTTGTAACAATGTTTGTTAAGTGCTTTGACATCCTTAAATGATATGTTTGGTATTGCTTCCACATTTGTTGGTTTATTCAAGTCTGCTAAATAGTCTCTAATACCGATGGGTTTAAGAAGTATCTGATTGGACATACAGCATCCAAAAGGCCTGACCATGAAGAGGTGTTCATATAACCAGTAGAGACCACATACATCTGCTGGTGGGAGAATTTAGTCTACAAATAATAGAAAAGGTTTCTAAAAGACTTTGTGGTAAGCGTCTTTAGACAGGGCATGGAGAAGATCATATGGTCCTTGCTTTATGTCAAGTTAGGCTGTGATCATTTACAATAATATTGATGGAATCATTTTTTTTCAGCTTCTAGGCCAGATTCTCAACTTCTGTAAATTGTAGCTATGCTAATTTATACCTGCTGAGGACCTTGCACAGTAGATTACATTTTTATATACAGTATCATGTGCAAACTAATGAGGTTATTTCTAGATGTTTACCATTGTAAAGAACTCTGAAACTTTAAATCAATCTGCTGCACTAATGTAAACAACTTAGTGTAACAAAACCAGATAAAAGTGCACCAAACGTGTTAAATACATTATTAGGTCGATGAAGATCATTCATATTGATCCAGGTCTGGCTGCACAGCACAGTTTAATCAAAGCTGCCTGGAAGAGGTAACAAAGAGTGGTCGTGGCATTCACTGCCTTTCATCCTGAGGTCACTGATGTAATCCTAGAGTGAGCCTACAAACGACTAAAATTTCATTGCTTCTGCATCTGACAACTTCTGCAAAATTAGCTGGAGCAAGCCAAAAAGAAGGGTAGACCAGTATGTAGAGGTGGAGCAAAACCCAGCTCGTTTTAATGGGGAAATCGTGCTGCTGGAGGTTGCTGAGGATCCACTCAGCAGTCTGTGGGCTCCTGATAGCCACACAACTACCTCCCCTTGATCTGGCAGATTTACATTAATTGGATTTTTATCCTGTGTGGCAGAGACCCAAGATATCAGTACCCTCATATTCCCTACAATCATGGAAGAAAAGGAGAGAGATGGAAGTCTTTTGTTCCTCTTCATGGCCTCCAAGGATGACAAATAAATCTCGGTGCTATTGCTTCCTGTGTAATGTGAGCTCACAGCTTGTTACAGATTTGGGAAGAGGAGACTGGGAGAGTCATTCAACTGTGTCAGCCGACAGCAAAATGAAAGAAAAAGGTTCTGAAACTTGGCCACGCAGTGGTGTGAGCTGCAAGTCATTTTTTCTCTAACCTGAAGTTATTAACAGCATAATTTATAAAAGCCTTCAGCAAGACTTACGTGTCATCTTATCAGGCACTGAATAAACACTAAATAACAGACAAGGTCTACCACAAAGAGTTTACCATCAACACAAAAAAAATACAGAGCTGAAAAAGGAAAGTAGCACAGGTAGGAAACTGAGTCATAGAAAACTGTGCCAAAATTACATGATTTGTTAAGGTAATTTGTGGAAAAGCCAACAACTGACCCCAAATTCTGACCCACCTTTTTTTCCTCTCAGTAGCTCACCACAGTGGGCGAAGAATGGAACCAGCCTTTTGCTCACCCTGCATTTGTATCACTGGAAGTTAAAATCACAGTCCCAGAAAAGCACTGCTGCCTGTGCTCCACCTGCTCTGTTGTCAAACAGCTTCACTGCTCGGAGGCCTCTGCCATTCTTCCACCCCCATCAGCAGCTGGGCTGCTGTACAGGTGATTTGAAAATTACGTGCGCTCTTTATGCCAAAATAGTCTGTCATATCTGTCAGGGGGCTACACACCCGACTGTCTTACGGTTGCTTAATGAACATTACTATATATTTTATACCACAGTGTAGGACAAAAGGCTGCAACAAAGTTAAATTATTGCACAAATGTACAAAAAAAATTAAATATGTTTCATCAGCAAACTACATGGGTCTAAATATATGTTCCTAAAACACCTTTGGGGAAGGCCTTTTGGAATGATACAAATTGCACTGCCTTCTGTAACTCGTGTATATTTTCCGATTTATAGCCACGTGGGTGACAGGTACAGCACACAGCTCAGCCCAGCAGTGAGTGGAAAAGCTGCCCAGATCTCCCTGTTGCTTAGGGGGTTCCAGGTTCCCCTGGGGTGGGCCAGTGCCCAGACCCCCCTGGGTGGGCCAGCACCCACAGGTGACCAGTCAGTCAGCAACACCGATGGTTCCTCTGCTTAAACACTGGCCCTTTCAACAGGAATTTCTACTTCTGGAGCCTTAAGCCACATCTCCATCAAAACTACGTTAGCTCAAAGAGATACTGGATTAATGAAACTGAAAATGCTCAGAAGGAAAATGGATGTGATGCTTTTACCACTTTTAAGAAACATGAAGTGCGAGTGATGGAAGGGTGACCTTTATCTTTCCTACAAACAGAAGGCCAACCTATAAGGCACAGCAAAACGTGCCTTTGATTTATCCTCGTGCCTCCTTCTGTTTTAAAGATGTGTGGTATGAGATCTGATTTTAACAATGTTGCAGCACTGCTAGAGGGAAATAAATTGTTCAAGAAGAGATGTCAGTTTTAAAGTAAAGCAAAGATGCCCACACAGCCCTCTCTTTGGTCAACACTGATACCTTATGCCATGGGCCTTAACTTGTCAGGGAATATCATACCCGCTGCTTTGCAGAACACGGTAGCGAGAGGGACAGGCCATCAACATCTGCTCACAGAGAACTACTCTTCTCCTGGAACATCAGCTCTGGAATGGCATTACCAGCACTTTCTACACTACATTGGCTGGATGAGTAGGTGGGGTTTTTTAAAAAGGCTTCTCTTTCAAGGTAGTTTTGCAATTACACCACTGCTAGGAAGATTCATTAGAATTAGGCCATCACCTCTTTTTCTCTTTTACAGAAAGCATACATTGGTAGAAAGGAAAGCAACAAAATATGCTCAGCCCAGCTGAATTTTTTGCCAAATCACTCTGCAGGGCTAAGAAAACTCATCTACAACCTACCACAAGAACACTTAGGGTCAGTAAAGGTCTAAAAATTCTGGTAAGACAAAAAGGTGAAACATGAAGGTGTTAAAGGATGATGTTGTTGATGATGATGATGATTATGTAACCATCATGTAATCAGTTTCATTTTTGACTTCCCAAGAGCAAAGGGGCAGAAGAAAGGAAAACTAACTGGATCTTATAATATATAGTCAGAACTTCATGCTAAATGTATTTGTGTCCTCCCGCAAATGTTTCCATTTGTAATTTTAGCAACTAACTTAGGTAAATCTACCATTTTCAAATCCTACTAACATCAATACTGTCAGATGCAAAGTTATTGGCACATCTCATTTTAGTAAAGCATAGCACAAAAGAATAAAAAAATAATCTACTTCCTTAAAATATAAAAGTTGGTTATTTATTCCTCTAGAATTCTAGCTTTCTCTCAGGGGAAATCTGGAAGTTTTAAATTCATTGATCCTTTGCTTTGCCACTATTCTTCTCTCCTTTGACCTTTTAGATATTTTTTTGTTTCCTGTCACATTTTTGCTGATTTGTTTTTAAATCATAAATCTGATTTTAGCTTCATTTTTCTTAAACCACTTGCCATAATCCTTTAGAAAAATCTACTTGCAGTTTCACTCTTAAGGCCAACCAAAGATTTACAATATGCTAAACTGGGCAAAAATTCTGTAGTAATCAGCACAATATATTTTATACTCCATCATCATAATTTTTTCTGGCTCCATGTCGATATAACTTTTTCTGCTTTTTACAATGGTTTACAACTTAAATAATTTAATACAACAGTTGTTATATTTTTATTGCAAACTTATAAAACTTGTACCGTAAGTCTCTTCCATGCAAAATATATATCTCCCAGAGAAGAAGGGGAACTGATGATTACTAAAACTGTAATTCAGTCTCCAAGTTCTGAACGTGTCATAAAGCACGGCTGGCTCACTTGCCTACAGCACATCTTGTCAGTGCTCCTCAAATGAACCACCTCTTTGTATGCAGTTCTCCTTCCCGGTTATTTTAATGTTGATACAGGAAAAACAGCGACAATTTCACATTTCAGTCAATCCATTGATGGTCGAGGGGAGAGGACCCAGCATAAAAGAACCAAGGGGCAGAAATGCCATTGCCAACTCTGCCACTGAGTTTCTGACAGTCCTTGGCCAACTTCTTTTGGCTCCAACAACACGTACAGAGCTGTGCTTTGTTTAATTTTGCAAGGGTTCTCAGTGCTGTAAAGACAGGTGTCTCCTTAAGTCTCAGGCAGGACTTTTGTGCCTGATATTTGTGTTTCTGAGCAACTGCAATTCTTGATGCTTTGTAAAATCAATCTCTGAATTTCATACTTCCATTGTTTAGAATAGAAAAATACTTTCCTGCTTTTGAGAAATGCTTTAAGATTCCTTGATGAGTAATTGTTACTGCCTTAGTATATCTGAGAGCTTACGTAAAAGATGCTGATTCAATGTATCCCTCAATTAGACTTTTAAACTCTTTTTAAACGCTTTTAAATTACAGACCTGCTTTACACACTTTTACAGACACAGTTCTGTCCACATCTACAAAGTAGGTCACTGTATATCCACAGGAACATATAAGTCTGCT
>JAOXJM010000041.1:33552748-33598062 GCA_026413425.1 Tringa solitaria | reverse complement strand
CTTTTCCTGATAATATACATAAAAATAATAAATATTGATCTAAATTTATGTCAGAAGTAAATTTTACTAACTTGGAAATGCTATATTTATTTCTTTTTCTGGAGAAATTATTCATATTTTTGAAACTTAGGATAAAAACTTCAACTAGCTGTGGTAGAGATTCTAGTGCTGTAAACCATTTCTGCACAAAATGCATCATAGAAACCCTTTTTCTCTATGATGACACTTTTAATAGAAAGGAAGGTATCACATACACCTTACAGAGGTAAAACATTTCAGTTTCTAAAGGCCAGGCTTGATAAAAAACTCCAGAATGTATTTCTGATGGCTTACCCAAAGAAATACACAATAAATTCCAATAAATCACTTAACTGTGTAGTCTTACTGTTGCTAACACAAAGGCTCTTTGCCTAGATGATTAAGTTTTCTTAGTAGAAGCTGGCTTGTAACTCCTAAGAGACCAACAAAGCCAGCTGAGAAATAAACTTAACAACTTTTCTATTTGTCCAAAAATATGGTAAGAGTGCAGATTAGTTTCTGAATTGTGGTGTTATGATTTCAGCCCTTGCCTTCTCTCTCATGCCACAGGGTGAAGGAGACAGATGCCTGCCTGCTCTCTGAGGTGTTTGGGTTTTTATCTGATACTTTAATCATGCAATGCCGAAATGAATAATGGAAATAAAATCAGCATTGGGCTCCTAGATTAAGCAGCAAGATTTTTTTCCCCCAAAAGTAAAGCAAAAAATGAAACTTGAAAGACAGGTATGCTTACGGACCTGAGTAAATAGAGGATAGCAACTCAAGTTATTTTGACAGCTGCCTCTCTCATCCTAGGTATATTTACCTTTGTATGTTTGTAACTACAAATATAACTAGATCAATCCATCCATATTAGATTATTTTAAGATCTATATTAAGCTTCTCCAGTCCAGAGATGGTTGCATGATTGATCAGTTGCATTATGTTTGGTAAGTGATCAAAAATGTACTGCATGTCGTGTTCTAATTTCTGTTTATTGCCTATCAAGCCTGACATCTGCTGGCCAGAATATTGTTTTCAGTAGAATGGGACAAACTGTGGATTTGCTTCTGTAATCCTTTACAAAGGATTCAGTAAAGGTGGGCACATTAGAAAGAAATCACATGGAAGGCAGGAAAAACTTCTAAGTAATTAACAAGAAAGCATTCTTGTAATTTTAATCACTAACTCCTTAATGCCAGCCTAAACATATAAATCAAGATCACAAAACATCTAAAGAATGAGCTAGTTTCCATATGGAAATGTCTAGAAGTCATCCATTACCATGGCTGCTTTTCCATGTAGCAGACACTGAAATCAATATGCTGCACCGGTTCAGTAAATTTGTCTCTTAACAAGTTAATAAAACAGTGATCCCCACATAGTCTTTCCATCAAACTTTCATAGAAAAAAATGAGAATATTAAATGCACTAAGATAGGGAAGATCTGCTCCATTTGCTCTGCAATGATAATCTTTTACAAAAGAGGATTTTTATTATTAATTCTTCGCCTTCTGGGGATATTATAATTTCCTAGAACGTAAAAATGCCTTAAGCACAGCAATTTGCTGAGCTAGACTGAATTTCAGGATGTTTCAAATGAGCTGATAAACAACTGCATAATTAGCAATTATTAGATCAAGACTGTACATTGCAGATATACGAGTGAACCAGCCAATGGACAAGCTAAATGCAGATATTGTTTTTAAAGCTATGAGTCAGTGTTATGCTTTGACATGCACCACAACTTTTCTTTTAAAGAATTAAATACCCCACTGCTTTTTTCTTTAGAAATGCAGATTATTCTATCAACCAAATCCTTGGGGTCTTAATCATTGGACACAACCCTCTGTGTATGAATAACAAGGAGTTTACAGGCTCAATATAACTCATGCGCTAAAAGTGATTAGACTGATTTTTTTTTTTCAATTAAATAGTTACAAATGAATTGTATAGGCATGTTATTTGAAGACATAGTATATTTTTTAAGCCTTGAATTCTGCAGGTCCTTAATGAAATATATTATTTTACCTTGCAAAATAAAGACTGTAATCAGATACACTACAAAAAAGTGAAGTGTAAAATTAATGTAATTTATACTACCACCACATTTTCAGGACCTGGGTATTTGTTATATATATATATATATATACACACACACACATATATATAACTTTGCCAAGCAGTCAGAGAATGGCTGGGAGATGTAGCAGCTAGATGAGAAAGACAACGCTAAGGCTGTTTGAGATGCAGAATAAAGTTAGTAGTTCAGATTTTCTCTAAAAGAATCAGACATGGAACAGTTAGCAGGGCTGATGTCTATAGTCACAGCTTTAGGTTTCAGCACAGATCTACCAAAATTATATGCCTCCATTGAAAGGAATGGTACAATTCATAATATTCACAGTTACTGTTTTAATTTGGTCTTGTTTGCATCTAGGAGGACTACTTTACAAGAATTTACAGTGATTCTTTAATATTAGTCATAAGCGTTATAAACATCGTTTCCAAAATATGAAAATTCAAAATCAAACCCACTGGTTTTCACCAAGAACCTGTTTTGTTTCAAATTTAGGATGGAATTATTCTCATCTAATTTGACGGTTTAAAAGCTAGACACGTAATGAAAAACAGCCCTCTTCCAAAACATTATTAATCCCATTGTGAAATACACTACAGGATGAAGAGTCCCTTGGAGATGTCTGTCACCCAACAGCAAGAACTTAGGTCATTAGGTTAAACAAAACAGTTAACTTCTTTTAGGCAGTTATACAAAATTGATCTTATCGTAGCTGCCCAGGCCACTGTGAATTGCGTCCCTCTTGTTTATAATAGTAACACAGAATTTAAATGGACCTCTGGTTAATTGAGTTATTACTGCAGACAGCTTCATTGCATAGTCCGTTACATAAGTGATCAGCTAATCCTTCCAATTCCAAATTCTTCTGGAATGGTTTTCCAGTCTCAAAACACCAGCTTCAAGTGGAAATTTAATCAATGTTCATAAAAGACAATAAAGCTAAAATGTACCACTTGTACCAACAGAACGATTTAGACATACTTTATTTAGAGATATATTGCAATCTCTTTGTCTAGTAAACTTTTGCTTGTCACTCCCATTGCTCAGAAGAGTTTAATTTTAAAAAGCTGCAGAATACAGAAGTGTGCCATTCAGTGATTCTAGCTTGGAAGAAGTTTAAAAGGAAATAGATTAGCTGCTTAGAAATCAGTTAGTATCAGAAAAACAACAATACAAACTGGAAGCTTCTTACTTAGATCTGCTACTTTGTAGTCTGCCTTTTCTCTTATCTTTGCAACTGTGAGAGCATTTCAAAACCCTTATAAAAGTGATTGGTCTTCACGTTTATCATGGCTGCAGGGGTAAATTTAGACTTTAGGCCAAGCTTAATTTCAAGTGTTGAAAACAAAGAAGCTTTCTCTGACAGGTTAATTAAAATAAAGGAAGCTATTTAAATCTGCCCAAGGATATGCATGTCAGTGGTTGTCTTAGTGGTGATGTTTGAAGGGCAGCGTGTAGATGAGGTAGTCAAATGGATGCACCATAGAAAGTAATTTTTTATTATGCAGCAAGCACATCATATACACACTGTTAGGTAAGCTATATGCACATACTTTTAGCCCTAAAGAACCAAATTTAGCTAAGACTAATACATTGGTTCTGCTCTAGCTAATGTAATTATTAACTAAGGGTCACAAACTAAACCTTCATCTGTTTTTGTGAAAGTAAGAGGTGCTAATTCAGTGATGTATTTCCCTTCATCTATAGGATTACTGGCACAGAATCCATATAAAGCTGGAAGGCAGGGAAAGGATTCTGGTGGAACAGGTTGCCAGTTCTTCTATTCTGGTGTTCAGCTGAGGAGTTTTAGAGAGGTGCATGTAGTAGCAGTGCGACTGCAGAAGTTAACCCTTGTAGCCTACAGAGATGTCACTGAAGAGCGTTAAAGAAAAGCCACTCATATCGCAAACCACTGAATCCCTGCTCTCGGGACACTTGTAGGTGGGTCACTATGGTCTACATGGTTTAGAGAGCTCTCTTCTTTCATATTTACTGTCCTCGACCCGTACTGGATTCCATGGTGCTGCTTTTAATACTGAACTTGTTAATCTGTTTTAGGCAAACACTATAATATTTTAAATTTGGAACTGGATTAAAGAAGTTAATTCTGAACCCATTCTAAGTCAATGGTAAAATTAGTAATTTCAATAAGGTCATGGTCATTATGTCCCCAAGAGCACAGTCAACAAGCAATGAAGAAAACAAATACACCTGACACAAATGAGAGTCTGGCCTAAGTGATCTGCTAGTCTGCCCAACCCAAAGCCCTCCAAAAAACTGCATAAAAGTGCACAGGCCAGTATAGAGAATGCTGACAACTGGGAATGCTTTCTGGCACTATACCAACTCCTAGACATAGCTGTAATAACCTACAGAGACTATATTGGCTAGTGAGACATAAAGAAATTAGCCTCACATAGCCACCTATATGAAGAGATTGGAAGAGGACCACCCAGCTGGCAGTCTTAGTTTTTTCCTTCTGATTTGGCTCAAGCACGTTTAACCATCAATTAAAAACAGGTGTTTCAGTCCTGACAGTTCTCTGTCATCTTTTGAATCAATGATAATATCTTCTAGACAAAGTCACCCAGCCAGAGCACAGCAAGACAAAGCTGTCCTGCCTCTAGATAACTCAAGGAAATGCATCACTGCTGTGAAAGGAAATGCATTATAATTTTGCAGAAAGGTCTGATATTAACTCTTCATTTTTCTTTCATCAAAAAAGAAATTATCACTTGCTTGTATACATATAGAATAGTGTCAGACATAAAAAATGCCTCAGTGCTGACAATTATGTGCCTCCTCAATAATTTGGACTTACTACACGGTAAGAATTAAATGCTTTTAGCAAGAACCATTCTGAGATTGAGTAACTTTTCAATTTTTCTTCAAGTACATAGAAAATTTATATGTTATCCTCACCTAATGCCAATGACTGGCACTCTTTTCACATTGCTGCCTTTAGCCTATTATGTTAAGAAAAAAAAATATCTGAGATTATGCTCTTATCATAGACAAAGACACAGTTTGGCATTTGTCTATACTATACTATGACACGTCTGTAACAGGAAGGATAACGGAAGTATAACTTTAATATTAATTGGGACAATAAGAAATAAGACTTAAGTGTATACAATACAATTACATCACTGAGTCTTGGTAATGTTCACTGGTTATGCTGCTGTTATTAAGAATTCTTAGAGCACAGCCTATATAATTCCACTTTACCAGTACTATTTCATGGGTTTGACTACAGGTCATGTGCATACATTGCTGGTGCTTTACTTGCAAAATTAGTCTTATATATGCAGTGTTTCAAAAGTCTGCCCTAAAGCCACAGTCTTCTCAAAAATGCTTAGTTTTTAGTCTTTGGTCTTTGTCCCAGCCACTAAAACCTTTTTAATAAGCAAGACTTAATTCTCTCATAGTAAGAGCAGACTACATACCTTTGTTTATATTTAGAATCACTTACTTATATGATATTTAAGATCCAGTTACCATGTGACAGCTCAGTATCTACCACTTTGAGCACGGCTCTACACATATTGTGTAAGCCAAGACCTTTTATTGCTCAATAGTATGTTAGCTCAGTAGAATGAAATATTTTCTATAGCCAACACGTTGTTAGAAAACAAACCAAACTACTGAATCCAAGTTGTCAAAAGAAAAATATTAAATACATGTCCTGTGTGGTCCATGGCACCACACGTCAGAACAATAATAATTGCACCTTTGCAGGACAAGTCCGTGGGTTTAATTTCTGTATCAGTTGCTTTTCAGTTTGCTGTTCTAACAGTACTGCAGTGTATTTTTAGAGGTGATATGTTGAAAAGGATACTGTGATTTGGTGCAGACACAGTTCATTAATACTTTGATTTCTGAAGTTTCAAAAAAGAAGGCAAGTTCTCAGGAAACTACCACTACTTAAAAGTGGCCATTATACATTGCATTTGTCCTATTCTGACCTTCTCTCGTCAATTTTATGCAATGTTCAATTGAATTTCTCATCTCTCATAAGCATTTCCTGACTTAGATCCTGGTCACCATTTCTTTCCAGAGTAGACTGTCCTGTGAGAAAGAATAAGCTATATTCTTTTTGGAACCACTTTAATTTAATTCGGTACTAGCCAGAATTGTCTGAAGGTGTTGAGTAGATGAAAAGGAGAATTGAGGAATATTATCCTTAAGAAATATTTTTTTCAAGAAAGCATTTGCCCTCCTGAGCGACTTTGTGTAAATCAGTATCAATATATTGTGTAAGAGACTATTCTATACTATGATTGTGTGACGTTCACTATATGGACTTTACTGCTTGTAGCAGTTTGTAAGTTTCCTTACAAACATTAAGGAAAATAAAAGTACTTTCTTTCTCAGGCTTTTTAAAGACACTGGTTATTTTGAGACCAATTCCTTCTTGTTCATTACAAATTATCTCATTTTGCCACCAACTTGCTTCCTTGTCTTCTATGTCTTAGTGCATTCTCATTTCCCATTGCTACAGACTATTATTTGAAGGAGGAAAAAGCTCAGTTTAATTATAAAAATGAAACAAAACCAGACTAGAGACAGTAAATAGCCAGATTCACTACTACCAACTTAGCTGTTCACCTAAACTTTTAATTACTAATTCACAAATTATTCGTAAATTTACTACTTACTGAGAAAAATTAATTTGTGCTAACCTTTAAAGCTATCAGTATTTTTTAATAGCAAACATGAATGATCTAAATCCACAACCCACTTATGGACAAATGTCAATAGACAATCTTTCTTCATCCTACTCTGTGGCTACAACATAAATGAAAATATATTTCATTGAACAGTATCTGTACGTAGCAGTTAAATTTGCTACCAACAGATAAACTACTACCTACATAATGACAATACAAAGGAACCAAGCCAAGAAAACAGATTTTTCACAATGATGATGATAAAATCCAAGCTTAGTATGTTTCAGAACAGACAGTACATAGTTTTTTTCGTTAAAGCAAAAGGAATTCAAAGTAAGGTGTTAAGGTCTAGTTAAGCTGCAGCAAATTAGTTTAATTAGAGAACCTATGGCAACTCAAACTGTATATAGCAAAAAAGTAATGAGATTAGATTTGAAAGACACAGTTGTGTAAATATGGCACTATTTTCTTTAAAAGCTGCTCTGACCTGATGAAAATCCTGACTCCATTAAAGCTGAAGGGAGTTCTGCCACCGACTTAACTGGAGCCAGGATTTCATAAACTGTGTGTTCATTTACATCTGTTTACATCGTCTGCTATTTATGTCTTTTAGCATTTTGGAAACTGCATTCCTGTGCAGAAGGAGAGTAGGCTGGAGAAAATACTTGGCTAGAATTCAGGAGACAAAGGTTCAATTTTTGTCACAGGCTTACTGAGAAAACCTGAATAAGTCACTACCTCCTTCTCTTGTGTCCAGGTTCCTTCTCAGTAAAATTCAGGTGATGATACTCAACTCCTTTCTAAGGTTGCCTGAGATAAAAACATAAGAAGTGCTGCAGCTAGGTATATTTTTTTTGTATTATTTTTATCACTAAAACAGTTTACTAAATTCTAACAAGACACCAGTGTGATATCCCTGAATGCACAAGACAAAAAATGTAATTGGGAATTTTAGAACCTTGTTTTGCTTAATGAAAATATGTAAGAACGAAAAGCTAGCTTTTGAGTTGGTAATAGTGGCAGGGATTTAAAACATTCTGTGTGTAAACACATGAATACTCAAGAAAAAGTTGAGGAATAAAACTGGAAGTCCATAATACAATTAATATGCTTATTAAGAAAAAGTGAGAATAGTAGAACCTCTAATTCTAGGTAATTCTTTGTTACAGTAGGTTGTACGTTACCCTGGAAATGTCACTAATGCTGCATTTCATGAATTTTCAACAAGCTCTGCATGGACAGAACACTGAGCAAGATGACAGGCTTTCTTTAATTGCTAACAGCTTGAACTTACTCTGGTAGTTATAGCTTTTTTGGTCCACAGCCTGCAGAATGGCTGTAAACTATCTGGCCTTTCATTTTAGCTTCAATCTCACAATGAAATCTGTGTGAAAGGTTCCCTGTGGCTACAACTTCTAACCACTTCAGCAGAAGGTCATGCTTACGCTTTTAGGGACAATAAAAGGTTTTAGCAAATTTTAGATAAATTCTATTTCTTTCCCGTTCATTACTTGACTTTTTATGAGTTTTATCTAACATAAAATCTGTGATCCATAAAGAAGACAAGCAACAGCAATCACAGTCAAACAGCTTTAAGTCAACCTAGTCAACTAGTCAACTCCAGTTCACAACTACAGGATGAAGCTTGGGGGTTGATCAGAAAAGTTACCTCAAACACCAGATTAAAACACCCGCAGGAGCTTTAAGATCACAAAACAGATTAATGAAGCTAATGCAATTAATTCCAAACATGCAGAAATATTTAGCCTTTAGGAGGAGATAAAGATGCATATCTGGTCAAAGAGCATTTATCAAATAAGCTAACGTGGAATTGTCACGTTGCAAATTGAACACTACTAGTAAAACTAACAAGTGTTGCTGCAGGAGCACCAGCAGTTGTTTTACAAAATATTGCCTAAGGATTACAGTGTGTCCACGAGTCTGTTTTTTTAGTAAAGGTGAACAAATTGGGAAAGGGCTGTTCCATGAGAACTGTATCAAGAGCTCTGATGTTGAATCTGATCATTTCAGATGCAAAATGTACTTGTCCTCAATTTCCAGGCTTGCAATTTAACTTGCAATTATATGAAAATTACGCAGAGTTGTTCCACTCTTACATAATCTAGCCTTTGCAAGAAAAGTGTGCATCTCCCGTTAGTTTCCCGGGAGGCAATGGACGGCAGAATAACACAAGAGAAACAGTCAGTGAAGTACAAGATGAACGGTATAGGGCCAAAATTTGTTTTCTATTACTTGAAACAGTCTCTCCCAAAGAGAATTGTGGTCTATTAAAAAATGAGTTTGGAGAACCCTGAACAGCTATTGCCAGTGCCATTCCTGTTTCACAAAGAGACAGAGCACTTCAGATGCTCCACACCAAAAGCTAAGAAGCCAACGTGAGTTTGCAGAGCTGCAATCAGATGCAAATAACATTTTGCATGAAAACTGAAGTATAACATCTTTGAGGTAGACTTCATAATACTAGACACTTAAAATGAGCCTGAATCTAATCTTAGAAGAAAATATCTGAAATTTCTTAAAACTTCAGAAAGAAAGTGTCAACAGCCTGCTTAGCCAAAAAAAATGAATACATGAAAAACCCAGAAAATGTAAAGCACTTCAACAAAACAAAGGTAAAAAGAAAAGCTTAATGCTTAAGCTAAATAGGCCTTGTATTTAACTAAATATAAACCATAGTTAAAACAGCATGAAGGAAAAGAACTCTGCACTTCAAAAAGTCTTCTCTATTCTAAGATTATATTAGAATCAATTGACTGACAAGAGGAAAATTTTCTTGGCAGAGAGTGGGGAGCCAGAGGAGATTCGTGTGCACCTCTACATATATATATGAATATGTATATATACTTTTTTTAACTGCAGGAATGTTCCTACCCCTTCATGTCTAGTCTAATATTCCAAGCTGGGATAAATCAAACTGACTCAGAAAATGATAAAAAAGGGAAATATAATATTATATAATAATTCCGGCATCTTTTAAAATACCAGGTTTTACTTATTTTTTCCGGTATAGTTATTAAGAATGAAAGTTCTATAGGTAATAACAAGTAAAGTGCTTTAGTAGTAGCCATATCTGAAAGCTGTACGTTTTAAGTTTGTAAATGTTATTTTACTGCAGTGTCATAATGAACTTAAAGCAGATGAGAAGCTTTGTATTAAAAAAAAATGGATTATTGAAAATGAAAAATTCACTGCAGATTCTCTTAGGTTTTTAAAAGGATGGAAATGATACAGGCTAATCAAGTTTCTCCTGAGCATCTACTCTTACTGTCACACTTTATCTCTGCACCCTGTTGGGTACCTAAATGTCAGCATTCACTTAATTTCACTTCTTATTTAAGGTATCAATCACAGTCCTCTGGGTACTGGAGAGTTAGTTCCTCAGAACTGTTAAAAATTTGTTATAGGGTTTATTTTGTTTCGCTTACAGTGTATATGGGGCCACTTTTAGCAGGATAATTTTAGACATAAGCTTCAGTTCAGAAAACTAGATACACATTTACATGGGTGGATTAGGTATGTGCATATGTATTGAACTGGTGCCACATCTGCTAGTGCAGTTTTCTTACATAAATTAATTTATATATCTTAAAAAAAATACTATTGCAAACTGGTCAATTTGGATGATGCACAACTACATAACGAATTTATAATGCTGTACATGTTACTGTCATATTTGCCCTTTCTTTTAAAGCTTTTTCCCCGTTGAAGCCAGTATAATCTAACAAAAGATAACATGCTATTTCCTACAGCTCCCACGTACTTTCTTAAGTGTTCAATTTCATTTTTTATTCTGAAAGGCTTTCTGAAAAATACGTAATAATAATAATTCATAGCTATTTTGTATCCTAGAGACATGACCAGGATTTACATCACAAACCACATTATCTGTGAGTGTTTTGCAGTAACTAAAACATAAGTATTTATAATCACACCATTGGGCTGTTCTTAATTGATAACATGAGGTCTACTATAGGAAAACTAGAAATAATAGTAGTATTTCTCAGTTGATTTTATATAAAGAGTAAAAGGCTGTTATCCCTGCTATAGGTCAAATCTGTGTACCATGAAGTGAATGTACAGAGGCTGCTTCGTGTTCTGTTTTCAAACTAAAAGGTGATGCATCACCAAGAACCCAGAAAAAAAAGTACTGTATTGCCTCCCTCCTTCTCTCTCCTATTGTGCCAAATTTTAAAATGTGCATTATAACATTATAATATCATGGAGTCAATATGACAGGAGGCTGTTCATTCCAGGAGAAAGCCCTGAGCACACACACACTAAGTTCTGGGTGGGACTGTTTTTATAAAGACATGAAAGACAGAAAACCACCTGAAAAACATTAATGAATCAAAGATAATTTAAACTCATTAAAAGTTTTTGGTGTTTAGTGTCACATACTTAGGAGGCCATGAGTTTTCTAGGGAATCTGGTCATCTGGCACAAATGCACTGAAGTCATGGACAAACTGCACAAGGTCAGTGACAGAGGGGACGATGACCTGAGCGTACTCAGTCAATGACAGTGAGCACTTCAAAGGACATCGAGAAACAGAAATAAAGAAATGGCATTTCTATATTTGAAAAACAGCCCATTATTACAAATTAACAGCTAAGCAACTGTGTGTATGACGAGAGGTGACACTGGTTTTGTAACCCCTCAACAAGTTAAACCCAAACTTTAGTCTTTACCATGCAAAGTGTGGCCTAATCACTGATTTGCATATTGCTTCAGAAGAAACTTCCAGTTTGCTTAGGAATCGTGATACCAAAGCAAAGCTCGACTTCTCTCCTGTATCAAAGCTGTGCTGCTGGGGCTGCTGGCTCTACCCCGGCTTTAAATGGAGTCCAGTTGTCTCCATGCAGATTCCGAGGGTAAGGAACAGCACTCAACAACTCACAGGAGACACAGAAGTACTTCAGGAGTATCAGAAGCCTAAAAATGAATGTTTTGTCTTCAAATACCTCTCTTCCTCCTGTTAATACAAAACCTGTTCTTTTTAAAATATTGGCAACAACTGACAGGACGGATGTGTTGCATTTAGGCTGGTGCGAGGACTACGTGTGATCTATCAAGATTCTTTTGTTTCTGTGCCACTATTTTCCTTCTGAAGCGAGGACAAAGAAACATATTAGTGGCTCCAAATTTAATAAATAACACCCAGTAGAATCCAAGCTGTGAATTTCTGTACACATGTTTTTGCTTACTACTTCTTACTACCAATCATATTTTCAGCAGGGAAGAACACATTTTTAAAACAGAAGCTTTGGCTTTATAATCTTGCTTGCTATACTCTGGTTTATGTCAGTCACATCGTTTTCTGGATCAAGAAACTCTAGACTGCTGCCTCTTGATTTTTCCATCTTGTGTTGTTGCAGTTGGCTCCCTGTGCCTGCCTTCAAGTTTTACTCTTCTATCATGTTTTCCATGGCTCAGCCTGACACATGATTTATGTGGTCCAGAACAAGGGATGAATGGAAGTAAACACAAAGGGGGAAAAACAGAATAGGAGACTAAAACTAAAAAGAGCAGAAAAGACCAAGCAAGTGGAGTACTTTAAGATGAAGCCTCCCCATTGAAAATGAAGGATTGACTTATGCCTTTGAAGTGGGTCAGCTGTGCTGAAGTTCTTTCCCAGTGATGTTAATAACATAATTTCCGTTACTTTCAACAGATTGGGATTTCATTTCACCTAAAAAGCAAAACCACAGTAGCTAATGATGTTCAGCTAGACTTGGTTTTCAGATCTCAGATTCTCAGTATTTTCTGAAACTTGGGCTTGTTTTATGTATCTTGGCATGTTATATATCAGAGCAGGCACCATCCTTTGGATGAACTAGAGACTGCAATCTCTCACTAGAATCATTCCGGTTCAAATGGGCCAAGGTCTTGCCTCTAATTCCACAGCTCCTCCTGGCTGGTGTGTGATGCTCTTCCATCAACCCTTGGACAGCTTTCATTTGTGTGCCAGAAAAATAAACAAATGTTCCTATGTTTGGACATGCATATTTAAGTCTTACTCTCTTGCAGAAAGTATATTGTTTGGTTTTTTTCTCCTAAACGACATAGCGGGAAGCACTGACTGGGTATTTTTGAAATGTGTGTTACAATGACTAAGATAATTAATTGAGGGCTCCTAGCCAGCTCAGAGCTAAAATTAAACCATCCATACCAAAATACACCAGTAGCAGATCTACCATAGTATGACATCAGTGCACTTTGGAACTGATAAAGTCTTTTTAATATAGTTATTGCCATTGAATGAGTATGCTTTAAGTGATGGAAACTTCTGAAATGCTTTTCAGCCTGTCTGTAGTATATTCATGAAAAGTGAAACATAAAAAACCATGAAAAAATACAAGAGAAAATGGTAAGCAATGTGTATAGAATAATTCCTGCCTAACACCAAACACCAAAATTCTTCTTCTAATTAATATTTGCCTAAAACATTTTTTTTAAATGGCATCATATGGTAAACTTACTGCAGAATAAGCACTGTGGCATTCATTTCTGTAGCCAGAAAGTATTATGCAGCATGTTTCCTATCAAAATGAAATGTTAATATGCTTTAAAAGTTTGCAAAACTCCTGTATTTTCAAACAAATTAAGCCCACAACGACAAGCAACACTTTCAATGAAAGCACTTTTAAACAGCTGAGGTTTCTCTTTCCAAAGTTTCAAAGGATCAAAAGTTTAAGTGGTTTGCATACTATCACAGCTAAAAACAATCACAAGAAAAAACAAATTTAGAAGAAAAGTAAAATTAAAAAGCCTAATCTAAAGATAGAAATCCTGATTATTTCTGTTCCTGTTACAGTTGGAGTGACCCAAATACTTGATTAAATCACAGCAGGTAACTTATGCTATGTGATATAAAACAAAAGAATTCAAAGCACATTCTATGTAGTTAATGCAAAGAAAAAATAGAGTAATTAGCCAAATTAGAATATATTTATCTTCATGTATGTAATTGTAGAAAATGCCTCAGGCTGGCTTCAATTAGTTATGCTTTTCATAAAAGCCTGGAAACGACAAGATCCCTTGACAATTCTAAAATGATGAAGTTATGTCCAGTAGAAGAGCAATCTCAAAATCGATTTGATCTCAGACTCCTTTCAGGAACAAGGCGTGCATTTCAATGAACTCTTCTTCAGGCTCCACTTACCTCTTCTTACTATTGTGCTGCCTCGAAACAGCACCTCATTTTGAGAGCTGCTGAGCATCTCTAACTCCAGCTAAGAACTTCAGGAAAATCAAGCTCTATCGTTTTGCCGTCCTTTGTGAAGTTACCAACTCACTTAATCCTTCTGTGCCACAAACAGGAAGCTGTTTCTGTATCTCAAGTGGATTTACATCCATAGCATCAGTATATGGATGTGATATACTTGAGGGTAAATAGGTGAGATACTATTCTTTTCCGTACGTCTAATTCCACCCCATTACCTGGTAGATTGACTCATACATTCCTGGCAGGATGATTAAAGACAAGTCAGTACTTTGTAAATATCAGAAACCACAGTCTTCAACATACTCTTTTTCTTTTTTCTTCCAGCAATACTACTATTAGGTGAAGAGAATTAATTTTGATTTTCAAAGTTCATAAAGCCTTTATCTCCTGATGAGCAAGTTTTGAACAAAGTTTTGAAGTTCTCTAGAGGTTTAAAAGTTGTAAATATTATAGCTTGCAAATTATTATTTTTAAATTATTTTCCAATGGTGGTTAAATTAGCATTTAGCCCCCATATCAAACAGTATAACCATTACCAATGTGTTTAAAGGAGGAAAACAAAGGGTTTTCCAGTTGCAGACATGACATTACTGATGACATAAATTATTTAACTTCATAACAGGTTTCTTCATCCTCAGAGGTCTCAATCATATCAAATGAATTAGACTCTGGAAACACATTGACTTTACATTGTCATAAGGAATATCACAGAGATATCGCAGCCCAATGATAATTCTGATTCTGAGCTTGTATGAGTTCTGTTGAGATAAAGAGATGGAAAGAAAAAAGGACAAATGTGCATACTACAGAGAAATGAATTAAAAGAAAAAAGAACAAAGAATACAGACACTTCTAAAGAAACATTTCTCTTTCAAAGATATACTCCAATAGAAAAAACTTGCTTGTTGGTTTTAGTAATTATTATTCAAGTAAGGAGTGGCAGTCAGCTTTTGTAAGAGTGTGGAGTATTAATGACAGACAGAAAGAAGCTGAAGGGTTTTTTTCAGAATCTGCGGTTAATGCCACTCTTTTCAGCCAATTCATTGTAATTTAATAATAATATGGAATCATAGAATAACGTGGGAAATCATAGAATAATTTTGCTTGGTAAAGTTCCCTGGAAATCATATACTCCAACTTCGCTCATATTCAAAGCCGGGGTAAATTTAGACTTTAGACCATTTTGCTGAGGGCCTTGGGCAGTCCGAGCCTTCGAAGACCTCCAAGGTGGAGGTTCCACAGCCTTTAGGCAGCCTCCAGCCATTCTTGTGGAAAAAAATTCATTCCTCGTGTCTAACTGGAATCTTTCCTGCTGCACCTTGTGACTGTTGCTCCTTGTCCTTCTCTGTCCATCTCTGAAAAAATCCCATCTCCTTCTCTGCAATGCCTAGTAAGGTAAGGGAAGACTGCCATTTGGTTCCTCCATAGCCTTCTCTTCCCTAGGTTCAACAAAGCCACTTCCTTCAGCCTTTTCTGGTATATTCTACATGCCACTCACCTGACCTTTTATTTTAGTGGCTCTTCTCTGGACTTTCTCCAATTTGGTGATCTCTTATTATCCCATCCTAGTATTCCAGGTGTGTCAGCCTGCCTCCCTCAACCTGCTGGCTACACTCTTGCCGTTCAGAAATAAGGTAGAAAGAGAAGGAATGTTATAATCTGTTCCACTGGAAAAAATTTATCTGTTCTTCAATTATCCAATGTTGACACTGTAGACTTAACAGCGCGAGGAGAAAAGAAATGCCTAAAGGGACTATGTTATAAATGTGCTTTCAGTGTCAAGGAATCAGAGATATTAATTGGATTTTAACCCAGCAGATATGATGCATTACTAGTAAAAGCTGAGCAAAGCCAAAAGGAAGGAAAAAAATACAAATTTTTCATTGCTTGATTTTCTAAGGATTGGAAATTTCTCACTTATACCTAATAACTTGATATTATTTTAAACCTAAATTTCTCAGAAATTTAAGAAGAAATAGAGTACTGGGAGCACCACTGCATATATTATGCAAAGTCAAATTGCATGAAGTGTGTCAATGGCAAAGTAATTTCTTTTGATGTTTAGTTACTGCTATTTTCTTGGATTAGAAGTTACAGCGCAGACGGCAAAACCAACAAAACAAACTTTCCTCTTCACTTTTTCTTCGTGGGGAAACTGGAGAGGAAATGGAAGGCTTTGAGGTAAGATTTACTGCTGATTTTGGCTATTAGTCAGTGCTAGTTCTGACCCCTGACCTTTCCCTCTTTCTGTCCAAGAGCGATGCCCATTACTGCTCTGAGCATATACACCAAATAATGGGGAGATTTCAATAACAGAACCGCAGTTGTGAGGACGGTTTCTGGAGAGTGAACTCAGCAGAATAGCCCAAGCCTGGGAAAAGTGGGATAAGGATCTGGTGATGTCTCCAAAAGCTTTAGGGAAGTGGAGGAGAACAAAACTTCATGGGAATAAAGATCTGCCAGCTTCTTACACGTATTGCCAGGGCAGGAAAATTTCCAGTCTCAAATACTTAACTTCACATGTGAATTGTCACTTAACAGTAAAAGAAGAAAGGAAGTTTGCAGTCATAGTTTATTTAGGTTTAATGTCAAACCTAATAGTTTGACAGTAGATATAATACCCATTTACTGATATTAGCAGTGCTAAAAATCCTTAATTTCTCTAGATGAAAAATACTGAAGTACAGCTTCTGCTGTTAATCAGCAATACCCTAAAAAGGGGTTAAAAGAATCAGAGAAGATTGAACTGAGGCTTCTTAGTGCAGAGGTTATGTCACAGAAAGACTGACAACAGTCAGCCAGCCAACAGTCTTTCAACCCTCCAGTGGATCACCCATTCTATGGGAGAGCAGACACATTGAATCAACCCAGGAACCTCCCCAGGAACTACTCATTGATCTTCCTCCTACTGTTACTTATATTGTTATTGGTTGGAAATGTAACTCTGTACACAGGTCTTGCTTGCAAAATTCATTCTTTTCTTTCATTGAGCTATTTCTTAGATGTGCTAGACAGAAAATGGCAAGCATTTTGGTACTAAAGAAGAGGAAATACAAAAGACAAGCTAGTCATGCCAAAGGTCCATCTAGTACAGTGTTCTGTTTCAAGCAATGGACCTATAGAAATATCTAGAATGATTAATAACAAGGGAAGCAGGTATGATATTATGCCCAGTTCACTTTCAGCCTACAATTATTTTAAGATCAGTGGACTTCTTATGTCATATTTAATTTCACTGGTTTAAACACCACCATAGTTTTTTTCTTCACATAAAAAAAAGTATAGAGAGGGATCTGTAGAAATGATCCAGAGGTCTCTAGAAATCTAAGTTCTTTCGATGTTTATTGATTTAGAATTGCAGAATTGGTGCCAAAATGCTGGCATGTTGACACAGTCTCAGATAAAAGTTTCCTGTGTAATTGTACACCGTAACCTGTAATGTGCCCTTACAAACTGAGTTTGTCACAAATGGTCTCTAGATGGACAAACAGATCATATATGCCTCACATGTTAAACACCAGATGATCCAAAACTGGCAATGATTGTATGCCTGATGTGATTGTTATAAGATGCTTTTATAGCTGTTCTCTGTCAACAAAGCCCTAAACAAAGTTTCTCAAAATTAACTTTGACATTGCAGTAGGACATTTGTACTTCATGCATTCTATGCACACATACAGACACTTATGCGTATATGGCTAGACCCTGTATAACCATGTATACATACACCTGTTCAGAAGACACCAGTTTTCCAGAAGAGTATTAATTGTTCAGACTCCCTGTAAAGCTAATTATCAAAATTACCTCTTGTGGGTCATTACAGAATAGGTTGGGTTCTCATTTTGTAAGTTTCTTTACATCTGTTCTCTTGATATTTTCACCTTATACCCTACTGCTTGTAACACATTCCAGTGTTTACTGAGATAACTTACTAACTAGCACCAAGCAGCAAAGCCACTGCCTGGATCACCATAAAATATGTCTGGAATCTTCCAAACAGATTATGTGAGGAAATGAAATAATTTTTTGACATGTTAGCAAACTTAGGAAATTCTTCTTTATGATCTATGATTTTCTCTATAAAAAGTCTGTCTCTGACAGGTCCACTCTGCCCTACATATCACTTACATGTAAATCTTCACCAGAAAATTAAAAAGTTCATACAATAATTCATTTGGTGAAAAACTTAGGATCACTTCAACATAATGTGAAAACACGATAGGAGGGACAGAGTAACCTAGAAATGTATCTTAGATTTTAGTGGCAGGAATTCTGAAAGAATTATGAAGTTGTACACAGTAGCTTTAAAACAACCTTACCAATATATTGCCAGTGTTCTGCATCAAGGGTAAAAGGTGAATGTTCTAGATCAGCCTTGGGTCAAGCAATTAAAGAATTTATTTCCATTTAAAGTTTTAGCCAAGATTTTTATGTAGGATGGTGCAATACATAACCCTTAGATGTCACATGCTGTCCACTTTGAATAAGGACGAGTTGTAACTTTGCTCCCTGGCCTTGGCACCAAGTGGTTAAATTTTTCTCAGTCTAGTATCTGTGCTCTTAAAAAAATAAATTTCCCACCCTAAAAGACAGAAGGCCAGTGCCCTTAAGTAGGATCTAATATTTTTTAAGCTGCCTCAAAAGCATAAAACACTTTCCCATGCAAATTCAGTCAAGAGGCAGCACTACTGTTGAAACGATTCCCCAGTATCTTTGATAGCAAACAAAAACTTACTTTCCCCATAATTTTATGTGAGATGTTCTGCTAAAAATATATCTACACAGTGACTTGCAGTAGATACAATAACAACACAACCTTGAAAATTTATATAAGAAGTTTAACATTTCAGCATGTTAACAATAATTTAATATATCAGATCTCGACTGGATAGTTTGGATAGCAATAGCAAGATTGCAAAGCCACCTCAGTGGCTCAAGACCAAATTTAGCTACTTTTACCTTTTTAAAATGTCATTTCAAACACACTCATGAGTCACATCAGTATTTCCTAATTGCTTATGTATATTATAATCTGATTAATTTCCCCAAGTACTAATTTAGTGATTTATTATTTAAATTTTTTTGCCTTTTTTTTTTTTTTTTTTGAGCAGCAGCAGTGTATGTCTGCTGCTTGAACTACTTTACTTGGCAAATTCTTTGTTTTCTTAGCAGGAAACCAAGAAATTTAAAGTGAAATTTTCCTCTTCTTTCAGGTTGGCAACTGTTCTCACGTTTGCCATTTAGCCTAAATTAGCAGCATTTCGTAGAAAACCAAGCTCAATTTTTACAGCCTATTTCAGGCAGCCTCATGATATTTAAGAAATTTTGTTTGACCAAATTACATGTGTTAGTCACAACAACTTCTTCATTAGTGATTGCAAAGCTTGATTTCAAAAGGAAAAAATGCTTTAAAATTATCTGCACTTATGTACCTGCTTCATTGTTACTCAGTAAATGGTTCTTAACGACTGTTCAGTTTCTACTCACAGGAGTAGTTCTCCACGACTGCTGAGGAAATACCGATGCCTCCCATGAGAACGTGTAGGCCTGTGTACTGATGTCTGGAGGTTGAGATTCCAGCTGTCCCCATGGGGAATTGTTTCCCAGTGTGTAAAGGCACATCCGTCAAGAAAGTTGAGTTGAAATAAATTCCCAGTGTGAATTTAAAGTGCATTAGTTAAAGAATATTAAACTCTAATGCATATGGACATGTGTTATTAAGAAAATGCATCTTGGCATCTTCACTTGGTCTTCTTCCACTTCTCATAGATTTACACTACGTGATGTATATTTGCCAGTACTGGAAACTCTCTGTTTTGGAAAACATCTGGGAAATGTGTTGATAATGCAGTATTTTAATAAAGTTTAGATTTTAATTTAAATCTGATCAGATGGAAAATCTTTAGTTTAAAAGCAGTAGGTTGTACATGTCACAAGGTCTTTCAGCGCAAGGACTCCTAACTGAGTGCCTAATCACCAGGGCTTCTCTTGCAACAGAAGAAACGAAACAGTCCCATTTCAAGCAAGATTTTCTACAGCCCAGTTGAACTATAGTTGACCCACATTAGATTTTTTTTTTAAACTATGGTATCATTGAAACTTGATAAACACATAAGTACTAAGAGCTTTTTAGTCCTAAGCATTTACAGAGTAGAGCCACATTTAAAACTAATTATATATTCATTTTAATGCTGCTACCAGACTGTCTTTCTATTCCTGTTCTCTTTTGCCTTTTTATATTCCCTCTTCATTTTTTCTATAGTATTAAAAAGGGATTATGTAATATGATGTTCTGGTGAATGCAAGACCTTTTCTACTCTCTAATAAATATTCAAAAATATTTTGCATACATCCTGTGAACAAGGCTTGTGAAATCATAATGGGATGACTTATGAACATTCATCTTTTCTATACTGAAGTATAATCTAGTCAACTAGATGGTATAGCAAATCATCCTGACACGTTTATATTAATGCATATTTAAATGAGAATACGAAAGAAATAGTCAAATTTATGTTAAAGACTTCTAAAGTCTTAACAGCATCTTACTAAGTATATATGTCATCTTAATCTAATCCTCCTGCTTCTAACACGTTCTGTGGTCTCAGCACGGTGCCCATAATGCTCTCGCATGTTATGAGGGATTGCCTCTGAGAAGTTCACCATCAGTACTACACTTTGCTCAATAAAACTTTACATCTGGTCTTAAGATGACAGAAAGCTATCCGTCTCAAATTTGCATTACAAACCTTTAGCTTCTTTTGACATCAGTAACACCGGCTATAATAATTTCCAATAACCTGTTACAATATGCAGAGTATACATAGCCCATAGTCATCTCACTGTGTCAGGTACAAACAAATCCCTCTAATTTACCTGGACAGTTTTAAATAAATGACAATTGCTTTGCATCAAAAAAGCACTCATCTAATCAGAGGCTCATTTGAAGAGATCTGTGGCAGTGTTTCCTTCTTTCACTCCCACGATCTTAAGTTCTAACCAGAAAAAAGTACCTTTATTCTTTTCCATACTTTTCATAGAGAAAACGATGCATTGCAATTCAAGATCTTACAAGAATCATTGAAGATTATTTGCTAATCTTATGACGTGATGGAAGTCCACCTGAAATCCACTAAGACTGGAACAGTTCTCTCCTAACTATCTCTCTTGATTTCTGAGACATGATAATTTCTGTTTTTTCCATTATAGATACATCTGTCTGATGTGTTTCACGTGAAAAAATATCTGAATAGCAGTGGCGAGCATCCCCTGCTACGTTATTAATATTATCTTTCCTCAGCAGACAATGCATCTGATGGTAGCTGAAGACTCCTTTGGGGATCAACTGTGTCTAACACATGTTGGAGATCAAATATGTCACTAACGGGTCACCATACCGACGGTTAGCAACCGGTGCTCCCTGAGCGGAAATAATAAACGGCAACTGAAAAGCTGGTCTCTCAACATCATTTGTGTTCTGGCAGCCACATCAAGGAAAGACTATTTTTTAAAGTCCGTGTATTAGGCCTACAGATTTTCAAGATCAGTCCTAGGAAAATGCCAGTCTGTTTGAAAGACAGTTTTACCAACTATCTGATCAGCAGCATAAGCAAATTCTGATACGCACCTGGACATACTCTGCAAGAGGAAGTAACCTCTGGAGGCAGTAGCAATCACCACAGAGACATCCAAATACTCAAAATACTTTAGGGCAAGTCTGCAGAGACAGCTATGAGCAAGTTTTGGCCATGCTCAGAGCTGACAAGATACAAAGCAGTGCTATTTTGGAAGCCAGTGTGATCCCTCTTGTGACTTGCCCCATTAAGATTCATGCATTCTATAAGCAGAACAAGTGTATCTAACTTGCTGAAATATATCATAGGTATGCTTTGAATTCTGTTCAGGTAATGAATTTAACTTCCAGGTAAGGTAAAACATGCTTTTTTTTCTCCCTTGGTCCCAAATCCAGATTTGGGAAGAAGCCTGACAAGTTGGATTGTTGTAGATGAAAAATGAGAACCACCTTAAGGCTCAAGAGGAAAACAGGAATACACTATGAGAAAGTGGAAGAAGCTGTGGTCATCGGAACCTGACAATCTCTAACACCATGGGCTAGTGTTATAGGCAGGACTATGTATATATGCTATGAGAGTCAAAAGAAAGACGTGATATTAGCTCTGGTACGTGACATCTGTGAAGCACACGAGAGGATACACACATTTGCAGTAGTTCTGCCTGTCAAAACTAAAGACTGCCAATAAAAAGAGAAGATAAAACATAGACATGTTGCTCATGGCCACTGTCTAGGGGATGCTGAAATGAATGGAAACATCTTGGAGACCTTATACAGTGCTTTTAAGCTGAGAGTTAATATATATATATGTGAGTACATTTTAAATTATGAGAAGTATAATTATAATAATAGTAGAAAAGGCAGTCATGGACATAGTTCAGTGATATGCTGCATCCTTTGGAAAGCTGAGGAGGCTTCACCGGAGACTACCTGGCATTTCAGGTCTCCAAGGACACATATTAACAGAACACTTAAATATGTCCCTGTAGTTGAACAATATATTAAAAATTAGTCTTCTGATTTTGAGTCAGAAACAGTGTAAATGTAATAGTCCTGTATAAGATTGAAACTATCAGTAAGATATGCTTCAGTTACAACTATTTTAATTAAAAAAGTTATTTTCAAATGTATAGCATATTTCTTCTTTCCATTACATGAACTTTCTGGAAATTTTTCCTAAGTAGAAAAAAGTTATTTTAAAAATCTTCATCAATGAATTAGTGCTACTTGTAAATTTAATGTAGTCTATATATCCTACAGATTTGCAAGAAGGTATTTCCTACCAGTGGGAATAATGATAAAATTGCTATAATGACAGGAATTATTATGACAGTGCAGAGATCTGAACACAACTAGAACAAATGTGTGACAATCACAACAAATTTTCCTTTGTCATGCCATCGCTAGTATAATATGTTTTATGCTCACAATTAACTCATTATATTGATCAATATATTTAATAAAGTACATTTATTTGAAAGTAATTATTTTATGGCCTGAGAAATATTAGAAAGAAAGCAGACAGAATGGTAATGTTAATCCCATGCCAGGAACATGTTTTATCAGGTTTCCTTTTAGCTCTTAAACAAGATGTAGTAAAAACAACAACATTCTGTCAGACTATATGTTCATTCCTTGCTTCCTGGATTAAATATGCTTATTCTATGCCACATTTTTATAGCTTTCAATTCCTGTACTTTAAATCTATTAAACAATGTCAAGTTGAATTTTCTTCAAAAACTGCTGCAGGTTAAGAAAAAAAAATAGGACAGTAGAATATTTGAGGGCTAACATTTATGTCAGCTAATTAATATGGATCAGTTGTGGTCTGTGAGGATTTTTAAAGTGCATGCATGTTTGAGATAAATATAGACTAAAGATCTGATTTTGTTCCTTCTCAAATTGATAACAAAGCTCTTACTGATTTCAATAAAAGTATGGTCTACCAGTTTTGTAGAACTGACAGATAAAATAAGCTTTTGTGCTCTTGCATAACATTAGTTGTCCCAAATTGAGCATAGCCCAAAATACAGATGTACAACATAAGAAACAGATTATACTTGCAACATTACGTTTATTGTTCTGTATTCTCTTTTCTTGGTCAGGGAATGAGATTTTGAAAAAATAAACATTGGGGAAAACCAGTGAATTTGTTTGGTTAGCAAGTTCTATTTAAATTAGTCGGTAAGAAAACAGCCCATGTTCAAAACCAGACACCCTCTAATCTAGAGGATACAACATCATTTCCTTGCTTTAAAACATCAGTATTTCATTATTTTCTCTCAAAAGAGTGCCTGTTAGCACACAGAATTTGGTTATTTGAACATAGTTCTAGATCATGACAAAAATACGCTACCAAACGGACTTTTATGCAAAAGATTCATTCTCCCTATGTTCGACCATGAGGTGGCCGGACTTTCAGCAACTTCTCTTTCATGGAATCACAGAATAACTCAGACTGGAGTGAGATCATCTAATCCAGCCTCCTACTCAAAGTCCAGTCAGCTGTGAGATCAGAACAAGTAATCCAGGGTTTTAACCAGTTTGGATTTCAAAGAACCCAAGAATAGAACCTTTCTACATGAGAAGTGTGCCTGGTAACCAATAAAATAACAAATGTGTCTTAATCATAGAACCATAGAACCATTTAGGCTGGAAAATACCTTTAAGATCATCAAGACAAATCATTAACCTAGCACTGCCAAAACCACCACCAATGTCCCTAAAGACCACATCTTCCCATCTTAAATTCCTCCAGGGATGGCAATTCAACCATTTCCCTAGGGCAGCCTGTTCCCATGCTTATTAACCCTTTCAGTGTAAAATTTTTTCCTAGTATCCAAACTAAACTTGCTCTGGTGCAAGTTGAGGCTGTTTCCTTTTGTCCTATCACTTGTTACTTGGTAGAAGACACCGGACCGACTCCCATCTCACTACAACCTCCTTTCAGGTAGTTGTGGAGAGCAATAAAGTCTCCCCTCAGCCTCCTTTCCTCCAGACTAAACAACCCCAGTTCCCTCAGCTGCTCCTTCTGAGACTTGTTCTCCAGATGCCTCACCAGCTTCGTTGCCCTTCTCTGGACAGGCTCCTGCAGTGAGGGGCGAAAAACTGAACACAGTATTTGAGGTGCAGCCTCACCAGTGCGGAGTACAGGAGCACAATCACTTCCCTAGTCCTACTCACCACACTATTTCTGACACAAGCCAGAATGCTATTGACCTCCTTGGCCACCTATCCTTCAAAGGGACTTCCAAAATGTCTTCTTCCAATGAAACCTTATGCAGAAGTAAACAAAAATTGCCTTATGCTTAACACCTGGTTTTTGTCATCATATGTCTTACCTGTTTGTAGTGCTTCAGCATCAAAGACATCCTCCTTGAAGAAAGCTCTAAAAGACAAAGGACTTGCACTGCAGTCTTCTGAAAGTTTCTCAACAGCTTGTCTAAACATAGCAACTAAGTCATGAAGAGGTCCATCTAAATCAAGGTGAGAAGCCGATGGTGAAATCAAGCTCAGACGTACAGATATTGATGCACAAGACGCAGAACTCGACTCCACAGATTCACACTCAATTTGGAAGCCCTCTGACAACATCTTCATCGCAAAGTGTTTTCTTTGGAGTGGATCATCGACTACTGCAACAACGTGCCATTCAATGGCAGCATCTCTGGGTAGGTGAGATATTACAGCCACAGCAAGCAACCCACAAACTGCAGTTACATCATGATACATCTCTGAATCTTCAACCTAAAAGATAAACAAAATATTGTGCATATTACAGAGCTGATAGAAATTAATGTTGCTCATATTCAGCTGATATATTCAAAAAGTATGTGCAGTACAGTTATTTCATGGAGACTGTTTTTCCCTTAAACTTTCCCTCTTATTGAGAAGTCATCTCGAGCAATTACAAATTTGTCTGACAGTTAATATCTGCTCATTTCTGCAGTCTTGAACTACTACTATGCCTGTACCATTTCAAAAAATGCTGATCATAATGTATTTTTCACTCATTTTGCAATTAAGAAAAGTATTTTTGCATATAGTAACTTCTGTCCATCCCAGTGCTCTCTGAAGAATACAAATCAGAGGAACTACCAAAACTACAGAAATGGGTTAGTAGAGCACATAAGATTTAATGTTGGAGTAAGCTTATTCCTTCCCTCCCCAATGGCACAGGTGAGAAAATTCATGGATCAAGATAAAGATGGTTTAGTAAGTGAAGGCAAAAAAAGAAGAAAGGATAAAATCAAAACCAGCGATGCAAAGGCTATTGGTCAACACCTCCTCACCAGCAGACTGGTACCCAGCTGGGCTATGAACAACAGCTCCCCTCCCAGAGACCCCTCCCCTTAGGTTTTATGGCTGGATATGATGTTATAAGGTATGGAACATCCCTTTGGTCAGTTGGGGTCAGCTGTCCCAGCTGTGTCCCCTCCCAGCTTCTTGTGCACCCCATGGCTACTCACTGTTGGGGTGCTGCGACAAACAGAGAATGCTCTGGCACTGTGTAAGCGCTGCTCAGCAGTAGCTAAAACACTGCTGCATTATCAACACTGTTTTGGTCACAAATCCAAACCATAGCACCATACAGGTTGCTACAAAGAAAGTTAACTTCATCCCAGCCAAAACCAGTACACTGGTTTTAGTCTGCTGCTACCTTATACATAAATGCATATACTTATACTCCTATTATGTATACAGCAAGGTCTATTAATGGAAAGCAACCCCATTTTATGATATACACACTCTCAAAAAGTATGTTTTTTACATTAACTTATCAGCTCTCTGAACACACTGTCTTTTGAACAACTGTTCAAATAGTTGAACAGTTGAAATGCTTACTCTGGCCAGCATGAGGCCAGAATATTGGTAATTTTTTTCCTACTTTTATATCTATTTATATGTATCTATCTACCTACCTACCTACCTCTGGTATTTTTTTTCCTACTTTTCCCTCCATTTTTATGGACAGACAATATATTATGCATTTTTAATATTAGTGACTTAACACCATCTTCTTTGTGTACACAGATAATGACTTTTTTAAATGCCAATTTGCTTACACTGCAGTATATGCTGGTAATATTGTCCATTGCTTGACCTCTGAAAGGAAAAATAATAACAAGGCAAAGCTGTCATTTTGCCTAAAGTCGATAAGGCCATATAACTCACAGTACCTTCAATTCACAGGCTTAATTTTCATCCACTCGCTCTCAACTTTGAGAGGAAGAAATAATGACAGGTTAGAGGCACTTTATTTAAAAATTCACTCACAAAGTTATTGACAAGCATTTTGCACAGAATATCTCTGATGCTTGACCCTCGTGAGCTGTTTACATGAAAAACGCACTTACTTCTATATTAACAATAGCGGAGTCTAATTCTATACCAAATATGTAGCAATTGCTTTAGCATTTCTGTTTTTGATATGGGAACAAAAACAGGGATAATTTGTCTCAAATTGCAGTCACTTCAGTCATAATAAAATCTCCCTGACTACTGTTTGCTTTCAGTACTTTCATTAGGCTGGCCGGGGCTGTTATTAAGGTACCAACACATAAATGTTATATTAGCACTTAACAGGAGGAGCACAGTATTCTCCTCTAGGAGATGAATTCTAACCTTGTCAATATAATTCTGCTCTGAGTGCTGTAAAACAGTTTGAAAAGATGAAATACTGGAGCTTTCCACTGAGGAAAAAAAAAAAAAGCCATGCTCACTCAGGCTTAAAGGCCACTTTGCTGGCCCAAGGTGCTGAGGTACCGTTTAGAAAAAAAAGTCTAAAGAAGCTCTCAGGTCACATCAAGCACTGAGACAAACTTTTCTACTTCCCTGTACTTGTCTTAGGTTGTTAAATCAATTACTCACTATTTCTGCTTGCCTTCAGCTGCCATTTAGAATATGAAGAACTACATGAAAATTAAGGCCAGGAGAAAGTACATTTCCAAATTTAACAAATGAGAATCATTCTGAGTGAAAGACTGTTCACGGTGTACCTCTGCAGCACCACAGCGCTCATAACCTTTAACTTCAGGGTTTGCACAAAGCACAAGTGATAGAGCTACTGGGGACTAATAATCTTTCAGCCAGCAGCTGCTACAGAATCTTACAGAAATACTTCTAACAGTGACCCCTCCTGACTTATTTTCAAGAAATCACTGACATTTGTATTGTACGTGGATGCTGAAGTTATGCGTTACCTTTCAGAAATTTACAACTGGCTTAAACAACTGAATACCTTCATGACAGCCTGTCTAGTAAACGAGGATTAATATATAAGGTCTGCTAAGAAATTCTATTCATAGGATGCTGGAACAATATAAGTAATTATTAAGAGTGAAAATGAAGAGGAATTATTTTATGACTAAGTTGCTCTTTGCAATTAATTCTTCTCTCTCATTAATTAAATCCAGCACTTTTGGAAGACAGCTGTGGTACTACTAAGAAAAATATGTTTTTAGGGTTCTTGCCCAAGGATACTGTTGTAGACTGTTGTAGAAAGGAGCACAGGTTTTTGGCCTACTCTTTCTACATCTTCACAGGCTTGGGGGAAAAAAAAAAGGTAGAAGAGTAAGCAGCTTGGCTTGTAATTCTTGCAAAAAAAAAAAAGTGACAAATAATTTTGGGAAACCTTTGTAAAATTTTCATTACTGAGAGATGAGAAAACACTGTTGGGCCAAACACTGTTGAAAGCAGTGATTTCTTAAAGTATGTTTGATCTGAATTTTATAAACCTTTCCAAATTTCATTAGGCTGTAGGTGTGGCTGTCATCTGAAGATATTTGCCCTTAAACACTTATCTGCCAGCTATCAGTATTCAAACAATTTTCAGTTCATGGGAGAGGGTCTGCCTGTCAAAGATGCCCATTTTCAGTCATTTGCTTTTCCACAGGACTTAGTCCTTTCTAAGAACAAATACTGTGAGGTAACAGGGGGAAAGGAGCAGATTGTAAAGGTTCATTCTCTGACTGCTGAGATAATACGGAGACGGATGCCAATTCTGTGCTACACTTTCACACGATCTGATTGAAGAGGGCTGGAGAAGCAAACCAGGTAACAGGGTAGGAGACAGCCTCTGACCCTGTAAAAATGTCCTCTTTCAGAAATAGACGCAGACTGGATCATCTCAGAGGCCACAGGATGAGAGGATTCTGATTCTGTCATACTACAAAATGATAGATCCCAAAACTTTGGACAAAGACTTGATATGACAAGTGATTTAGCTTTTACTGAAATCTCATCTCAGACTGTCCTCAAAACACAATTCACAACATCCTCCCCATGCCAACAGGATCATCTGCTACACAATTTATCAAAGGTGGGAAAGATGGAGTCCCAGAAAGTTTGGAAAAGGAAGCCCAAAAGTAGATTTTCTAAAGATATGCATTGTATCTATGTAATTCCCTATCCAGAGGACTATGAACACTCCTATTTTTTAACACTTTGCTTTGAAAAAAACCACAACCCAACAAAGGACTTTTCCCACCGTGAAGAAAATACTGATATTATTCTGGTGATACAATGCACATTTTAATAACTCAGGGGAAAAACATGAAGTACAGAGATTTTAGGAGGACTGTGAATGTGACTCTGTTCTTTACCTGCTATTTTATAAAACAAAATAGGCTGATGCCGTACACTGTAAACACTGAGGAGAAGCAAAGTAACATGCTGGAAAGTCTTCATGCACTGGTTCATGAACATCACAGCAGCTGACAGCAGCCAAAAAAGCAAATAAAATATTAATTCTTATGAAAGGGACAGAGAACAAAGTAAGTAATATTATGCCACTGTAGAAATTCACGGTTCACCTGCACCTTGAGTAAGATATTCAATTCTAGATCTCTCAACTGAAAAAATAATGTATTAGACCCAGAATGTGTTCAGAGGAGGACAACAAGGATGATCAAAAGCTCTAGAGGGTCTGACTGGAAATGTTCTCCAACCTTCTTAAGGAGAACATGACAGAAGTTTACAAAATCATACATGACATAAGAAGGGTGGATAGGGATAAGAATTGATTTTGCACGGTTGTCCTTCTGTACAAGAACTACGGATCATCACATGACATTAGTAAGAGCATGGTTTCAAAAAGAACGATGGTGGGTGACACCTGGAATTCCTTGATGGGGAATGCTGTGGTTGCAAGAACTTTACAGGGATTCAAGGGGAGCCCGAACAACTACTAAGAACACAGATTCAGTGGGGATTATAAAAGAGACATACTAAAATTCTTAGTTAATTCTTAATTTATACAATAGTTAATAATTAATATAAAATTAATTATTTATATAACTATTAAAATTAATTTAATTAATTTAAATATGAATTAAAATAGTTTGAGGTTGGGAGAATATTACAGTGGATATATGCTTTTCCTAATTTTACTGTTCACATTTGCTTAGGGTCACTGTTTGGAGTCAGAATGCTAAGCCCAACCCCTATAATTATGACTAGTCTTATGTTCTTACATAGGATTTTATGCTTATGCTGATACCAGTGGTGTGTTCGGTGGAGAAAAACAACTGGGGTTTCTTGACTGGACTGGCTGAATTTTCACAAATAGTCCCTTCCAACAACTAGTCCTTTCCAATACTTCTGCAATTCCAAAGGAGTTTTATGTTCCCCTGCGATATTCCAGACTGATTTTACAGATGGATGCTGAACACCGAGTCAAGCAGCAAAATGCAGGTAACAACTCTGAAGCGCTTCTTCAGCTGGTTAACAGAAGACTCAGTACCAGAATACTGGGCTCCAGAAAGTGGGAGTTTAAAGTGGTTACTCTCGACCTCTTTCTGAGAAAAAAAATATGCTTCCTCTTCTTTTAGAGGGGGTCACAAGGCTTGGCTGAAAACTTATTGAAAGCCACAGCACTACAGTTATCAAATGACATGCAGTTCAGTAAGGTATCTAATAACCAGAAACGAGAATGGGAACTCTTCCTATACTTTATATTCATGCCTAGGTTGAAGCTGAAAAGGTAGCTCGGTAGAAACATTCCGTTGCTAACACTTTTATGAACACGTTTAATGCAGAAATACAACCCTTTTCGTATCACAAGAAGGAAGGTTAACAACAGAGGCTGTCAATTGGTTTTTAAACTTGTAATTAACCTGTATCTCTACATTAAAGTAAAATGGTTATCTAAACTGCTGTGTGCATAACGCTTTCCGGAGCTTTGCTCAGACACAAGAAGTTCACACTGGCTTATGGTATTACCAAGTCCTTGCATTTTGTACACCTGAGCTCTTGGTAAAGCGTCACTTGATTTTCGTTGTGCATATTCAGGAGAGCGATAGAATGCTCTTACCCTAATGAATGCCTAATGCATTCATAACACCACTACAAAACAAACCAGAACCCAATGCAATGAGCATAGTTAAATGAAAAATGCTGGGCTGTAAGGGTCATAAACCAATGTACACACAATGTGGTTTTAAGAGTGCTAACCTTAAAAAAGAATTCCTCCAACTAATAGTGCATTTTGTCGTTAAAAAAAAAATAACAAAAGCAGACCTATTAAGATTCCAGTGAAAACATAGGAATAATGAGTATAGGACGAAGCTATGCTCAATCCATTGTATAAGCATTTAACTATTTTACTTAAATTAATTGAAAAAGGTACACATTTGAGCTCTTAACATTTATTATATAAATGTGTTTATTTTGATTATCTTCAATTTGTTCCAAATGAGAAATATTCTTTTTGTTGTGTGAGTAAGGACTAAGGTCTACCTACTTCACAGCTGAATATGGAATCAGGCTGTAAGAGACAGAGATGAATGCGTAATTGCTATCTCTACAAAGAACTGACTTGGAGAACAAAAAGAAAGATACTGTGATGTTACTTTTAGAAGTTGAGTTTATGAAAACCTTCTATGGTATGCATTATTACACCATTATAGCAGCAAGATTAATGTGCCTTTAAATAATACATTTAAAATTTCTTTTACACTGCCTGTATTAAACAGAGTGCATCAAACTCCTGAGATCCAGTTTAAGCTTTGCTAGAGTCTCTCACAACAATAGGTTTATGACTTTAAAAAGTAAAGATTCCACTAGGAAAACTGCATAAGAATAAAAATGTCAGTTCCTGAAGAAAGTAGGATAGAAGCAATCCTTTTCAACATTCTAGTTTGTCTAATAAATAGGCCACATGCATTCCTGGTATAACACGCCAGAATTCAAAGAATGAATATCAGTGTTTTATAACAATAAAAATGGTAAGAATATTTTTGCAAAGCTTACAAAAATAAGAAAGTCTGTCATTTAGTATTCCTTCCTGAAATAAAATATTATTTGCTGCATGCCAAAAATACATGAACACAAGATTGGGAGACTAAATATGCGGTTTTGTAAACCTGAGTATTTATCATGGAATAAATACCGTTAATATAAAAAGAAACAAGTTCTTCAGAAATTTTAGTCCTCTCTACTCCACAACCTGATGGCAGTTCAGTTACCACTGTCTCATGTACAAATCATTTTGTACAATGTCAACTGGAAAACTGAGCCTGGGAAAATCTAGAGAAAACAAGGTGGTTCTTTATTTTTTTGTCAGCATCTGACAGCTGATGATCTGATAATTTCTTGCTTTTGCAGTCTTTATCTACATTTAAAAAACAGAAAACCAAAAAAGGAAAGGTATACACAGGGGAACAAATATGGGTATAGAAATTTAGAGGCAGTACTATTTCTAAGGGTACTTTGAATCATTTTTTTTTAAATTCAAATGGTTTACAAATTAAGGTAATCTCTCAATATAATGATTATACTTCCATATGCTGGCATTTGGAAATAAAATCCAAATTAATTTTTCTTCATAATAATTGTGAAAAATTCTTCATGCAGGTATGCTAGTGATACAAAATTAATTATTAGATATGAAATGGTCAGGAATTAACATGCCAAGCACAACAGCTTAACTTTTCCCAGAGAGGCATTTTGCAGGTGACTAAAATCATCTGCAGGGGGCTCGGACTAGATGACCTTTGAAGGTCCCTTCCGGCCCAGATGATTCTATGATTCTATGAAAATGAGCATACCTCAACTTATATTAGTGAGAGTATAGGAAACCTGAAATCTATACAATGTATTGCTGGCTACCACTAGCATTTGTCAAGGTGATGGGCTAAAATTTGATGGTAATCAACCAAGTATGTCAGAAGAAACTACCACAAAAATTAACTAATATCACTCTTAGGGCCCAAATCCCACAATAAATCTAGTGTATATTTGATTTTATAAGTTGAGACAAGTTTTTGATGCATAAAGGATATGTTTAAATCTTTGCAGAATCAAAACTTTCATGACGAATGGTCTCTGAGTAGTACTACTGTAAGTATATGTAAGCATTATATAAAAAAGATAAAGAAAATATGGACACTCGTGAAAACAGAAAGAGTTTGTTAGAAATCAGATCAATAACTACACATGATCCATAGTTTATATCACTCAAACAAAGTAATTTAGGAACTTGCTATTCTACCTTTGACTATCTTTTACTAACAGAAGCCAAGCAGTGGTATAAATTTTCATTGGTTCTGTGTGATAGGCCAAAGAGCTCAGCTGAAATTAAAGACCTAAACTTACAATCTCTCTTTCGATTACATTTAGTCCCTAAGGACACCATGAACTTGTTAATTTTACTTCTCTTTTCTATTGTTAGATCTCTGTTTTTTGATCTTTTCATTTTGGAAACGGAGAAGCTGTGTGACATGATCGAAATAAGAGCTTTGAACGAGCCTGTAGAACAAATAAACAACTGAAAGCCTGAAGACTGTATACAAAGTCTGTAATAACTAGGCTAACACCTCTGCTTTCCGGACCTAGCAACCTGGAAGTTTTCTTGAAAAGCAAGCTCAAATAATTATTTGTTAGAAGAAATTGAAAGAAATACAAAAGATGCAAACTGGCCCGCTGAAAGAAAGACAGATCTCCGCATGCACAGTAATGGAGAATAAGCTCATATTTAAGACTGAGACTTCCATTTTTGCTTGATTTATCAGGTAAGTGTCAGAATCTTGTTCTATCCCATAATCTAAAAGGACTGCAATGAATGTGTCTGGACTGAGAATGTGAGAAGCACAGGACTGCCAGCATGGCTGTCAGAGGGCCATAGTGCCTGAAATTCAGAATTAGACAACGAATATTAGCTTTAAAAATGGATACGACTGCTTGAGGGAGAAGATTTTCCCTCTTACCGGGCTGTTAATTACTCCCACTGATACATAATGAGACAGATTAAGTCTAACTTTTGTTTATTCTGGTTGGTTTTTGGGATTTTTTTCCGAAGTAACTGAAGGTTATGGCTTCAGCAGAAGATGTCAGTAAGCAAGTGCTCTGATACAATATGAACACCTGCATCTTTTTCTCTAAATCAAAGGGGTCAGGAAGGGATTTTCACTTTTGTGAAGTGCATACAAGCCTCTGGTTGGTTGATTTATTCCACAGAAGCAGTCCCGCTATCCCGGGTGCCTACCAACCTGATAAACATCTCTCCTACTGCATGGGAAGCTCAGCCTCTCGTTTCTCATCTTGTGGCACAAAGTATTCTAAACTCTTAAGGTCTGATATATTTAGTCTAAGTATACTCACAGGGTTCAAAATAGGGACTTCTGGGTGAAATGTAATGGTCTGTGATATACAGGTCAGACTAAATGATCAAATGGTGCCTTCTGGCTGTACAAGCTATTCAAGCTATGAAATCTGTTTTACCCACTACTTACACTCAGTTTTTCCACCAGCACTGCAGTGCCTCAACACTAAAAACCCACACTGAGAAGGCAACCATCTTATTCATTATGGCCTTTAATATCCCTTGCTGATAGTTTTAAATTTTTAAACAGCCTACCTGTCGTGCTCCCTTTTATGTGTTCTCATAGTTACAGATATAATTTTGGAACCAAATATCTAAACAGTAAGCATAATAAAAATGAAACAGGTTAAAGCTTATTAGCAGTAGGGAGCAGATGTAGCAAAATTCTGCCAGTTCCCCTACATTTCCTCCCCAGCAGGGACTTTGTGTCAAGCTGTGAGTTAGTTCTATACAATAATGCAGGCTGCTGTTACTGCAATTGTACCTCCCTATACCTCACTATTGTACTCAAAATTCACTTCGATTTTTGATTTCTTCCTTTGTAATAATAATATTTAATGCAGTTCCTGAAGAGCTAAATGTAAATTCAAGTATTGCATGCTAGATGCTCAAAAAGGCATGAAAATGTGAAATTGATAAGAAAATAATTACATATTGAAAAGCTGTTTTATTTGCTTTAAAAATATTAACTTTCTCTCAATAAACTGAAGGTTCCTGAGCCAAGAGATAACCAGTTAATGATTGAAGTTAAGACTCCTTGAAACACCTCTCAAATATACATCATTCAATATATCAGTTACAATGTGGAAAAAAAAGATAACTATTTAAGGAACAAAGCCATAAATTGATAGCAATATAAACTGAAAGCAAATGAAGTCTGCCGCATGAAACATGATCACAGACTGTCACTCTGAGGGTTTTATTCTTCATGTGTAGTGTCAAAAATAAGCACTTAGGAAAGAGAGTTGAACTGAATTAAAGATGTTCAAGATGGAAAGATTCCACTTGAAAATCATTTGAGAGTGTGTACCCAAATGGGACAGAAAATGAGAAAAGTTAATGGACAAAATCTACTCTGTGGGCATTAAGGATAACTGATTTTATGATTTAGAATTTAAATGTCAGATACTGATTGCAAAGATGTTTTATTTGAAAGTCTACTTTCCTTCTGAACTTTGGTCTTGAGCTCTGGAACTAATTTTCAAACCAAATATCAGCTTTTACCTCACATATTCTAATTACAATGACTTCTTCGGCTGTACTGATACAGCACCATTAGCTACTGTCCTTAAACCTGTAATTCAATTTTGCAGTATTCAATGAAGAAATGGTGATGCTGCTGGAGGCAGAAGAAAAACGATTTGAAAATTCTGGTGGCACTATCAAACTATATTAATTTATTAATCTATTAATTGCCAGGCTCTACTGCATTGAAGGCCTCATTCAGACAGCCAACTTTATTAGTAATAGAATACATAGAATTGAAAATTAGTTTGAATTTGGCTCTTTTTAAGTAAACAAAGATTTTTTGTGGAAAATACAAACATTACATTTCTTTATCTGACGTATATGAGTATTTTGTGGGCAAATGTTTGTTTTCAGCAGTTAGCTACTTTAATTTTTTAATATGGTATGACTGCAAAGCTAGATCAGTTAAATGGAATATAACAGGACTATTAGGACTGCACATGCCCTTTATTTTAAGTCAAGCCATTTGTATTGGTCAATGATGTCCTACATGCAGTTTGGAACTTTGATTTTGCAGGATGAGTGTATGGGGAGGGAGGGAAAGAGAAAATCTCTATACCTGTACATGTCCCCCATGTAATTCTGCAGAACATGCACAGAAAGACTATGACACTACACGTTATTGAACAGATATCAACAACCCCAAGCACACTTTCATTTGACAAATTATGACAAAGCTTTACCAAAATTACTGACTTAATCAGAAAAGATTGACAATTAGTATTTTCATCAGTTAACAGTTACGTTTTTCTCTTTTAGAGTCACTTGCTTCTTCATTGAGATATATGCAGAATTAACTACTTTGTCAGCTACAGAAGTCCACAGATGTTTCCATGAAGGTGCTTATAAGTGAGATGCATAAAAACCTGAATAATATTAACACTGAATAATGTCTAAAAGAAAATCAAAGTTAGATTTCAAGTGTTACCAGCTGTGTTCATTGTGTTACAACTAAAGGACAGACAAAAAATGTACACTTGTATCATATGAGCTGGAAGTATTTCTATTTTTCATCCATGAACCTGAATAAACACAGAGAGAAAGCTGAAAGA
The DNA here is from genome assembly GCA_026413425.1 of Tringa solitaria. Taxonomy (NCBI): domain Eukaryota; kingdom Metazoa; phylum Chordata; class Aves; order Charadriiformes; family Scolopacidae; genus Tringa; species Tringa solitaria. The sequence continues at coordinate 33,561,574 of JAOXJM010000041.1, read as the reverse complement.
TGCTGATCTGACATGCATGTTACTGGGCATTGATCAGTTAGCACTGCTCATTTTTGCTATGCAAAAATGTAAAGGGTTTTCAAAATAATGCTAGCTCACTTTCACACTGTCTTATGTAGTTTGCAAGTGGAGCACAGGAAAAGATAAATATTTCTTTGTTTACTTTGACTTAATTTTGAAGCCTGTGTGATATCCTTCAGAGAAAAGGAAGAGAAAGAGGAAATGAGATTGTTATTATGATCAGCACACAGAACCAGAGACGAGGATAATCAAGTATGACATTTAGTAGGATCCCTTGGATTGTAGTATACACTAGTAAAGATGTACTTTCACTGGAAGAAAGCAGATATTTTCCTGAATTAATTTACTTTTTCTTCTTTAAAGTTTTTGGTGGCAGAAGATCATAACTGTATCCGCATAGAGATAAGACTCTTGCGCAGTTTAAAAAGAAAGAGATAATATTTTGAGCTCTAATTTCGACTGGAGCTTGATGAAGGAGAAGGCCAGGTTATGAATTTTCCTAGTTAATGGTGGAGTTTCTCTTCAGTCGTAATTTGCTGAATCTATTTGTGGTGTTGCCTCCAGCCAGCAGCCAGATACCCACACAGCTGCTCACTTGCCCCCCAACCCTGGCAGGAAGGGAGAGACAACAGGAAGAGCAAAAATGAAGGAACTCCTGGGTCAAGATAAAGACAGTTTAATAAGTGAAGAGAATAAAACTAGTGATGCAAAGGCAATCATTCACCACCTCCCACCAACAGACCGATGGCAAGCCAGCCTCTGAGGAATTGCCGACCTGGAAGATGAAACTTCCCAGTTTTTATTGCTTGTTGGAAGCACTGAAAGAGATCAACCTGCTACAGTTTCAGGAAGGACCAGTTGTTAATAAAACTGTCTATGAAGGTTGGGGTGGGAATCTGGCTCTTCCTTCAGCCCTGATCAGCAGGATTAACTCATCCAAAGGAGAATAAAAAAACTTTGAAGCTGATGACTTTCCTGAAATGCCTTCCTTCATTGTTGGGATTTAGTGTCCTACACACATCAGGACTACAGTTTAATTTCCTGAGTGGAAGTAGGACCTTGATGACTTTTCAACTAAAATGGCATTCTCACCTCTATAAAGAGGCACTGACAACAGGTACCAGCCTGGGGGCTGAAATTCTGTTAATGGCTTTCACAGTCATCACACATAAGACTTTTGACCAGAGGTTCTGGCCTAAGCAAACAGTGGACACATATATACCCTCTTGCTTAGCACAAAAGTGACAGGCTCAAAACAGAATTAATATTTTCAGCAAAGGGGATGAAGAATCACTCAAAAAAACTCTTATAAGGGAACTGCTGCAGGGGAAAATCAGTCAGCCTGGATGAACTAGGCTGTTTACCACCCTGAATAACTTGACATGCATTTCTTCACTATGTCTAACTGAAAAACAACGTTCAAATGCATGTATATATTACCTGTAAATGGCAAATAAGCTTGTGTGGAACAGTTCATGGAAATTAGAGAGTTATGCTGACTTACACCAGCTGAGGATTTGACTGTATCTGTACCTATCTACAGATAGATATTCTGTAGATATACATTCACACAAGAAATCCTCTCCTTATTTTCTACTGTTTGTATTTTATGTTTACATTCTACAGGTTAAATTCATATATACTGTTTAGAACATTGTGCAACCATATGATTTTTTATGTGTATATATATTCAATTTCCAATAATGGCTTTAGCAAAAATCATGTAGACTGCTTCATTATTCTTTTTGTTGACTATATCCCTTTTTAAAATTCATTAAGGCTCCACTAATATTACAAATAGAATATCATAATGTTCCTTTAAAATAAAGTGAAAGTGGCAACCCTTTCACCTCCCTTTGTGGCCCAGTGTCAAAAGACAATTTTCAAGGACCTCTGGAGTTCCACTATCTGCATTTGACCTGTGTTAAATATTCTCATTACAGTTGCTTCAAATGAATACAAAAGCTTTGTTTAATCTGAACACAGGGGAAATGAAATACACTAGGCACAAGATGAAAGACTCACTACCACTGTGCTATTTGAATGCACTGCATGTTCTTAACATGGGCCACAAAAGAAGCCTGGTTTAATATATTAAACTGTGGAACATTGAAAATAGGATCTAGTAGCAAAATAAATGTTAGAAACCTGATGAGACAAAAAAGGAAATGGAAACATGTATTTTCTTCCTACTGAATTTTTGATAGGCATAGGTACTGGCTGGTGGCAATGTTTTTCAAAAATATTTAGTTTTCTTCTGGTAATATTACCAATTACATTAATTAACCTACGCGAGATTTTACTGCAACGTCAATGTAGCAGGGTTCTAATCTATCATTTATACCTTTATAATACTTATTTACTTTTACTCCTCACATTTTAACTAATCTATTCAAGAAACTCGTAAAAGGAGACCAATTATATTAGAATTCCCTATGCTATTACCTATAGGACACAGAATTTACATTAGTATTTGGAAATCTAACAAAGGTATTAAACATAGATATTAACCAATACACATAATAAAATATACAAAAAATGTGCACCTGAATACTATGGACTTACAAACATCTGTTCAGTATGGTAAAAAAGTCTATATCCTCTCACAGAAATCTGGGTTTTTTTCATATTCCTTTTAAGTTTCATGGTAATTTTCTCCACAGGTAAAGAGGATCTTAAAACTGTCCAATCATTTGCAGCAAGAAAAACCTTTGACATCCACTACTTGAGCATAAGCTACTTCCGTTTTGCTTAGGATAAAGTGTCAGAGAATGCATGAATTTTATTTAAATTCATGACAGTCTGTATACTTCAAATACTACGGGCACGACTGAACAATGCAACAGACTGCTGTGTTACAGATGCATGATGCCATTCTAAATGACTGCCATGAAAACATAATAGTTACTCCAGAAAGCCACTGCACGTGGCTAGACAGCTTCTGGTTCAGGATTTAACTTGTTTATAACTTGGGGCCTCTGTGGTATTCAATAGGCAAAGGGGAAAGACACAGGGTAGTACCAATGGCATTTACTGGAGTGTCAAAGGAGGTACGATGTGGGGGCTCTCTAGAATGGGCCCAGTGCCCCTAGATGACTGCTTTTAAGATATTTTTTAAGAATCCTAGCTCAGGCTCATTTACATCTTTTGGCATCTGAACAGTTTGTGAATCTGGCCCAAAAGGTTTAAATTTAGATACTTAAAGTTGGCATCAAGTTACCCGAGTGCTGAAATAAGCAATAACCCATTCACAATATATATCAGATAAAACATTGCGAATCTTTTTTCCATCGCTTCTGCATTACATGCTATTAAGACACACATTGTCAACAACCTGACTGGCATTCCTGACAGAATGAAAGTCAACTGTAGCACTCTTTGCTGGATTTGAAACAATCACAGGATCACAGCCACTCATCCCAAATGCTTACCATAAAAAAGAAAGCTTCTGTCAGAAGAAGGTGGGCTGGGGAACTTTGAAAGTTTGTAGTACATTTGCTCAGGAATTTACTGGAGAGAGTGAACTATATAACTAACATCCAAATGCAAGCTGTGTTATAAAAGCCAAAAGACACATATTTTTTCATGTCACAGGAAGTATTTCACCAAGTATATTTTTCATTACTGAGGATGGAAAATACAGTGGCTGCTGCCTAATAAAATAACTCAGAGTGTAATTGATCTATAATATCATCATCTGAAGAAAATAGTATGATAAAATGAATTGCTGAAGCAAAAGATATAAGCTAATGGCCTTAGAGCTACTAACACATCTTGCAATTACATTACATACTACCTTTCTATGCAACCCTGTCTTCTAATCTTAACAAAATATATTGTTTTCACTGTTTCAAAATCACCCTTCAACAATATTTTGGGCTGACTTGCAAATACAGGCAATCCAAAAATTTGTCTTGGTAACAAAACATAGTGTACTAGATGTACTAAAGTATTTCCCTATGCATTTTTCTTTTTATAACAAAGAAATCAGAGATGAAATTTCAGATAGTTCCGGAAAATCTGCCTCTGAGTTTTGTATAAGCCATCAAATCAAAATAAGAACTGAAACTCATTTTCATCATTCAGTCACATTTATCAAGAACTGCATTTCAAAAGCCCGAAATGGCCTCCAAGTGTTTCTGTAAGTTAATGTGCTCTTAACTCACAGAAAAAAATTAATTCCTGGTACTTTGCCATGCAATATACACTTGAACAGCAACAGCCCAAACCAGTATCTATTACAGAGATTATAAAATCTGATATATTTTACTGGCCTAGCGCTACCAAATCTTGCTGGGGATTAGCAAGATGCAAAAGAATAAAACCCAGCAGTTAAACAAGCTGGAATGCCTGACATCTTGAGACAGTACAGCATGTTTCCTCTTTGTATTGATGAGGTTAAAAAAAGAGAAAGCAAATCAGAGGTAGAAAAAAAAATGTAATCATGATCTTGCCTATCTCAGTCTAGTGGTGTCTGTTGTACAGAGAGAAGTACACTCCACCACTTGAAATACTCTAACAAAGTACTGCAGGGATGGTTCTGCATGGAAAGCCCATGGGGAGGGGAAAAAGAAGGTAGGGGTGGATTCAGCTCCCAACTAACTATAGTGGGAGTGCTGTCTAAATGGTACAACTCAACCCCTACTGAATAAAGCGCGTACACAAAGTAAATTAATAAAATTTTGCAGGCACATTCACTGTTATATCATTATACAATAATTATTTGGAATATTTCCATCTATCAATAATGCCATCTGTCCCACCCAATACAAATGGACTGCAACCCATCTGGCTTATGTTTTTTCTATTGATTACTCTGCTGAATGAGTTAGCAAAACCGCTTATAAAATCATCATATTACATGACACTGTCATTAAAAGATGTGAAGTAAAGAAAAACACAAGATGAGACTTAATTGGAAAACTGTCAGTTCTTCTTCCAGAAAGTTTTAGCAATGCTACAAGCTTTTTTTTTTTTTTTTTGGCTGCATTAAAAATTAAATTAAAAAAAAAAAAGCTCTTAAATGCTAACTGCTGGATTAGGCAGAAACTGTCCTACCATATGATTGTTACTGCTTCTGACTAGGTATATTAGAGAAGCTCCCTAAATGTGTCTCCTCAAGAGTGTCAAAATGTCCCAAAGAGTGCCTGGGAATCACAAAGAGAGGGTGAAAGGAGTGTAACTTAAAAAAACGGTGAGGGGAAGCTGCCGATGGCTGGCACTTGTGTTTGTTAATTCCAATTATTTTTCCTAGGTTTTGGCTTTGATTATTTGTTTGCATAATTTTCTTTATGCTATTTTTGCAGCCCTTGTTTTTTCTTTTGCTTTTAACTACTGCTTCCCTCAAACATATTTTAATTTCTACAGATGCAGCCTGTTTTTTCTTTTGATTTTAACCACTGCTTCCCTTAACTATATTTCAATTTCCCCAACAATCACTACGTAACAACAATGCAGCCTTATCCACTTAAATGCTTACCTCTGCTCTCTCACTCTAGAGCTCAGTTCCTACAATACCTTTTCAGTTTTAACAAAGGAACTCCCTTTCATACATTTAAAATGTCGATCCAAAGATGTTTTTGTTAGCCCAGTGATTTAAGAGGTTTTTTTGAGTGAGACCTCAGTGGGGCTGCTCTCTTATCCTTCCCTCTCCAATATTTTCTTCTTTCTACTACAACCTTCCACCCCTCCACCAGATTTCTGTCTCCTCTGTCACCCCAAATGGCTTTTCCAATGACACTGCGATTCAAAGGGACATAGGAAGGGAGAGAGGGGCAGAGGCTGGGTTCCAGCCCTACGGACACAACCCTTGATGGCTGTGGGTAGCTGAAGCTCAGGGAGGCAATGCTTGAGTCTATACCAGGGGTTGAGGCTGTGGGGAATGGTGCTGGGAGCACAGGTGCTGAGTTGCCATCTGGAGTGAGGGAAATCAGGATGACAGCAACGGCAAGGAGCTATGTAGGAAGAAAGGAATGATGCTGGAATAAGGAAGGGGGCAGAGGCTGGGTGTCTGAAACAAATTAGAAGTTGCTACGGGGTCCAGCCTGCTTACTGCTACCGTTTTCTCCCTCTCTCACACTCCCCTCCCATGACTGATGTTCACTAGAGCCACTCCTCTGCATGTCCATGAAATAATTTGGTTATTCTGAAACATACTCAATTTATCTTTCTCTTCATAATTCAAGAAATTCCTACAATACAATGGTCACTGTCAATATGACAAGAAGTCCTCTAAAATCCAGGTGTGTCTGATCCTTTGTCCTTATCTCAAATGAAACTTTGATTGACTCTGTATCCACATCCTGCTCTTAGAAGTAAACCTTTCGCTTATATAAACACAGAGAACAATTGTCACACCTTCGTCTTTATATTATGTTCTGTTAGGTCCAATTTATTTGTGTCCTAAACAATTTATACAATCCCTTTTGTGCTTTACTGACATCAGATATGTAGAATGATTCAACTGAAGTTGCTGAACAGTACTATCTATGTTGAGGATATTTACCCAACATCACTATATGACAGAACACTCTAAAAAAAAAACCTTTGGCAGTTCTGGTGCATATGTCACTGTGTTAAATACAAATACCTCAATCTTAATATACCATCATTTTACTATTAAACACAGAACATTCAAAAACCTGAAATGAAGAGTTTAAAACTGATCTTTAAAACATACACAGTTCTATGGTTTATGATGTCTAATTTACAAGAGGCGATTTCTGAGCTGCTTTGTTTTGTTTGCACAGACTCCTTTTTCCATGAATGACACAAGAAGAACAGTATCAATTAAGATATCATTTGTTCTTATTAAGTAATCTGTAGGTTGCTATTGATTCAGGCCCTTGGCCACTGCTTGAAATACAGTTCAAGAATAATAAAATACTTTTGGTTTGGCTGAATTCGTTTACTTGAAGAAAACAGACCATTATTTCATGTCATGGTATCCCACAGAACTCTCTGTAGTAGTATTGGGATACCAAAAAATAAATAAAACCACATAAGTAAGGGATATGCTACTTAGACTCTTAAATACAGATGTATTCAGAGTAAAGCTACCGTGTTCTGCAGTTACTACTCTTTTTAACTTATTTATGGAAAAGTTATGTTATATTTACAAGGTTTGTGGTCCTTACCTTTTTAATGGTTGCAGGGTGTTCCATGGCTATTCAAGAAAAGTGGTACATGCATAATAGAAATGATTATGGTATCATTAAAATCACCATGCAAATTACTATGCTGTTAGAGATGATTTAGGGTCAACCAATAGAGAGGCACACCCTGATCTGGTCTGAAAAGTTCAGCTGAATAATAAGCAATAGTGTGCAGTAAAATTGCTAAACTCAGTTGTCATGACGATATTGCTTGTAAGAAAGAGTGGGGAAAAAACCTCAGCAGAACTCAGAAAAAGTTGAAGTAAAATGTCCAGTTCTTATTATGTAAAAATATGTGGGCAGAGGTAATTCAAATAAGGTATTATTCCCATTTCTGTTGGAGGAATTGACTGCTCTTTAAAGAGTTCTTTAACATCTTGCTTTGGGGAATTAAGAGAAAGTTAGTGATGAATATAACTTTCTATTAAGCAATTTTCTTTCTCAATTGTGCACAACCACTTATGAGCCAGAACATAACAGCTCAATCAAACCTTATTGTATCAGCTTTACTTGAACCCCTCTGAAATGTACTGAGAAATTTGTGATATTACTACAAGACTTAGAGCAGAAAAGCAAAAAAAAGAAAAGTAGAAAACGGATGTCACAGCTACCTTTTTACATTCTCTTAATTTCTTCTGCCATATAGAGCGAGCAATGGGAACGTGCTTGCTGTCAGTTACATAGCAGCTGGCTGTGATGATGTGGTGGAGTGCAGTCTTCTGGCTCATAGCTTGAAGAACTCGCTCAACATGACGGAGAGAAACTATGGCCTCAGTCCATATACCTCCACTAACAAGCTGCATCGTACACGGTACTAGAGCAATCTGTCCAGCACAGTAGAGCACATCTCCAACCTAGAAGAAAATAAAAATAAGTAAATAAGGTTCTGGGAGTACACAGAAGGCAAGGGACTTTTCTCTTTCCAGGTAGTTTCATTCAACAGTAATGTTCTTTGCCATAATTTGTCACAAACAGAACAAACATGCCAGTCTAAAGATAATTTTTGATAGGGATTTAACTACAATATAGAAACACACTGCAATAAACTTTAACATAACAGTTAATACATGGACATATTTGTCAGCTCAAAGCAATAGTATCTGATGCTACTTACTCTTACAGCTGCTGGATCACTCTGATGCACCAACATGGTTAAATTTTTTTAAGGAATAATGAGGACTATCTTTGGTTCAATGCTATTTTTTATAACTTCTCAGTCTTAAGTTAAGCCTTTCTTTACATAAGGATATATAAGAAAGAATAAACATATATCTGTAATGTCTTTAGTAAAGTGATTTAAAAATACTATAAAAATAATTCTTGCAGAACACCTAATAGACTGAGTATGAAAAAAGTCATGATAATCCACCAGAAGGTGAAAAGAAATTGCAAATTGAAAATAAAATGGAGAAGAGTGCTACATGACAAAGAGGTGGGTTCACCTTTTGAAAATGGAATTAAACGAGTGGCCAGATATACTATCAACATATGTTTTAAGTTGAGCTGCAATGCAGTTACTTTGGGCTGATTTTCCAAAGTCTTCCTGGCAACACTCTGAAGACCTACTTTTTTTAACATCAGCCAGCAAAGGAAACATTTATTCTTACTATTCAGACATCTCGAAGATTTATTATAAAATCTTAATGTAAAT
>JAOXJM010000041.1:33527316-33545647 GCA_026413425.1 Tringa solitaria | reverse complement strand
GCTCTGTCACCCTCACTGGGAAGAAGTTTTTTCTCATATTTGAGTGGAACCTCCTATGTTCCAATTTGTGGTTTTGCTATTTATGACTATTATCTTACATTTATTCTGATAAGGATAGCTTTATAATAACTCAGCATTCTTTCTTTGTCAGTTCTGTATTAAAAAAAAAAAAAAAAAAAGAAAATATATAACTAGCAAGTTCCCATGACATTTCTCCTGCCTTGATTTTTACATTTTTCTCTGTCTTGATTTCTACATTTTTCTCTCTCTATGCTTACAGTTCTAGGGGACTGCAGAGCATATATAATGAGAGACAGGTTACAAGGTAACTGTATCCACATACATGATATTTAAAGGAAGATAAAGAAAAAAGGTAAAGTGATGTGATATCCTTAAAGACCTGTATGTATTTATATTACAGAATTTGCCTCTATTTTTATCATTAAACATGCAATCTAGCTAAAGAGGGATCTCATAGTATCTTTCCCACATTAACTGAAATTTCTACTGAGAATGCCTACTTACAGTAAACTAAAATATCACCGCAGTGATAGAGCAGTCCAAGAAGACACAGTGGATATTTCTAGGTTGAAGTTTCTACTAACAATAAGGGTGCTACTGCTTAAGTCTGTACCACCGTTTTGGAATACAGCATCCAAGGAGAATGAAGATTGCAGTCATAAAAGCCTAAGAAGAGTGAGTTGATTTTTTCCCATTCCTACCTGTCTTTACAATCCTTACTCATACCAACTGTCAAACAGGTTAGTGGGATTATAAACAGAAGACGGACAGATAGGCAGACAAAATACTCTGTATTGAAAGGTGAAATCTGTTCAGTATACAACAGTAATTCCCAGTGTATGAAACCCATTAACACTGTGACATTCTATTCTTACAGAAAAGATTTCATTCCCAGCCATCACTTGGCTTAATATTCTTACTCAATATATGTTTTTCATGAATGTCACCAGCTACTTTAAGATACTGGTTTGCCATAACTGGGAGACAGGAAAGAAGCAGGTTCCATAAAATCAAGAATTAGTTGACTGAAAACAGTTAACTGTAATAACTTTCACTAAGCTAAAACTGACAGTTCTCATTCTAGGCATACAGTGTGGTTTCTTACTTTACCTTAAACACTGACCTTATATCAGAATTGCAGTGTGGAGAACATCCCTATATGAAATATCCTTAGATTTCTAAATATGCAATCAGGCAGATTTTACTCTGTACCTTTCAAAGGGCAAATTTTCTCTTAGATCGGCAGCACTTCATGACAAGAAGTTACCTACTGACTAAGTGGTCACTTGTAGCATTTAAAAAATAAGTTTCTGTAAAAAATTATCTTTAAATTCTATATTATAATTGGACTGTAACTGTATTATATTCTGTGCTGTAAGACATTCATTTGGGTATGGAGTTAGAATTTTGCATTATACATTTTCCTAATTTTTTCTGTTTGTTTTTTTTTTTTTGTACATCCACCTTATTCTTCTCTTACAATACTTATTTTCACAGAATTTTCTAGACGGTTTAAAATGATAAAAGTTGGGAATTGGAAATTGCAGTATATTGACAGCATATTAGTAACTGACAGATTAGTAGTAACAGACATACCTAGTGTTCTGCCAATCAAGCTGCACTCATGTTTTTACCCATCTTACATCACAAAGCGACATGCTTGCAAAGAACTAGTGCTTACCATGTTCTTAGCCCTTTTTATGTGCATTATTAATAAAAGTAATTATTTTGGCTAGTAAAAACTAACTGCAGAATTAAGCCCTCTGATATAAAAATAAGTACAAAAAAAGCATTGAAACAAAAAGGGGGTAAATAAGAGGAAGGGAGATCAGAATGCAGTAAGGAACAATCTAGCAATTAGGTTAATCAGCTGTGATATTGCAGAGATTCAGGTTCAAATCCCTTCTTTGGTATTTTTCTTTTTCCTGGTAATGACAGTGCCGGGGCGGCAATGGGCAGTCCAGGAAGCACATCTCTCACTGTCTTCTACTGGAACTGTTCTGATTTTTTCCAATAAACTCATGTTCCTGGACCAAGACTCTGTTGTGTTTCTTGATGAGTATTTTAATCAGTATGCTAGAAGTTAGTACAGGATGGAAAGATACCTCCCTCTGAGAAAAAGTATTACTAAGGATCTGAAAAAGCTTTACAATGAACATCAAATCAAAATTGATGCAGTCATGACTATGGTTTCTTTCTTGATAACTCAATGTTATTCAAAAAGAAATGACCTACTGAAATTCCAGGTACTCTATAAACTGCTATGAGATAGCCATTGTTACCTTCTAGCTTTTTGAAATAATAGGCATTTAGCAATACAAAAGGTACTTAACATAGAATAAGCCTTAAACCGCAGAACATTTAGATCAATGATCCTGTACAAACACAATTTTTTTGAAATATTTAGGATACTTCAAAAGAAATGAGATGATAAAATGGAATCATGTGGGGAAGGCACACTTAATTACATTTTTTAAAATAAAATCAAAATACTTACAGAAGCCTAATGTGAATGTGAAATGTGATTGAGATCTGCACTTTGAAGTATAATGCTCAAAACTTACTTTAGCACAGAAATGATGAATTCGAAACAATACTGATGACATTAATATCAGAAAACCTTTGAACTTTTGATTTGAATTTTATAAATAATCAATAGAGTACCTCTTCAAAAACAGAACCTGTATCAAAGTCTACAAATTATGCTGAGAACAGGTCAAATCTCTAATTTTGCTCTTTGAATTTAGGAAAATTATAGGTGCTTCACTGAAAATATGACCTTGTATGACAATACAAATGTCTAATATTTCACTCCTTCAGCCCAACAGAAAGAGCTTCAAATTATCAGCTAAATATTGCACAGTATTTGAAAAGTATGCAAAAATGCCAAAATTGAAGTTGCATGACTTGACTGTTCCTCTATCAGTTTTAAGTAATCTTATAGGATTTTATGAAAATAATGGGTTTTGTTAAAAAAGTTTGGCCTGAATTCAATCAGCAAGAATGACTTGTTATGAAGTCCAGGGAAGTACAGTTAACACACAGCATCTTTCAATGCGTGATTCCAGAGTTTGCGCTTGGTAACATAACTGTTCACAGCATTTAACTCCAAACCTCAGGCTTTTTGCCATTCAGACCCGAAAGAGTTAAATCTTATGGCTTCTCAACAAAAAAACAATTACATGTTTTTGCAGAAAAATATCACATGCTGGTAGTGAATAATTAAATTCTCAAACCAAAGAGAAATGAACTATTTCTGTGATGTATGTTTTGAACTTCTAATAGCTAGTCTGATTCTTCAGAATAATAGCTGTGTTAGAATCAGGAAGGGCACTAATGGGGAATGAAGAAGGGTATGAAAGAATAATGCAGGTAATATGAAGAAAGGTGGAGAAACAGAATAAGTCCAATGGATATTTTTACTTGTTTGTAATGCTAACTCATGGTGTCACGGACATTTATGTGAAGGAATGTTATTCATTGTACACCCTGATCTTGTAAGGTGATACAATGTTTTGATTTTGTGCAATATTTAGTAAAAGCAGAAACTGCACCTTGCAGGACTAGGCTCTGGATGTAGAACAAGATAAAGGTGAAATTCAAATGAACTAAGCCCTTTAAAACACCATCAGAGAACAATAAATCAGCTCAACACCTTCCCAACACAGGAAACTGAGAGTAAAAAAAGTGTACCCTATTTTAATTTCTTTTTAAAGGAGAAATAAATCTGCTATAGGGAGCTGGTTTGATAGTCCTTTGAAGGTCTTCAAAACTCTCACTAATATGTTATTCTCTAAAAAATATTCCCATAATTCTGCTGTCTCCCATCATTCCTTGCCTCGAGATTCATCTGTCAACTTTGATGCATCTTTTAAAGTACCCCTCCAAGCCTAAAAACCCCGACTACAGACCACAGAAGAGAACTCTTTGCTTTGAAACTATCTGATCAATCAGAAGATCATTTACCTGCAAGCATTATTTGGTGAAGCTAAAGCGGCACATCAACCAGCAGCATCTGAAGGCTGAGGCAGCAAAACGTCAACAACAAATTGTCATTGGCATTCCATTTATGAACCTTCAAACAGCATCAGATCTTTTCCATGGGAAACCAGATCAGGTCAGACTGGAGCTGAATATTTCTTAACAAGCTAACCATCAAAAGAACTTACGTTTTGAATAAAAAGGCTATCATTTGTTGATTTGAATATCAAAGGGATCCACTGCAAACTCCCAGTCTAGAAAAACCTCCCTAAGCTACACCAGACAGGTGTTTAATAATCTATTATTAAGGCACTATTTTAGGTTACTCAGAATCATAAAAAATAGCTGTAACTGTGAAGCTGCAAATGGGACTGCACAAAGAAATGAATGCTATTAACATACTATTAACAATTCAAAAGAATGAGTTGACATACCAATCAAACTTGTTAATTGACTGTCAATGGCCTGTCCCTGAATATACAACATGACTGCATTATATATTTCAAATGCTGACAGGAAGACAGTTTCATTTGCATTAACTTCATAAACTGATCAACAACCAAACTGCCACATACATTTATAATGGCAAGCTGAATCATTTCAATATTCATGCAGCTCTGTAATTGTAAATTAGGTGCTGGCAAACAATACAATACTGTACATACTCTAAAATATCCTAAATTTCTCTGACCTACTTTCTTTTTTATTTTAAAAGAGCAGTGGAGAAAACTTGTCTCTTACAGAGATGATTATTACTTTAATTTATGGCTCATGCCTTAGGCAAAATTTGTTTGCAACCTAGTTCACAACCATAGTTTATAACTCTACTCTAGATGCATAACTGGTCCACAATATATGAGGCACGCAAGGTGATGTAAAATTTTTCTTGCTTTACTTCTGTGAAGTGTAAATACCATTAAAATACTGAGTAAATCTGTAAAAAAAAGTGAATGAAAATCTGTACTATTTCCCTGCTATGACACAAAGCAGATGTCAGCACTGAAACCACTGAAACTTTCTAATTAGACATTGAAACATGTAATTTAAAGTGGAAAGTATTGTTCTTGCACATCCTTCCCTATGTCCTAGAATTTATTGCCCTCAGAGGCCCCGTCTATATAAAGTATGTTTCCCCAAAATATCTCATAATTACACCCATTCCGTTTCATTGGGATTGACAGTGATAGCAGCTGAAATGGCTGTGACAGCGCTGCCATTTTAGCCGAATGGTTAGTCAGACAGACTCTCAGCAAGTCACAAATCACAGGAGTGGAGAGTAGAAGTGCTTGTGGTTCTTCCATATTTCTGCACGTATTTATCAATCCAGCAGAAATGACCAAGGGCTGATAATAGCAGGAAAATGACAGAAAGAATTCCCAATAGAAGACGCAGGCCAACATTCTTCACTTTTCCCATTGAGGGTCTCCTCCTGCAACACTTACCTATCTTGCACTTCTGCTTACTGAAAAATACGGTTCTAGCTAAGCTAACAGAGAAGTCTCCAAATGTTTTCATTAATGACTCTGGGTATTGGTATCTATTTGTATGCTTTAACCATATAAGGTTGATATGAAAGAAGAAATTTGTTTTTATTTGTTCATGAAGTGCTATAGGCATATTTATCACTGTTTATGTAGAAATAATAATACCTCAGTCACTTTGAGAATCAGAGAAATGAAGCTAAGCAGAAACGTCGCAAATGAGGATTAAGTCATGAGGGTGTGGAAGTGTTGCACTGAAGGCTAAGTGGTAATTGATCAAAAATTCTGAAGTTGTCAGGTCAGTCACATTCCCTCTATATCTGTATGACCCGGAGGTGTATAAGCAAATTTTAAATGTCGCAACTGTAAATGCATGTTGTCTTCTTTTCCCCTCTTTTATTATTACTACTTTCATCCTGTCAATCCAGCAGTCACTTCCCTGGCTTTAAAGTTATTGCAAGAAAAGCCTAGCACTATACACTAGTATAACCATACAGATATCACATAAACATCCAATAAATCTGCAGTCATGACAATCTTCTCCTGCATTTCCTTTCAGATAAAGAATATCAGAAGACAATTTCTCTGCTATATATGTGAGCTGCTATATTTTAGACTTTATTATTTGTAGTATAGTTATAAGACTGAGAAGGAAAAAAAATATTCACATTTCTTGTTCTAGCAACGGCAACTGAAGAGTAGCAAAAAAAAAAGACTAACAAATGGAAATATAAAACCTTTAGAAAAACTGAATAGAGTGGAGCCACTGGGGCGATGGCAGTCCCAAATCATCCTAACTGGTAATAACGAAAGATTACTTATACTACAAACTAGATATTAGCTTTGATATCTTCCCTGAAGTATAAGCTGAGTAACTGTCATACTGAATAACATCATATGATGGGTACTGCCAAGTTCTTACACTGACAAAACAGGGATCATTAAAGCTTCAACATTCTTTCAGGTAATCAATGTATTATAAGCAATATGTGATTAAAAGCATTTAAGACATGAAAAGTGTCACAGTAAAGAACAGCTCATTACTCAGAGGATGTAGTGTCTATAAAACCAGTCATCTTCGAAGCAGCTGGCCATTTACTACTGGTGATAATAGTAACACGCAACTACAGTGAATTCAGTAATTCACGCTCTAAGATTTATAAAATTTGATCGTAAAATATATACATATATATAGCTGAAATATAGGCACATATACATATTACTGTAACAGAAATGACACACATATGTTCATGTTTCATAAAGACACTTGATTAATTTTAAGAAGCTACAGTTCATCCGCACTGCTTCAAAATTTACATTTGAAATAGTCACATTCTAATTTATTCAAATATACATTTTCAAGGAAATTTTCACTATCTTAGCTGAAATCTTGCTGACTCTCAATAGCCTGTGGCCAGCATAGTTTTTGCAGGTGGAGGTAAAAACTCCTGTCCTTGGGGAGAACAAAACTTTCTCTCATGCAGATACAGTCCCATCGATATGGGAAATGGTGCTTTCTTGGAGATCAACATGAGACTAGAGGACTAATTTGGACACAAAACTTGATTATCACAGAACTCGTGATCATTATCTTTTAATTGGAAGACAGCCTTCTCAAACATCCCTGTCTTTCAAAAGCTTACAAAAAAAAATGGACATTTTATAAGACAAAAAAGATTAAGTCAAACACTTCAAACATTACTGAGCTGCACACATACTGTTTGTTTTGGATGAGGATGGTGAGTACAAGTAACATGTAACCAGTGTTTTTCCTGAATGCATTACTGTCAGCTGCTTGGTGATTAATGACAAGATCAGGACTTGTATTATACTGTACTTCGAGGTAGAAGGGCTCAAGCAACTAATTCCATTCCAAGTTCATAATTGAACAATGAGCAGCTTAACACAAACCTGTCTGTATTTGCTATTTTTATAGGGAAAAATTGAGATTAACAAATAAAAAAATTATTGTAACTTACTGAGAAAATATTCAGAGGATTAGACACATATCAGAAATATTCTAGCTTTTGTTACAGTTCTTTCCCCATGTTTCCATTCCCATGGAAGAAACATCATTCTGAGATGTGCTTTAGTATGAATCACTATTACAGTTCTTAAAAATACAGTAAATAAAAATTTAAATTAAGTGGTTCAGCCAGAAGGACTGGAAAGAAGAAAATATTAAAGGGGTAAGGTGTTCCATATTCCTGAGCATTTGTGCAACATCAGTGCTTAGTTTGTGTGGGAAAGTACAATAATATTGGCATTGGTTATACTTCTCACATACAGGTGTCAAAGAGAATGCAAGAGGAAAAAGCAGGAATTCCATAAATCTAGAATATGCCTTGTATTAAACATATAGTTATAACATTAACTATTGAGAAATGATAGGAGTAGCATAACAAGGAAGCTAATTCACTGATGACTTCAACTTTAGTTTTAGTATTACCATACAGGGAGATACTTAAAAAAAAAACAACTGCTTGGACAAGTTCCTGTGCAACCTGCTCTAGATAGACCTGCTTTGGCGGGGGGGTTGGACTAGATGATCTTCAGAGGTCCCTTCCAACCCCATATCATTCTATGATTCTATAAACAGATATATATAATACTAATATATCAAAGATGAAAACTTAAGCAATGATCAGGAAATACCAAAAATCAGGATACATACAGAAACTTTACGTGTATTTGATTATAAGTGAAATATAAATGCATTACAAATGTACATTTATATTTAAGAAGGTAAACATGAACTTATTTGCAGGATGCTTAGTTATGACAAACACATTAAAACAATCAACATCAACAGACTTTTGCAATACCTTGTTGCTTAACTTTGATGTTAGAAGAATTTTTGTTTTTCAATAAAGCTGGTGCTTTCTTGACATTGCTTTCCAGTTGCTATACTTAATCTTAGTATGTAAAGGGATTTTTCCTGAGAGGAGTTACAAAAAGGCAACTTTGAAGTTTCTACCAGCAGCCACCTCTTATTTACATTAAGTAAATCTGTAACACCTTTCCTGCTGAAAACTCTTGCAACTCACTGCATATATAAAGTGACTTTTTACATTTTTCTGAAATTTGATCAACAACTATGAGAAGCAAGCAAACTATATTTTAGCCCAGGATGGATTTTTTATTAGTTTCTCATGCATTTAAAGGATAAAATTGAGAGAATTAATGCTTTGTAACCACAGAAAACTCACCATCATCCAGTCTTTACCTAATTCATTTACACACTTCAAATTCATTGTAACCTTTTCAGAATTTAGGAAAAAAAACAAAAACCCTGCAGATTTGTTACTGTTACAAAGAAGGCTGGAACTTCATACAATGTGAGCTACAGACCAACTTGACTGAGATTCTTCAGGCGCTTCCTCAAAAACAGAATAAGATCTGACAGATTCCTTCACATGGGGGAAGTCCCAAAAAGAAAATGTTTGGCAAATGTTTAGTAGTCTGTTCATTTAAGAGATATTCAAAGACTTTCCATTCCACTAGCAGAAGAATGCTGCTACTGTCTCCAGAGGACTCAGTCCCAAATAAACATATTTTATTATGAATTTCTCTTTTTATGTTCCCCTTTTTCAAGGTCTGAGATCAATCTAATAACTCCAGAAATTAAATACATTTGATAACATTTGTCAAAGTCCAATTTAGCATGACTAAGATTCACTTATCTACCAGGAAAATTATAACAAAGTTAAACCAGCAGGAAATAAAATCAAGTGTCTCTCATCTGAGCATTTGTCACAGAACAGTTGCAACATTTCTAAGTGTCTGAACCATGTCAGTAAGCCACATTAGTTGCCTGACCCCAACATGACAAAAAGTAAATCAAATATTTTTCAGTCATACAGTTGCAGTTTGCACTAATATATTATTTACTACACTCATCCCAGCCTTCACAGGAATCCCATCATGTTGAATTGTCATTATTATAATTACCCCTTTTCCACAGAGGCAGGGAACTGGCACATATGCAGGGAAGTAAACAGAAGCCCCTTCTGCTGGTGGCTTAGTCTCAACATTGCCAATCTTGTTTATGAGTATTTGACCTTGATAGGAGCAGTTCTCAGGTTGCCCCTCAATAACAGAAAAAAATTATTAACAATTTAGGGCTTTTAATGTCCAATTTTCCAAAACAGCAATGTCATTGCATTTTCTTTCTTCGGTATATTCATGACTTTTACTGCGATGAAATTAAGATTGTTATAGAAACTGGTATGTTACAGATTTCAAAGCACCATTGACCTGCTGTATCAGCTCTGATCAATCTTAGGTTGCCAAGACAGTGAAGAGGGTTTCTTTCTTCTCTACAACCTAAGAGTTTCTTTTTATCACAGAAGCACTGGGTTTCTCTGTCCTAACTGGAAAAATATGGATGAGCCTAAAGATGATAATTACCTCTAGATATATAAAATGCATACATTAGATCTCAATAGAATTAGCTTGCTGTCTTCCACAAAACCAAGTATGTAAACCACACAGTTTAGAATGCCTCATTCAACCAACTCAAACTCTAGCCGTTATAAAACAAAATTACAGTACAACTGTATCTTTGTATTTTTAAAGGTAAAGCATATAGTTGTTTAAAAGTTTGCTACATCCCTGTCAGGAATACAGTACCAATGACATAACAGCAACAACAAAACCCAGAAATAAAAATTATCAGGAAACAACTGTTTTACTATGTCAGTCTAAGATAAGTACATGGCAAAAGAGAATCACAGAATCTTCATGGTTGGAAGGGACCTTTGAGATCATCAAGTCCAACCATACACACACACAAAAAAATAAATAAAAAAACCAACCCCACACCAAACAAAAAACCCCCACAAAACCAAACCACAAACACAAAACAAAACATCCAACCCAACAATCTCAGGCACTAGAGCATGCCCTGAAGTGCCACCTCTAGACGTTTCTTAAATGCCTCCAGGGCTGGTGACTTCACCACCTCACTGAGCAGGCTGTTCCAGTGCCTGACCACCCTCTGGTGGAAGTGGTGCAACAATCCAATTTCTTGTTTTTACCATTTATCTCATAACTCATGAGGCCTACATAGTATATGGCTGTACTCTGTAATCATTAGCTTTCAGAAACATTCCACAGTGCTCAGAATTTGTTTCAGTGTTGAACCATTTAGTTTCTTTACAATGTCTTAACAATTCACGCTGCATTTTTAAATGCAAAAACCTGCCTTAGTCACCAATACGAAAACTGCCATTTTCTATATACCAAAAGCACTCCAGCAATAAGCTACCTAGGTTACTTACTGAACTCCAAATGTTACAGAATTTTAACCTTAGACTTCTAAAGCCTTCTTCATTTTATGCTGAACAGAAGCTCTTTGAAGTCTTACAGACGCCCCTCTTGAGGCTTTCGATGACCACTGAGAATTTTGATCTGGAAGTCCACAGTCACCTTAAGACATTTAGAAAAAAGCCCATCCCTGGGTAATATGTGTGTTTGTGTATGTATACATACCTGCACACATACAGAAATAAAGAGAAGCATACTACCAACACTACCTTTATATCTATGTATACAAACTATAAAGGGTTAAAGTTAAAATTCTACATTAATTTTGTCACTTAAAACTCAAGCAAGCTACTCCCACAAATCAGTCAGACTGCACAACTTTGATTATAACCGCTTCTATATGCATTATTAGAATTCATTCTTTATTTACATAATCACATCTCCATTTTATGTGGGTGCCACGTCTCATGTAGTAAGCAGATGTTTAAGATTGCAGGGTTGGGGTTTTTTTTTTTGCTTTTTAAAGCTGCTGTACAATGAATTCTGTATTTTCTTTTCTCACCCACTGCATGGCACCCAGCTTTGAATAGTCTCCCAAACAGGAATCTCATGTTCTGCTAGTTCCACCTTCTCTGACCCACACGCATAGCCCTATCGTCACTCTCCTGTGAAAGCAAGGACCATGCCCCATTTCATTCACCTGACCCTCTAAACCAGGAAGAGCAAAGTTCTGCTAGGTTCCACTGGCCTCCCTAATGTATCTTGTTCACTAATCTGAAAGAACATGCAACTGGCAGGTGTCTGGAAACTAAGAAAAAGATGAGGAAAGAAGCCCTGCTCTTCCCAGACAGGAACTCGATTCAGTATCTCTCTCAGAAAAGACAGGAGCATAATTTCCACTAGCACTGAAGTTATACAAGTAACGAGGTTGTGAATTATGGTATTAATCATTCTCCATGCATACGAATGGGCACTATTCCAGAGTTCTGAGACTCCCCAGAAATAAAAATGAGCAATGAGAGCAATATAATATTAATTTGCTGATAAAGAACTGAGACCTACTACAATTAAACAATTTGCCCAGGTTTACAAAGGAAGTCTTTTACGTGAAACAGATATTCAGAAGCTCTTCAGTGAGCATCACAAGATTTTTCTACCTTTCCTTTCCCACCTTGACCAGTCATGCTTTAGATCTTTTAGTCCAGCCTGTCTGAATTAACAGTAAAACAACGCATATAGATGTATAACATGAGTCCAGTAACAGTAACACCTTGTATTCTGAAAGATGGCAGGTGACATTCCTAATCAGATTACTGTTTTCACGCATGTTACTTTCATTCCCAAAAATATTTTTTCAGTTGTAATTTATCCAAGTATATTAAAAGCATTTTAATTCATAGTAAGGATTTAATAGTCAGGAAGTTGTTCCTGAAGGGTATGTGACTAACGGCTCTGGAGACTTCAACACAGTGCTTATTTACGAATGTACACAGCATCACCCAGAGCTCCTGGAAGTCACTCTGTCAGTAAAGCTTAAAGTTATTCTAGGGGAACACCAGGACAGCTGAGTCATTTGCTTCACAGCTGAAAGAGTACTGCAGTGTAGTCTTCTGAAATATCAGTTAAGTCAAAATTGTTATGCATCGTGTGAGCAGTCACCTAGTTTGAAAAAAGGACATAATATACTGGTTTTAAAACTTTTTTATAGGAACACAGTAGATGTAAACAAAAACTCCTGTAATGATAAAGCCCCAAGCCTTGCAATATCCCAGTGACTCTTGAACAATTAATGGATCTGACAGCATGGTCTCTGTGAGATACTATTGCACTGCTCACACAACCCAAAACATTCTGATATACTAAAATGCAACCCCACAAATAACATCAATTTCTGTAAATTTGACCGTCCTGATACCTGAGGTTTAGAATCTATCACCTAAACAATGCATAATATTAATACCAAAACCACGACATTAACCTATGAAAATACAAACAATATTGTTGTCAACTGTATATCTCAAATGTGTCTTTAGCAGGAACTAGATCTCTAAATGAAAAACCATTACACCTGAAATTCCTGCCCAACATGCTAAGAGAGTGTTTTCATAGTTTTCATAGTAAATTTCCGTCAGTACTTATGGCTTTGCTTATACATATGCATCAGACCTGCCCATGCTAAACATCTCCGGATATTCCCCACATCTAAATGGTAACAGGACCTACAAACTACGAGTTCTCTAACTTTGTGTCTTGTGCCACAATAATGTCACAAGACATAAGTGTCTTTGTTCAGCTGACTTTAAAAAACTTACTAAGAGCCAGCAAACTGGAGAAACCCGACTTAAAGGGTACGGTTTCTGAACTCTTAGTTCCACAAACCAACACTGCCTTTGGCAGAGGTGCTTTTACAACTAGGACAAAAAATTGAAATAGTCATGGACAATGAAACAAAAATTACAACTGTGGGATCACCTAGTACAACGCCATAGGAGGGTTTCACCTGCATCTGTATCTGCAGAAATTTAATCTCTTACGCGAGGGTTATGAGGAAACTCTTTCAAACTAATAAATCATTTTTCATTGCAAACACACATTTCTTGAAACTATTTTAATGGATTAACTACTACATGAATTAAAATCATGATTTTAAGTAAATCTTACATCTGTATGCCTCAGCCCTCATAATAAAACAACACACTTCTTTAAGATATATTGAGTAATTCAAAAGAATCCCAAATCTTTCAGTACAGTACTGCTGAAAAACAGAGTGCAACTATGTTAAATTTTTAAAGCTTGTTATAGATAATTACTATAATTATATAAGCACTTGATCTGGAAGCCAGAGTAAAGTTTAAAGATGGAATATAAATTTCTGTTTTTCCCTAACCATGAGTAGCTTTTCAAAGCACAGCTTAAAAAAAGTATCTTTATGGATCTTCCATCTACTGTTTATTTTGTTAATACATTTTAAAGGCATTATCCTTAATACCACTACAGCTGAAACTAATCTCTATTTTTCTCTAGCACTTAAATTATCATCTTTTCACCACTTTTTTTGAGGGCCACAGTTGCATCAAAACATATTGATAATCAAAGTCTTAAATCTGATAGCATATGTGTAGCTATCAGAAAACATACAACCTTAATAGAGACTATTTTAAGTCTTTCTGTGAGAGAAATGGGACTCACAAATGTGAAAAGATAAATCTGAAAGAAAACTGTAACTGAGATTTCTCATTTTGGAACCGTTATTAAACCCCTAAAAGCTAAATGCATTTTTGCTGAGAAAACAATCTCTCTCGTCAAAACCAATTCAGAACAATCCCAGGTCCTAAATTGTTGAAGGAAGAAGAGTTGGTTTCTATTTGAAATTCTTCTGAATCTTTGGAGGACTTTGGACAGAACGTTACAGTGATTCACAGGCCGGTATAAATTTCAAAAGTCTATGTGTGACAGTGTAAACTACAGGGAGCTGGAAGTAGAGATTGTGATTTGCAGCTGTTATTTATATGCATGGTGTTTTAAAACACAGTAAAAAGACAAGACAAAGCTCCCTTTGATTCAATTCTCAATTTCGTTTTATAAGCTTAAAATAAGCAGAGACTCAGGATAAGAGCTGGAAGATGCATGCAGAGCTCCTAATCAAAATAAAGGACTAATAATACTTAACAACCTTACTAAGCACCTGATTACTTTTTGTAACTAGCCACTGAAAATTAATAGCCTTCAGAGCCAAACATATGATAATTGAAAAACTGAATGTAAACAGGCAAATAAAAAATACAATTTAAAATAGAAAATTATATGGTTGAATGTGAGGGGGCAGAGAGAAAAAGCAAGTTGCATAAATAGGCCTATCATTTTAAAGTTGTTTCACTTCACTTTCTTCTGTCCATAAATTTTATTCTGTATTTATTCTTCTCCAGCCATCTGGTAGCTTAAGCCAGAGTAGAAACTTCTAAAGCACTTGTGAATATTGTCATCTCAGAAACGTTCACCACACAAGTACGTATCAAGCCTATGATACACACGCAGCAAACTGACACTGCTGCTCTGACTTCCCTATTACATCGAACTCAGCTGATGATAGTAGTCCTTCAGATTTATTTAGATTTTCTAAATTCTTATTATGGGTTGCCTTCAGCTTGACCTTCAAGCATATTTACATGTTTAATGGACTGTACTTAATTGAAGAATCTGTTTAGAAAATAAAAATTAAGAAAAGAAATAAAAATTAAGAAAAAAGTCTCAATTAAGTGGCTACTTCTGTAATTACTGCTATAATCTTTCCGTTTAAATGGAATTAGGGTATGATACGAAAATATACCCTGGTAAAGCTAAAAGATGAGTATGAAACAAATAAGCCCCAGGATTTTACTCTATTACAATTGCTTTGGCTCTTTATCCTTCTATCTTCCTGGATCTTTTAATGGCTACATTTAATTTTTATATCCCAGCATTCTCTACATTACAATAGTTTTTTCAAGGTGACACTTCATGAATATTATTATCATCTTATAGCAAATAATAATCGCAGTGACTAAAAAGATTCTTGAACCTTGGGTAAATGTCTTACCCTACCACTGCTCAGTATATCAACATGGTCCATTTAGAACCATAACTGGCACGTAATAGACCAAAGTTTCACTCTAAGTTTACGTAGGTAAGTGTAACTTAGAGTAGAATTTTATTATCAAATAACATTCAATATCCAGAAGTTCAGATGTATTGATGATGAATAAAATGAAAAATATAGGACCAAAATAACCACTGTTACAGTTACTCAAATTTTATATGAAATCACATTTTCAGAAAACCTCAATAGCTTCATTATATATGCATGCTTTAAAGTTTTGAGTCTCCCTTACACACGATCAGATTTTCAAAATTGCTCAGCAGCCAGCAGCTCCCATGGAGAAATGTAGAACTTGGAAAAAGAGAAAATGTTATGAACTACAATCTTAATATGAAAATACAGTTAGTTAACTACCAGTATACTGAAAATAAAGGATTTTTATTTTAAATTGCTGTCATGCTGAGCCCTTCTGAACACTAGTTAAATGATGAAAGTAGTTATTTTTTTTGCAAAGAGAATAATTTTCTATGATCAGAAGGGAAGAAAATAATAAACACAGGAAAAATTGTGTGTAAGGCTAGGAGACAAATATTATAAACAGCCACCTTTCCTGTTTAGCATAGAAAACAACTGAATTGTGAACAGTCATATAGTATAAAGCTAAAATAAAGAAGAATGGCAAAAGTGGCAGTGAGGTGCCAAGACAGACTAGCAGTGTTTCAGACTCACCTCCATGATTTACATGTACTGAGGCACCGTATATACTTTCTGTAAATTACTGTAATTAACTTTTTGGTTCTCTGAACAGGAGGGAAGGCTGGGGAAACACACATAGAGGGATTCAGCTGAGAATGTAATGAATTGAACTAATCATTTGGAACCTGCTCATCTTTAATCTGCTTTGATCTTCCCTCTCGGGAAGGGAAAACCCCACCAGTCACACTGGAGGTCTCACTCATCCATAGCTCTCTCCTGCTTCCTCATCTTACTCCCTTTTCAATTTACAGTCTTCCATGCCCTACATCAAGCACTTTTCAGAATAACACTTTTTACCCAGCAAATGCAGCACAGAGAGTGTTACCAGCAGATCAAGGGAGGTGATCCTTCCCCTCTACTCGGCGCTGGTGTGGCCACACCTGGAGGGCTGTGTCCGGTTCTGGACTCTCCAGAGACAGAGCATTAAATGAAGGGCCACTGAGATGATTAAGAGACTGGGGCACCTCACCTACTAGGAAAGGGCTTGGACTGTTTTGCTTTTAGAGAAGAGAAAGCTCAGAGAAGGCATTTTATTAGTATATATACACAATTGAAGGGAGGTTGCAAAAAGGGCAGAGCCAGTCTCTTCTCAGTGGTGCCAAGTGACAAGACCAGAGGCAATGAGCACCAAGCAAAACACAGGAGGTTGCCTCTGAACATGAGGAAACACGATTTTACTGTGAGTGTGACTGGGCACTGGCACAGGTTGCTCAGGGAGGCTGTGGAGTGTCCATGCTTGGGAGATATTCAAAAGCTGTCTGGACATAGTCCTGGGCAACCTGCTGTAGGTGGCCCTGCTTGAGCTGGAAGGTCGGACACCTCTAGAGTCAAGCCCTAGAGTCTTCCAACATCAATCATTCTGCAATTCTGTGAAATGTCTGTACAGACAGGCACATGTGGACATCTTATGGTGTAATTCACAGCTCCACTCCACGTGTGAATGAATATGCCTTATACATTCCCAGTCGTTAACAATAGTTTCCCCCTATTTTCCTTGGCCGTTTGCTCTTTCTCTCAAAGCTAATCTTTCCTATCCTATTCTCTTTCCCATTCTTCTTACTTTCTCAGAACAATGCAATATGAAAGTAGCTGAAATGCCAACAGACTGAGCACAGCATTATTTATCAGGGTAAGTGCAGTATAGACACGTTCCAACTCAATTTCCGATCTACGGACTGTATCTTTCCACTCTCAGATTCTCTAAATAGTTTCTCTATTCTCTACGTTCTCTAAATGTAGTCAGAGTACCATGTTTGCTCTCTCACATACAAATGATATTACTTCTGCACTCCTATTTCTTCTTCCCTCAATCCTTTTCCCATTTTTACAGACCACTTGAAAACAAGATGCAGAGGATATAACCTCTTTGTAAAGCAGAGTCTGACATTACGATACTTTTCTTCTGTGTCTACCAAAATGGGAATGACTGCCTCCTCCCCATTGTACTAAGCCTAAGAGCTACAGCAATAGAACTTGTTTCCCTGAAAAAGTTACTTGCTATACGATATCGTAAGGTTTCGGATTTATGTCCCTATATCTGATATCAAAACAAGTCATGAAGATCCATACCTTACCCCTGTACTGGACCTGTTTTGCACTGCTCTGCTTTTACAGAAAGTGAAAACATTTGGCTGTCAAGGGATAAAACCCAAAGTCTCACTGGTCAGCAACATGAAGTCCAGTAAAAGACCTATCTCCAGGTGACTATCAGAAGGACTTCCCTATGTACTTTTTGTTCTCCTGCCTTCTGTTCTCTCTGTCATCTCTTGACTTGGGTAACTGGCCCAGCTACTGATGATGTTAAAACAACAGACTATCCCAATCTCTGCCTTCAGAAAAGGGATTTTCATTATCTTCAGAATAATACTTCATTCAGAAGTTCAAACTACATAGGAAGCTCTAAGTAATCAGAAGGATTCAGGGATACATGCGTATTACAGCAGAGTTGAATCGGAAGAATCTTTAGTTAAGAACTGTAAGAATAGAAAGAACAAAGATCAACCACTAATTCCTAGATTGAACCTGTGGCATGAATGACTGCAAAAACAAAATTGTGGGTTTTTTTCGTACAAGCTGATAAACTACATTGGAAGTCACTGTCAATGTACAAAATCATAGAATGGTTTTATTTGGAAGGGACCTTAAAGATCATCCAGTTCCAACTCCCCTGCCACAGACAGGGACACCTCCCATTAGAGCAGGTTGCTCAAAGCCCCATCCAGCCTGGTCTTGAACACTTCCAGGGATG
>JAOXJM010000041.1:33497118-33509618 GCA_026413425.1 Tringa solitaria | reverse complement strand
TTCTACTTTTAAAGCCATCTGCTACAAATTGTGCACTATCTCTATCGAACCATTTTCAGTTTCACTGCATGAGTAGAACTAAGACTTCTTAGCAAGGGAACATTTGGGCCACTGCAAGTATCATTGTCTTAAAACAGATGCAAGACTCTTTATTCCCACCATCATTCCCACAGTATTATCTGTTCCTGTATCATGCCTTGATGATCAGGAAAAAGGAAAAGAAAAATAATTAATTGTAAGGTGAGTAAACAGAAAAAAAAAGAAAATAACCCAATTTTCATCAAGTTTCAGGTATCTGGACATTGGAATCAGAAAGTAAGAACACTTTTTTGTTTTTTTAACTTTGTGCTACTGAGTTCAGACAGTGCGGAGGAGAAAACTGAGAAAAAGATGTCTGAAGGATGGGCTGAAACTGGGATTTGGCAGCTGTCAGAGGGAGAGAACTGAGGTCACAAGGAAAAGCTGAAAGCTTCAACAGACAAAATCAAGTCATAGATGCACGTATGTCAGTAGGTGTATAAAATACATTAAGTCGCCATAAAAATTATTGTAGAATATGAGAGTAAGATAAATTCTACTGTGGCGGGTTATTTGTTCATTTACAGATACAAAAACATTTTCTCAACTTTGCCAAAGCAAACAAACTGTAAGTGCAAATAGACTTTTAAACTATATTAACATACTAGAAGAACAGCTGGTACAAACACTGTCAGCTTTCCATGTGTTCTTAGACATGTATTTGTGGTTAGTGTTTCAGCTGCACTGGACTGTTTTTAATTATTATTTTTCTAATGAACTATGCTCACAGTTCATAAATGCTCAAATAATGTTCTTGCAAAATAAATAAACATGAATAAGCTCTCAGTATAAATTACTCACTCTCCAATGCTGTTTTGCAGAGCATCTTCATGTTTAACTCCCTGATGTACAACTGTGCCATTAGTTTTTGTGAAGATGGTAAGCTGTTTCTATATAAGCTAGTAATTACTGCTTAGTCTTGACTAATCCTCTAATTCACCGGTAAAACAAAATTAAAACATGAAAATAAAATAATGACCTGATAAACTACAGTGAGAAGTAAAACCATGAAGTACCTTTAGTAAAATACCAAGTTACTACCACCAGTACAAACTGGGCTGGTGCCTACTGTGACACAAAGATCTGGAGGAAGGCAAATCACGTGTCATCACATATTCCCAGACTGAATAGCAAAGACAGGCTGTGGTAGTACTGTTAGAAGGACATAGTCTGAGCACTTGTTATACACTACTGAGATCAGCAGTATAGCCTTTACAATAACTCTAATGTAGCTTACATACCAGTTGCTGATACAAACATTAGGATTGGCAGAGGTTTCTGCACCAATAAAAGAGGCAGACCAGGAAAAATATATTAAATGATCCCATTTTTTTCTTAATTATAAGAAAGTGATTCATACTGCATCTTACAACAGTTTACATCAACTTCTTGCAAGCAGAAAGACTGAAGTTGTTTTTAAAGAATGTTAACCCCAAAAGTGGAAGACTGTTTGCTTTTCCTAAAAATATTTTGAAAACCCTAATTTCTTTCTGCCACTGCTGTTTGGTATCTATCAGACTGAGGTCAGGATAGTCTCATCGTAAATTTAAAATTTTTACTTTTTGTCCTCATAGAGCTGTTGGCAGGATCCTGTAAGGTCCCTGCAGAATTAAACTGGTGCTCTGCTGAGTGATTTGTTGAGCCTGAAGTGTGAATTCCACAGTTTGCATGAACTACCTACACCCTTCCACTGCCAGCTCCGCTCTTACATGCCAGTGCACATCAATTCCAACTTGCAATACCCTGAACATTACGGTCCTCAGCCTATTCTGAACTGAGCAAAGACATTGTGCTAAAATACATGATGATCCCTCAGCGTCCATCAAACTTCATATTGGACTGAAAAGACAACAATTCAATTGTTCAATTGTTGTCCAGCAAATGACAAAATATACAGATACTCAACATAAGGCAATAACCACTTACTGGTTTAAGACTGTTAAGCTTCTGTTCCTCAAATATAAAGAAAACCCATTTTTTCCTTCCTTATTCATTCTGGAGAATATATTCTATTCCTAAAACATGCTGAAAGGCTATACTTGCGCTGGTGACCCGAAGACCTTAATACCTGCCCATACATAGTCTGAGGAAGTTCTGAAAACCCACCTAAGAAAGCTTTTAATTTTCCATAAAATGGTATAAAGACAAAACAAAGTACAATTGTGTGTCCATTATACTAGGTGGACTTGCAGACTCAAACTTAAGTTTCAGGAAATTTAAACAGGTGTCATAACACGTTGTTTAAATCAGTTTGCTCAACACAATAATTTGGACTGGACAAGGTATTACACAAGGGGAATATTGGTAAGAAAGGAATATATACATTTTTTGCAACAGAAAAAGTCAGACAATCCATCAGCTGTCTGAATGGTACTAGCTAGGCAAGAGGTACTATATTAGGAAAAAAAGATTTTTGGTCAAATTTTGGTCCACTTTTCCATGATACTTTACTGCCTCCTTTTCATACTTTAAAATAGTGTGTAATATTTTTTCAATTTAACAACAAACAGAATAGAAAGAACAGTTCTTCAACCTTGCTGCGCTTTTAAATGGTTAAGCAGTACCAAGAGCCTCAACAGGGATTTCATTAAATAAGCATTTTAGGATTGACTTACCTATAAAAATGTTTTAACTTACTTGCTTTGAACAAAGGCATTTCAAATATCCTCAGATGTTCCTAAATTCTGTTCATATTCTAAGCAGATTATAAAAGTCTATGTGTAACACAATTATTTGATCTAATTATACAACAAAAGTAGGCTGGTCTTGCGATTCTCTGCAAAGAATAATTTAACTTGTCTTATGAAAAGTTGAAATGAAAGACTGATGTGGGTTAAATTTTTGTTTTGTCCATGTTTTAAAAATAAGAATTCAAAATGCTTTTTTTTTTTAACACATTTTCTTTTGCACATTCAGATGGGAGAGAAGGAGACTTTATAACTGTACTTGTTTCAGTAAAAAGAGATGTAGTTCACGTGCAGTAACAAAGATTCCGTACCTTGATTGACTGACTGTAAGGTCCTATGCTAGCAGGTGCCCAGTGGGAAATGCTCTGTACATGCATGACCAGTTTTTCTTCACGTAACACATCATCCATTGCAACGTTGTATTTGTGTGCAAGGCAGTCAATGCAAAACAGTACTCCATCAGGTAACAGGGTTTCCACACATACTCTGAAAACACAAGACAATTGTTTTTTTTCAAACAGAAAGTTTGCTTGCACCAACTTTCAGCATTTATTTTCCATGGGTTTTCCTTTTGGATACTATGTTATGAAACTTTGTCAGGAACCTAAACCAAAGCTATAGTATTGCAACAACCCCCCCTACACAGTCATCTCCTCTCAAAATGATGATCAACTTCAGACTTCCAACAAGTTAATTTCCACTACCAAGGAGAAACTAGCATCATATCCAATGGCTCATTTCCACTTGATTACTTTTACGATGTGTATCACTTTGTTAAGAATACATGAGTTCTTTCATCAAAAAGCCCCTCGACCACACAAACTTATAAATGCCAGGTAAGTTATGCTAAGCAGCCTTTAGATAGAGTGTATCATATTCTTACATCATATCACGCATTTTCCACTGAAGCTCCTTCCAGTGGCTGGACTAGAGATTCAGATTTCTAAAAAGCAGCAGTTTATTTTTCCTTTACATACTTCTCATATGTTATCATGTAATACTGAACACATTTTTTCTGTTATACTTCAAGTTGCATGACAGAGACACACTTGTGACAGGGCTGAAAACATAGTTAAGCATTCACTTAAAAAAGTTCACTTTTGTTTGCTCCAAGGAAGACTGAGTGCCTGGATGGACAGACAGACAGACAGATGGTCTGTTGCATGTGGCCAGAGAAAAGCAGAGGATGTGGAGCGTGTGGTGGGGGAAATCAACATTTCAAAGTCTGAGAAGTAATTATATTTTGCAGTCCATGCATAAAAAAGTCATTTAGCTCCCAGCAGGAATCCAAAAAATTACTTGTTCTCTTTACATATCACATAACATAACCTTACAAAATTCTTCTCATCTTGCTTATTTCTTACAAGAAAGCTATTTTTCTCCCCTCCTCCCACATGCAAATACAGTATTTTTTCCTCATTACCATCATCATAAGCATGGATGAATGGATTTTCTGCTTGGGCTGGTAAATTTTCAAGACAATTTTGCAAATTTACTGCAGATCCACACCCTTGAGTCAGTGCTTCCAGCATATTGCTTGTGAGAACTCCCACAACCAGGTCTCTGTGCATAATGCAATGATGCAGCCATGCAAACTGCTGTATAATTTTTCTTCTGAACAAAATGCAACATAAATCTGTTTGTTCCATAAAAGTAATCATAAAAGGCCATTTTCCTGCAACTTCCTAGTCTTTCTACCTGTTATTTTAGTGACGAAAGATTATGTGGCTGGCTATGCAAATGGAAGGCTTAAAACATGAAGCATCATGAGAAATGAAAAATCAGGAAAAGGGGATGTGTCATAAAGAGAACTTAAGAAACATAGGAACAGAAATTAATTTTTGTGTAGTTTACAGCTGGGACTAGACCCCTCCCTCTTAAGGTACACACAACCAACATTCCATCTCTCTGTGATTTAGTAATCCTGGCCTACAACCAGCATCTCAAAGAAGCCTCTTCCTGCTCTCTTTTAGTCTCTTCTGATACCCAGTCAGCATGACTCTATCATGATATTATTTTAACAACATCATTCAACTATTGGTCATGCTATACTTAAAATTCACATACCTATATTACACCCCATATTTTGTAACAAGAATACAGAATATGGTATTTCACATTAGAAAATTGCTAAACAGTTGGTTTTAAAAATAAGACGTGAGGTCTGAGCTCAGAGTAGACCCTGCTTTGAGCATGGGATTTGACCAGATGACCTCCAGAGGTCCCTTCCAACCTGTATTAGTCTATGATCCAAGTTGAATTTTTCAAGCTATAGCAGTTCTACATACTGAGCATATTAACTCAGATGCTTAAGGACATAAATTACTGTAATAAGAAATAAGCCCTTTTGACAAAGGAAAAAAGAACTTACAAATGGAAAATCAGTTTTAATATATAACATTTAGAAAAGCAGAACAAAAACCTTTACGGGCCAGGTGTTTGTTATCCAATTTCCAAATGAAAAAAAACCAAACAACATACCCAAATAACATATGAATCATACTGCATACCTAGACCATTAAGCTGTTTGGTTATGTCAGGGGTGGACTTGAATGCAACGTTGAAGATTCTGTACAACAGGTATGTTGTACAACAACAAAAAGCTATGATTTTTGGATCTACAAACGAAAGTGTTATCATCAGTGTATTCAGAAGCCTGAAACAATTTTTTTCATACTTGCATTCTTACTGAATACATTAAGTGCAGCTAAGCTACCCACCTAACAATCATTATCTGACAGAAACACAAGACATGAAGAACAACACCACTGGATCAAGACAAAGTCCCATCTCAATTGGTATTAATGCATCTTCAAACACAGCCAATGCATGTAAGCAGGGGAAGATAAGGAAAGAAGTATATATTGGTACTGTCTTGAAATATCTCCCAGCATCAAATGATGTGCACCTTGGGTGTCTCCTCAGCTAACAATTTTGCTTTTGCATTTATCAAAATAAACAAGGTGAATAAGGTTTGTCACACAGATCTAAAAGGTTCCAAACCTCATCACTTTTACAAAGACTTAATAATTATTGATAATAAGGCTTTTGATACTGTCTTGCATAACATTCTCATAGAGAAGCTGTTGATGTATGGTCTGGATGAGTAGACAGTGTTCCTGTGTGCCTGTTTCTCCAGCCTGTTGATATGAACCTCATGAAGTTCAACAAGGAGAATTTGAAAGTCCTGCACCTGGGGAGGAACAAACCCATGCTCCAGTATATTCTGGGGGCCAGCTGGTTGGAAAGCAGCTTTGCAGAAAGGGACCTAGAGATTCTTCATGGACACCAAGTTGAACATGAGCCAGCAACATGCCTTTGTGGCAAAGAGGGCTGATGATATCCTTAGCTTCATTCAGAGGAGCACTGCCAGCAGGTCAAGGAAGGCAAACAAACAAAAGCAAATAACATCCCACCAATAAAAAAAGACTTGTCAGTTCAATCAAGTCACAGAGAAGAACTGAGACTTGAAAAAAATGTATTATTCTTCTATAATGCAATGGGGGGGGGGGGCGGGCATTTATAAACCTTATGGTATACATTAAGACAAGAATTTCCAACCCTAGTGTTTTGAGTTGAGCAGCCCTGATGTGATTACTCCAAAAGGCAGCAAAAGTCTACTTCTAAGACTCTGAGACACAAACATTTGGACAAAAGCTTCATAAATATGGTAACAATAATTCAGTATATTATATCATAAATATATTGTAGCAGTAGTCTAATCCTACCTTGCTGGTGGACACAAATCAAATTCTGTCACATAAACTGAATTTATAACATTGAAATCTTTCATGCTCTTCATATACAGATGAACCAAAATAATATCCTTCAGTTTCAATCCCTCTGAAGTCATATGGGCTGCAGGATAAAAATAATACAGATGTTAAAGACAGAATATTTAAAATGTGTAGTAAGATAACATAGGTCTCCTGTTTTTGTTCAGCAAAACCAACCGGTAATAAACCTAACAGTTGCCTAAACATACTGGCTTTCTCCCTGTAATACCAGCTTTTTTCATGGAACTCTTCCTCATGTTAGTTTTCCAAATATACAGAAACAGAATGCAAATAAAATTTATCCACCTTGAGCAGTGGTGAATTCTTGCCCCAAGAAAACTTATCATACATTAATGCACGTAGATATGTTACGGTCCAAATTCTTTCTATCTATAAGTTTTATTATCCTGCATTTTTATCTTGTTTTTTTAATTTTCAGTCTATGAATGCTAGTAATGTATAAAAGACTTTGAATGAAGTACAGAACTGGAAAGGACAATAACAGGTCCTCTAGTGCATCACCTTCTTCAAAGAAAAGATCAAATATTTATATGCTATTCCAGAGGGATGCTTGTCTAAGCTGTTTTTAAAAACCCTCACTGCAATAATAATCTGCATAAACAAATGGCAAGACAGATAACAGGAAGCAGAAGTAGCCACAGGAGAAATGAAGGAATGATGAGAGCTGAGGGAAGTTCAAGCAGACAGTTAAAGAAAAGATACTGGGAAGTCAAGATCACCTGAATGGGTACTCAAGGAAGATTCCAGTCATAGCACTTAAGGAGAATATAAACATAGTCAATACCATAAGCAGCTATGTGAATCAGCTCTGCAGTGTGGACCTTTCGTAACTTATGAGCAATAGAAACTAAATGAAGAACAAAATCTTCTCTGAATATAGAACATATATAATAACAGAGTTCCATGTGACCTGACTTAGACTTCAAACTTCACTGTTACAGTGTGTACCTGTATATATCTATATATATTTGTTTTCTAGTGGAGAAGTATGACTATAAAGACAATCTCTGTTGGCTGTTGCTTCAGTGAGCAACAAAATTTGTTTTTGTGAAATACATTTCTGTGCTTTTTTAAGGCAGGTCAGGAGTTGGTACACTTCGATAAAGGTTGGTTTGGTCACACCAATACTGAATTTTGCTCTACATGTCTCAGCTTTACTTAGTGATACTGCCATTAGTGTTGGCTATCTGAAGAGGGGAATTCTCATTAACAGAAAAGGAAGCATGCGCTAAGTGATAGAAGAGATTACATAGCAATTAAAATAGAACTCTTATGAAGTCAAGATAGATTTCCAGAAATATCAGCTGAGAAATTAGCACATAATGATAATTCTGTCCAGAAATATAAATGTATTTGAATGCTGCCTGATAGCAATCACTAGGTCAATACCAGTTGCTAAGTCATCAGTCAAGGAGGAAACAAGGGCATTTTTCAGATTTCCACCCACCATTTTAGTCAAGACAACAGAGCTTTGGCCCGCAGTTAAAAGTTCTGCAGCATTAGATGGAATACTGGAGGGGAAAAAACCAAAACAAAGCAAACCCAGGTCTAAATTTAAAATGCATAAGCCAACAAACTAACTCAAATTTGCCAACACGTAACAGTAGCAGAGCAAGTTGAAGGCAAAGATATTTGGATAAATTCAGAATGTCTAGATTTATTAAAAACAAATCTTCTTAAAGTAAAAATACAATCCCCTTTTCTTTTACTTGAATTAGAGGAATGATGGTAAGTAATTTCTCCCTAGCTTAGCTTGTAAGCAGAGTAAAACTGACCTCCCAAAGCACTGTATCTAGCAGAAAGGTATAAATGATGAACCAAGGTTCTTGACCACAAGTTCTGTTTCCCAAGGCAGGACTCTTACATAGCACATCTCCAGGATGTAGGGGGAAACCATACAACCTTTCTGTTGACTTTCAAGCCATTCAATGTTCCAAATAATTTATAAAATATGATCAGGTCACACTCATCCTTATTTAGGCAGACTTGCCTATAAAGATCAGGCCCAAAAGATGACATTGACCCAAGTACAGCTTTTTTTCTTCTTTTTAAATGGGTTATCCAGGATCCTTAAGCCAAGAGCCACAAAAGGCAGCATCAAGACTGTTTACAGGAAGTAGTATTTTAGACTAAATTTTCATGTAATAAAAGTCTGTGTAGTTCCCTTCAAGCCTATGGAGCTTTGTCATTGCACAGCTTCTCCAGAGCTGCTTTATATATAAGGCACTGCAATCTATGTCATCTTCCCATGATATCTAAAGAAAAGTTTAACAAAAGAGTTTAAGAAAATAAATGTAAACATTAATCAGTTCTTAGCTTCACAGGAGAATTCCATCTACTTTATAGAATAACCGCATGTTTCCTAACACCTAGTAATAGATTTCCATTTCTGAATCCTTTTAGCAGCACTTATCCTCTTTAGAGGTGATTAAATCAGTTAACCCAGAGAAGAGAAGGTTAAAACACCTGTGCTTATTCCATTCTCATAGCACTGAAGACTGAACTGCTGTTCATAGTCATAGATTATGAGTTCAGAAAAAGTGGCTCAGTTAAGTTCTCAGAAACAAATTGTTTCCTTTGCCATGACATAACCACAGTTCAATCAGTTTTCCACACCTACTTCCAAAAAGAGAAAAACGAAAGGAAATGTGAGAACTGACACTTTCTACCAAGGATCAGAAAATTACTGTTTTTCTTGACTATAATACAGCTAATGCAAGTAATTTGCTTTAAGCAATAGGCTATTGTACTAGTCAGAGACACAATCTTTTTTGACAGATGCTAAGGCAAAAATGTATAACATTTGTACTGGCAGTTTTCCATCAAATATAATGAGAACAAAACAAAACATGGCACAACCCTTTTGCTTCAGTTTACAGATCATGCCCAGAAGATTTATACTAAATAGTATTGTCTTTTACTACAAGTTTGATCACATCCACCTTGCTGATTTCCAAGCAATCAAAAATTAAGGACATTTTTTAAAGGACCTTTTACAAAGTATAATTACTTTGTCTCTGAAATAAATTCTACGGTTTCTTCATCAGCCCGTATTCAATTATGAATACTCAGTTGCACAGGTGAAAAATAAGATTTTATAGGACAATACCTCACAGAAGTTCATGAACAAGGATATGAGCCTACCTATTTAGATACTAAAAAAATATTTCCATTCTTATGAATGAAAATAAGCCTGTATAAACATGCTTTATTTAAAATTTGGAATGAAAAAAATAACCAACAAAAATTGTGAACATTTTATTTTATATGTCAGTATCTTATAAGAGAGGGACAGTAAGGAACTCATATTTCATGATTCCCAAGATAGCATTTTCTCCTTTACATTAAGAATATAAATGAGATTTACTGCTACTGACCTAATCCTAGATTCAAAAATGTGCAACAGCTTCCTAGAAAACTTAATTTAAAATTATGGTAGCTACAAAAGTGCTGTAGAAAGTAGACAGCATCCAAAGCACCCATGCATACTCACACACACAGTATATATTGCAAGAAAGCTATAAAGCAAGTTATAAAGCAAATAAGCACTGTGGAAATAGTGTTGTTACAGTGATATAAACACTACTCTGGCTTTATAGGGTCTTCAAAAGCCAGTCAAATTATGATGTGTTCAATATTAAAGCCGGCAGTCTTGATATTAATGATTCCAATCAAACGCAAAATAAGATGGGAAACTGACAACCACAACATTTAAAGTTATAAAAACAATATGAAAATACAGATTCTTACTTCATACTATATTACAACCAGTATAATTAACAGCAGATATTGGCTTAAGTGAATAAAGCACCTCGGAGAGAAGAAAATGCTTCCCTTGCTGCCTCTTGCGCATTTTTGCCTTTTGATGGAAGGAAGTGAGCAGTGATACCTGAAAACCACTGGTAACCACCCAGGGATCGTCCTGAACTTCCAAATGTCTTACCTATCAGAAAAAAAGAACAGAACCCTGATTAAAATAATAAAATATTTCACATTAACCAAGAATACATTTTAAATTGTTTAAGTAAGAAGAACTTACACAGAGAAAAAAATTTCACAAACTGTAAAAACATCTTCAAAATATATTTACAGAAAAGTAAATACAAAACAAATACTTAAAAGTAAGTGTGATGGTAACTAAACTTCCAAATACTACTTGACAAATCCTTCTTTAACACTCACTTCAGAATATATGCCGCTAAGTACTATTTAGCTGAGAATTTCAGTATTTCCCTCCTTCTTTCCATTTTTGCTGACCTTTTACAATTTTTCAACCTATTTTGATACAGACTTGGCACAAGATGCGACACTGTGACGTGACACATTAAAATTTTCAAAAGTACCTAGGTGACACAGGATCAGATTTTCGAATTTATACACCAAATTTTAATGGAAGCTCAGTGTCTAAGCTCGTTAAACTGATAATCTTAGCAAACACGTAACACAGTAAGGCATTTTTTAACATCCCACCAGGCACTTATCCATATTCAAGACCCTAAATACTACTCAATAGCAAACACTATTACGCTACGAAACTTAGTTTTCAGGAAAAGTTTACTAATCTTTGGGTGTAGTGTAACAGTGATGCTGTGGAACTTCAATGAGGGTACCAATCTATAAACTCAGGTTTACCTTGCATTAACCACCTCATGTTTGAGGCAGTGCTTAATATCAGGCATACGATTAGTTATTGCAGCTCTCCTAAGGGACAGTAGCTTGCTAGGCTCCTAAACTTGATCATGCATATCACCCTGATGTTCCTTTGGTGGGGACAGACTCATATACTATGTAAGCATGTTGTGTTTTGTACTTCTTTTTAGAGTTTGCTTTTCTGTCTTCAATTTAAAAACAGTAGAGTATGGGTACATATGTAGTTAGACCTTTTAAATAAAACTCAATCCCTCCACTCAAAGGAATTATTAGATAATAGTAATTTCATTCAGGCAAACAGAACACATTTATGTGTGTTCTCTGAAAGAAACAAAAAAATGGGTTATGCTCCTTCTGTAAAATAACTTGAAATGCTTCATTGCTCCAGATTTATTGATTCCCATCAGAAAAAAAAAATGCATTTTAGTAGGATCTCTTTTTTACAAACTGATTATTAAACGTCACAAAACATTGTTTCCAGGAGTGTTCTTACAGTAATTAACAGTGTACTCCACCGCGGCATGAAATACTCAATATTACTTCTCTAATTAACTTTGTGCAAGACTCACTGAAATCCAAAGAATTATGTTTCAAAGACTTCCAGATGACTGGAATGTTTTTCTGTGGTTCCTCATCTTCTGAAGAAGGGAAAATATAGTCATCGTTGCAGCTTATGTCACAAGAACAGCTATTGACCATAAATGTACCTGAAGATTTCCCCTGCTTGAGACAAACATTATAAGATAAGCAAGTAAACAGCATACCAAGCAGTATGAAATCAGTACATTTTATCATTCAAATTTTGTTTCCATTACAAAAAATACTATAGCTCAATGGGTACTTAAGCTTAGAACAATTCATGGAAGAACAGCATTAGGATTTCCCACTATTTCCCACTATTTAGATTGTAGAAACTGGCAGAATATGATGTGCTCCTGTTGACATATCATATGGAATAAACATGCAGACTTAGTAGTAAATAAGAACAACAAATATGAAAAACGATGAGACTTGAGATAAGAGATGGAAAGAATAGTATGATGAAGAAATGCTATTCCACAATTATACACAAGACAACTATGTTTTCCAAAAACTAGTATAAATTAAGTGAGAAAAAGGAACAAAAGTACAAAAGTAACAACTTGATACTTAACACTGTCACTAAACACTTGAAACAGAGCAAAAGACTAACAAGAAAATTTTAAAACTCTGTAGAACCTTGAATGAATGCAGTCCTGTCCTGGTTTGAGGTAAAACAGAACTAATTTTCTGTTCAGTAATTTTACTT
>JAOXJM010000041.1:33454305-33466949 GCA_026413425.1 Tringa solitaria | reverse complement strand
AACTTGGTGTCATCTGCAAACTTACTGAGGGTGCACTCGATCCCCTCATCCAGATCATTGAGATCATCTGACAATACAGCCAACCCAATTTAGGGGTAAGCTTTCTACTGATAGAGTGTTATCCTCCACATGGCCATGGCATCTGCACAGCAAGTTCCCGTCTGTGTAGTACTTCCCTGTGATCACCAGCTGCAGCCACACAATCACTGAAGCTTTTACAGGGGCAGAAGCAAGTACAGACTTGTGGTTTGGAAGAGTCAGTTAGAAGGGGGAAGGGAAGATCAACCTTTTGGCAGCAACTCCCCATCAGATTGGCTTATCTGTAACACTAAATTACACCCTCAGGAGCTTAACCAGGAACTGTGTGGTGCTCGTTCTTTTCTAATGTACTACTTTGTACATAAATCTTACCTCCATTAAAATTAATGGGAGTCTGGCTCTCAATTTCAGTCCGTCAGGATTTCTCTTCTCTACTCTACTGGCATGCAAATAAACAATAATGCAGACACCTAGGTAGTTAGGTTTAAATGATAAACAAAAGCCACAGGTACTGATTTCATTATACATCTCTCATTCTAAAAGAAAAGCTGATATACGAAACCACAAGCATCCCTAAACTATCAGCTTTTCAGAGCATTCTCTGTATAGTACGAGTATACCAATTTTTTTGACCTTATGAGGCAAGCCTCAGGATCTTCTCGCAGCAAAGGAGTCTCAAGTTAAATATACATAGTTCAGACAGCTCAGTTTAGAGAAGGAACTTTAGGATTTGTTGACGGACAGGAGATGGCAATGGCTCCCTAAGGACTCATTACTCCATTATTGGAGGGAAACAGCCTGGGTAAGCAACTAGGGCCCACACCATCCCAAAACTTTGGCTTCCACAGCCCCTGTGATTTCAACTGTACCCCTGGCTGAGCATGCAGAATGTCCAGAAGCACTCAGAGCAGCCGGATCTACAAGATAAAGGATGTAGCCATGGCATAAGAGCCCCACTTCAAATGTAGGCTGAGAACCTCAAGTTAATCAGCCCTCATACAAAGTTTCAGCTTTTATTATTGTCCAACAGTTGAACAGTGATATGGTATCATTTCTCTCCTGTGGTCCAAAGAACAGGTAGAAGTTAGAAACCTAATATAACCATGACAGAGTTTTTTTCAACGTAGTATTTCTATTAATTGATCTCATAATTACAATGTTTTTTCAAGTATTTAGTTCAATTAATAAATCATTACTTTACCATAACCAAACTGGGAAGAAGCTGCAATGTAAAGAATGCATATTAATACCATACAAGACAGAAATCTGACCATATATTCTGATTTTGTCAGAAGAAGCAATTTTTTCACTTTATCAAGCTGACAAAACTTATTGCAGGTGAACATTACTCTTAAAACTTCAAAAAAATCTAGAATCACTGAGGATCAAATGCTTTAACTTCATGACTTAGAAACAATTTCAAATATATTCTCATATACATAAGAACTGAAGTTTGTCATATTTTAAAATGTATAGCGGAGGCTTAATTTTTAGTGTTAAACCTTAACAAGATTTAGGCATAGTTAACTCTATAAGTAAAGTAAAACTAAATAAAGCTCAATGCTCAATTTTTACTGACGACCATACTGTAAGGAACCCAAAGATTCCTTCCAAATGTAACCTTCCCCCTTCTCTCAGTTTCACCTGAGTATTACACCTTGTGCTGCAGGGGAAGCAATTTGCTTTAGAACGTGGCACAGGTAAGACCAGTACATAAAGTTACCAAGGTAAGATTGAAGGCTGAATCTTATATTGACACTGTGCAAGTTAATTCGTATCTTAATCCATAAAATGTGTCCAGAGAGCAAGGATATCAAAAATACATCTTATGATTGTGCTATGTCAGACTGTGTCATATAAGCAATGGATATTACTGAAATTTTAGGCATATATATGGTAAAAACAATCAATAACTGTTTCTATATTAGCTATTACTGAGTAACCTCATTCTGACTTTCTGGGATTTCCACTGAAGAGGGCTATGTTTCAAACACAAAGCATCATGCATCAAACAGGCATCTTTAGCAGCAAGAAAATGGCACTGAAGATAAGCGGCTGCATAAGCAGCTTTTGGTTTTTGTTTTTTTTTTTTTTTTCATTGCCTAGGTTTGGTGCTGGATGATGGAACGTTTTTCCCTCATCATTAAAGCCTCTGAAATACACTCTAAAGGAATGAAAGCTGATCTACTTATAGGTCAACAGAAGGCATGTGAAGAAGGCTTGCTAACAATATTTCTTTTGCATGTAGGTGAGAGCAATTGCTATCCCACCTGGAAAAGCACACTGCTCTGAGATAGAAAACTCCTGCCACTGGCAAAGTTTATGGTATTTATTTGTAATGGTGGATTTAGGGAAATGTACTAAACTAATGCTCATTTACTTGCATAATTATATGTTTTCTACGTAAAATGAGGGGCTTTTTCCTTGCCAATACTGGCACTGAGTTACCGGAAAACAGGACAAGGTGGGTGTACAAGTATGCCAGTGCTGATGAATGTCAAGCTAAGTTACAGATTTGTTTCTTGCATTAACATCTGTACAATGTATTATCTAATGCATTACCCGTCAGACTCTTAAATCTGTTATTTTAAATATTTTCGTTGCAGTTTAGCTTTGATTATTAATCTAAGAGGCAAAAAGTTAAACTGTATCTTATCTTCTTTGCCACTTGATATGTTAAATAGCCTTCATACCTTAAATCCACTTTAATAAGGCATGCAATTATTAAAGCATTACAGAATGGCCCCAGAGCACACAAGCTCCATTAAATTTGCTTACATCTAATTATGTCTGCCTGAGGCAGGTGAGAAATTGACTCTGATAAGATCTTTCTTTTACCTGTAGCCAAAAAAAATAAAAAGGAAAAAAAATCGCAGTGATTTTCAATCTAATTGCTATCTACAAGTATTTATGGTATTTGTTCCTTCAATGAATAGCCCACAAAGCACTCTTTGTGCACTAACTACTGCATTTTACTTTTTTTTAAGACTTCAGAATACAATAGACAAGCTTATCTTGCTTCAGGCATAAGACAGGTCACCAGTGCTGTCTACCTGTGAAATAGTTTTAGCTATTATTTAAATCATATATTTTCTTTAACATTTTTCAAGTAAATTTTAAATAGTATT
Organism: Tringa solitaria; assembly: GCA_026413425.1. Lineage (NCBI taxonomy): Eukaryota > Metazoa > Chordata > Aves > Charadriiformes > Scolopacidae > Tringa > Tringa solitaria. The sequence continues at coordinate 33,463,782 of JAOXJM010000041.1, read as the reverse complement.
TACCTGTTTGATTCTGTGTGGGGTTTTTTCCCTTTCCTAATTAATTTTCTTCAATTGTAAAACTTTTAGTGAAAACAACCTAAACTTGATGCAAAATAATTCTGATGTGAATTCCATTGAGGAATTTTATTTTTTCTTCATGTCAGCATAAGCAATTAAAGCATTTTGGTTTATGACAAAATAACATAAATATATAAATGTACTTTACATGGCCTGAAAACTGTTCCTTTAAAAATACATTTAATTTCCAACTTAAAAAAGAAGTGTTTTATAGTAGAAAGCACAGCATTCAACTCCTATGTATTTATTACCGGGCTTCCAAAATTCAGGAAAATGCTATTAAATTACATTGCTTGTTACCTCTAAGTGAAAGGGGATGAGGTATTTCTAATCATTCTAATCTCACTAACAGTCCTAGCAGATCCGAGAGAATAATACAGCAAGACTCTCATAGTGATAATGTAGAAACTAGTTAGAAACTATACCAGCTGAAGAGAAACAAACGAAAAAATAATTAATTAATTTTGATTAAAAAAACCATAGACTTCATGCATTCTAAAAGGATTATAATTCGATACTTGGTTAACGTTCAGGAGAAATTACATTATTATAAAGCATTTTTCAAAGAAGACAGACATTAGGAATTTGATGTGAAAGTTGCACAGATAAACCAGCCATCAGACTTCTACTGCAAGGTTATACAACAGTAATTTTTAAAAATACATCTTCAGCCACCCATGTCACTGATTCTCTTGTATTATACTAGCCATTTGTTGGTCCAATGGACCGCAAATCTACAGTCTGCCCAAAAAGAAAAGGTCCTTTATGGACCTTTATGCTTAATATGTCATTTGATGCTCTTAAACAAAAAACTGCACAGAGGCCTGAAATGAATATATTGTATCATTAACATGATTCTTATGTGCTTCTTAGGGTTATAGAGCACGTCACTGCATAAGCCTTCCTATAAAATGTCGTTTCACCTTCTCTTTACATTTAAACAATAAACAAATAGGTTATCTTTCATATTGATTCGCTTCATTATAGAAACCTCATTTTACATATTTGATAATGAAAAGACATGTCAATGTTCTGGTGTAGTAAACAACTATCATAAATACCACTTCTTTGAAGGCAATGATGAACTACTTCTGTATGTATGTTTTATCAACTCAAAGGCTGTCGTTACACAAAATGTTTTGGCCTCATAGAATTACATCTTGTTCAATGTTAATTTGTTGTATTCCTATTAAAACTTTCACGGTTGTTTTATAATATTGTCTAGCCACCAGTGTGCGTCATCTATAAATGACAATACTGTGAAGCACTGAATTATGCATGCATCTTTACTGCAAATCAAAACCCAACTAGAAGATAAAAAAAAAAAATCACAAAAGGAATTGAATGACTATGCTAGGAAGAATTACTTTCCAGCTTTTCCATGTCTACTCTAAGAATGAATTGCAAACAGGTAATTATATAGACATCACAACTATTATTCAACCATATAATTTTGTTAACATTTTCTTCATATTAACATTACTTATCCTAAAACATAGAAAAAAATTTCTGGTTTTCTGTGTTATATTGAGAATTTGCCCATGGGAAGTTTCAGTAGACAATATTGCTCAGAACCTGAATACATACCAAAAGCTGCTACTTTTATGATTATTGCTTGAATGTTGGATGATATCATTTCTTTAAGCAATATTTCCTGGTTCCGATGCCAAAGGTAAGCCAGAGGCTGAAGAGCAAGCCTTCTGCATCTTAAAAACAAACAAAAAAAATTGGATAAAGCCAAGCATTATGCTTTTACGCAGCATAATTCACGTAAAATTAAAGAAAATTAATTTATCTGATTTCCCACTTTAAAGTATTTTGTCTTCTACAATTCCTCCTTTTCCTATTCCTAGATTGCAGTATATACATTATGTCTAATATTAAAAAAGTTAAATAAGCTTGTTCTGACTAATTCATCTATGTAAGACGTATCTCATTGATGTAAACAGATCTGCATGGGAACATAAGCAAAACCATAAGAAAATGCATTCCTAAACATTTAGGCACACAAAGTCATTTAACACCTTAAGAAGTGATCACTTTTTATGAACACAGCTAAGGCAAGAGTTACTACTCTTTGATAAATGTGGCCTGTGTCACAAGTACAACATGCTGAATTTGTTACACTCAAACAACGTGCGATTTGGATCAACACTTAACGAAAAGAATCATTCAGGAAAATATATACAGCTTGTGATACAAAGTAACAACCTGTTAATGTAAATTTAATTATTTGTTTTGATACATATCATATTTAGACAGCATTTAATACACAGCATTTGATTGTTTATCAAATTAGAGAATCACTAATTTGCACTATTGATAGGTAACCCTTCCACAAATTGTCAAGTACCATCCGTTGATGATAAAATGTGTAACGATTAGTTCCTGAAAAACTTAAAAACATTTAACCGTGGGACTAGGTTAGGGCACTCAAAAATTACATTTATTTGTCATTTATCATTGTTTATCTAATATGTGGGCTTTCTCCCATATGTTAGTTAGACCCACTAGTATTAGTGTCAGGACTTCATAGTTAAATGGATGTTTAATGTTGACACATAAATCCATCGTTAGCACCCATATTATTTCATTGTTTTTGTTATTACTTTCATATATTTTAACAGAGCACTAAGTTGTGAAATTAACAGAAACATTTAGCAACTCAAAATGTAAAGTAGTTCATTTAGCTGCGTAACATTAGCTAACAAATTAGCTGACTCCAAGTAACTGGGATGGTTTATATGAAACAACTTTATTGCAAGGGGAAAATCTATGGATCAATGTAACATTTTTTTATCACTGAGCAACCTTGGAATTAATCAGGTCTGTTTGAAATATTGTGATGTCCTGTCAATCCTTTGGCTGTAGTAAAAGATCTGGAATCAACAAAAGCAATCTTTTCTAAAATATCTAGTTATATGATCAGCCAGTCATTAAAATGTTTTAAGCATAAGGGAAAAGAAAAAGAAAGGAGCTGTTTCTGACTGCAATTTACCTATTTAAGATGTAAAGAAATCACTCATGCTGTGTAACTTGCTGATGTTAGTCGAGTTGGCACAGCATTAACTTCACCATTCTTACAGTTCATAAAGTATTCCATACATTTGCTTTTATCAGCAACAAATAACTAATGAATTCATGAAATTAATATTAATTTTAAACACAAGGTGTTTTTGCACTTTGTCAGACATATATAGTGAAAACGTTTTTCCAGACCCAAATCAAATCTTGGCCAATGCAACACACACAATTCCCATTACATAACCCTGTTTTTTAATTAAGACTCTTAGAAGTATCACAGTCTATCTAGACTTAAAGAGTGTGCACAGTAGAAATGACAAATGAAAACACCTGATTAATGATAACAGATTTTAGATTTTAAGGAAGTAAGGGAAGATATGCACATAAGGATCGTCTTATATTTAATCCCTGATAACAAGTCACAAAATGTTCCTCTATATTAAAACTCTGTTGAGAAATAGATACTTGACCACAACATTGTAGTCACCAGAACTGGGTGAGCTTTCCTGAACCTACTCAACTATTTTCATATCAAAGCTGGGACAGAACCATGACAGACCTGAAGAGGAATCCAAAAATCCAGTATAGTCTCTACTGGATTTTCACTAACGTTTTTTTTTTCTCAAATGATTTCAGGAAAAAACCCACCTCAATAACCAAACACAGTACATATAGTAACAATCTGAATGAATTTGGTATCATAGAACATGAGAAATAAAGCAACTGTCTCTGCTCCAGAATTCAACTTAGAAAATGAGCAAGTAAAGCACTTTTCAGAATGTGTATATTAATAAAGATTAATATTTTCTTACACATCTTCAACTCGAACTCTCTGGTAGTCAGAAAGAATGGCTCCCACAGATACACCCTCCACTACTTCTTTGTCCTGAAAAAAAACCAAGAAATATTAATAATAGCAGTATATGCTGGCCTAAACAATAGAGATTCAGTACTTCTACTAGCAAAATCAGCCAAGAATATATCTTTTTCCCTGTGCCCAGGACATGGAACTGAAGGGGCCGGAATGCAGATCTTGCATAGAAGACAGCAGCACAGCTGACCTACACCATGGTTATTACCCTAACACAGTAATCTACTTGAGTCGAGTAGCATTTTACAGAAGAAATAATCTGCAGAAGTGAAAAAGTGCCAAATTTAACAGCTTATCCTAAAGTTTTCCTGACATCCTGAAAATTACTTCCAGCTCTTCACTGTAACTGAGGTGTTTGCTACCCCACCTACAAATAAATGTCAGCAACACACAATCATGATGATTAATTTAACTGTTAGCATTTGTCACAATATGGAGGGGAAATTTAGTCACAATTTAGGGGAAAACTTCCTGGTTTGTGTCTGTCTTGGATATTCTTTCCTCAATCGATTTTCTTATTCTTCTTTACATTAATTCTCACCTCGTATTTGCCCAACCAAATTCCCAAGTTATTCATATCCATCTAAACTTCTGATTTAAGAGTCACCATATTTATCAAAATTCCCAGCTATAATAATCTGAAAATGATATCACTGTTCAATTTATGTACTTCTACATGTCATTAATGGATGTATCATTTAATATGAAATTTAATGCCAAATCATACAGGATTCAAGTTGATGCTTCTCACTTATCCAAAAGTAATATTACTGATAAAAATTAATTTTACTTTATCTGTCACTTGTTCATTATCCACTGCCAGTATTATCATTATTATTACTATTATCCAGCCAATATTACTTTTGTTTCTCTTTGAGCTTTCTGTGCAACAATGTTTCAAGGTTCTTTTTGAATAAAGATAAATCACAGACATTTCAACTTACTCAACTCTCTCATCTGCAACTGCATTTCTTAAAAATTTAACACAGTTATGTAAACAGAGTTTTCTTTAAATAAATTTGATAAAATGATTCATGAAGCCTTTTTGGGTCTTCACGTACATCTAAAATGTTTTCCCCATATTCCTTTGTTTCATGCAATTTTGGTATGCAGTTTACTTGTACTGTTTCAATTGCACTTAAGTTGCACTCTTCAAAGTTCTTTTTAGAAATATTGTGAAGTTAAGTCAGGTAACAGTCTTGGAAGAGGTGACACCTAAGTATTGTTTGTTTGTGTTTTTATGTAATAAGTGTAGCACTAACAATTCCTTCGAAATGTGCTCTGTCAGAATATTCAGACCTCATCCAACATGTCCAGAAACGTTACCTGTATTTCTGCTTACGTGAACAATTAATCACAGGCAAGATGTCCTCAAAGTTAACAATCATTAAGTGGTCTACACACAGGATCTGGCATTATGAACCAATATTAGTAAACAATTAATACATTGAATATTAACTGTCAATATTTCTAAGTCACCACATATCTTTCTGTGTGAAGGAATGAAGCAGCCTGTATCCGTTTCTGCTCAACATACTATATTTGTAATGGAATCGCAGAATCAGAAGGGCTGAGGCTTCTTGCTTTTACAAAAAAACTTGCAACTCCTGCTGTAAAGTCCATCCAAACTATTAGACTAGGACAATATATGGCAATGAAACTGAATGCCTTTATAGGGATAAAAGTATTCAACTACAGAAAGGAATAGGGGAAGACAAAAATCAAATAACCACTGCAGAAAAGCATTTGCATTTATGAGATCATAAAGCACACTGGGGACTCAGGGCTGATGACAAGGGAAGAGTAAAACAGATTTAGCCTATGAACAAGGCACAACAATGAAACAAAAAAAAGCCACCACAAAGAACTTCTACAATCACCTCAATAGTGTTAGAGACGCTGAATCTTCAAATGCTTTTTCATTACTACTTCTTCATGCAAGGTAACATAACAATACAAAAGACAGGCCACATCTAATATATCAAGAACTGCAGGATACATGAGGGGTTTCTGCAGGTAGACAGCAATGTGGCATCTACTACTGGGATTACAGCTATACTAGAAATCTGTTCAAACAGTAAGTGTTTATTACTTCATGGAACATAATGATCACAATAAAAACAAGCAAAATATGGGAAAAGACAAAACAAAGAATTATTCAGATTTTCTACTTACTGAGATTACACACACGCGTATGTATGTACATATATATGCAATGTATCTTGAAGTTGGTAACAAAAGAACCTAAGACTGGTTTGGCTGCTTGCTTACAAGCTACATTAAATCTCATTTAAATAGTCATATACAAGACGTTCTGCACTTATTCTAGTTTATTTCCTTTGATAATATGTATGTTTTAATCAACTTTTGAAATGGCAGTACATTGTGTCATTTTTCAGTGCTTCTCCAGCCAGCAGCTTCCACAAGGAGAAACATCAATATGCTTTGAATAAATGCTTTGAAATGGGAGAACTAGTTCATGTACTTACATACCATGAAATGGAATAAATTCAATCCCGTTATTCTGGACAGTTTAAAAAATCAAGGTTGGAGTGGCACACAAGAAATAAGAAGACTTGAAGGGAAGAAGGATGGAGTATGAGGTACAACAGAAAAAAACCTGTTGTCTAACAACCTTCATAAACACTTCTCAAGTGTACAAAGTTTAAAAGCATTGCTGCACCATGTATTCAGCTCAGCACTGAAGCATGCAAAGGGTACTAACTGAAAACTTGTTCTTCACCGGATTCACTGTTTGGTACTGAAAGAGTTATTAGCCACTTTGCAAACAGACAGGATGTTGTATCCTTCAGAGCTGATGGTGGTTTGCAGAGATTCAGTCCCAGAATCAGCAGTGCCAGGTCTCAGGTGCTACATGTCACCTTTTAATGTGGAATCTGATCAGGTTTGCTACCACAAAAAGCATGTTCACAAAACTGCTGCCTCAGCAAGAGTAGAGTAGGCTGACAGTGGCAGGCTCAATATCAGGGATCCGCACTGAACTCAAAAGCCAAGGAAGCAAATTTTGGGGAAAATTCTGAGACAAAGATGTTAGATGCTGCATTATATAAGAAGTAGCAGAGAACAGGAAAATGTTCCAGGAAAGTTAATATGGAAGGGTGGGTTGGTTTGGTTTTTTTAAAATTATTATTATTAAAGAAAACATCATGTTCTAGTAACTTATGAAATTATTTAAACTATGCAAAACTTTACTAAAACATTGCTAGTACAATAGACCAGTCTAAAGTAAAAATAACTGCTTCTATGAAATATCTGGATAATACAGAGAGCACTTACACCCAGTACAGTATACTCTGTCACAAAGTACTACATCACAAAGTATGTAATTCTCACATAAAACCAGTTACTAAACATAGGTGTATACAGATGCTAACAATTTTTTATTTTCCATATGACTTTTCAAAACTTATTTTTTCCCATCAAACCCACCAAAATTATTAATTTTAAAAGGCAAGTATAAAAAGCAACTTTTAAAAAGCATCTAAATAATACCAATTTCTAGCAGCAGTTTTAAGCTTTATTGTGTACATAAGATAATTAGCTATGTTTTAACTGTAAGTGAAATTATGTCATTATTACATGTCTTGTTATAACCATTAATTTATTCCTGTTCATAACATTCATGAAGAATAGCCTTCATGAACAATTGTGTTAGAACAGCAAATCGATCTTTGCAACTGTAACTGTACTAGAATGTACAATTTATGTTTAAGGCTTCATAGTTTTAAAGTTATATATATTTTTTAATCAGTTTAATGAATAACACAATTCAAAATTGCTGCTCTCCATGCATCATAAATTTCTTAACTGTATTTTCTGTCAGAAAATAGTATAAAATATTAAACAGTTTTGTGAAAGCTCCAAAACATCAGTGCCATGAGTATCCTTACTGTTATGCTGTTAAGGTGGCTCTGTAATACCCATGTACAACACTGACATACTAGTTAAAGCTGAAGTTAAATATAAACAGAAATGTAAGAGCCATTTATGCTATCACACTGTGATTTCAATTTTGCTTTTTTTTGGTTTTATTTCAGTGACTGAAATTCAATTATGGATAGTGATGGTAATTTGAGGAAATGACTACATAAGCATGGTAGTATAGAACTGGTAGAAGTATTCTACTAGTAAATAAAATATTCATTGCAGTGGCATTGGTACAGAGGTTTTCTTTAATTTTACATTTTAATGTCTTTACCTGACCCTCTCAGAGTTCAGCAAAAAGAAAATTAGTGCTAATGTTTTCAATTTAATTAGTATATTACATGCACTGTAATTATTAGTGGGAAATGTTATATTAATGAATGTAAAAGTTAGCTGTAAATTACCTCGGAGTTATTATCAATTTCCCAAGTTACTGCTCCTTAAGATAACCCTCTCCCTATGGTCCTTCCGGTAATTTTTCTTTGCCTGATAAACATGATGATTAAACAGCACACAGTGCAAACCTTTGATACTTTTTAAATTAAATCCATGCCCAGCCTAAGGGCTGTGTCTGATTTCAACTAAATGTGTCAGTTAATCAGATAAAAAATTATCAGCAACTCAAAGAAACAGCAGCCTTAGGCTTCATCAGTGCCAGAGAAAGCTGAACAAAATAAGACATACAGACAATATCACATTATGAGTAAAGGTTACTGCTACGCATATCACTGCATAGAACTATTCACCACCTTAATAATGTCTAGCTTAAATGAAATATTGCATACAACAGCCAAAATAATATCAAAGAAAGAAAAAGGAAGTGCTGGACTTGTGCCTGTAGACGCCTGTTCACATGTATCGCAAGAAAATTTGAACATTCCCCTTCAGAAAATGCAGAATATCCTGAAAAATTTATTGTTTAGAGCAGTTCTGTGTAAGAAACGGAAGGAAAAATAGAAGAAGAATGGTTAAACTAGGTTTAATTTTTAACATTTGCTTTACAGCTTTGCTACAATAGCGTTCATTTTATGACCAAGATATAAAATAGATTACCTCTAAATGAAATTATCTTTCCAATTAATATCCTCCTTGAATGTTGCATGAGTAAAAAAAAAAAAACTGTTACACATGCTTAACTTAAAGCTTACAGTCAGTTGTGTCTAAACAATGATTATTAGCCATTTGCAAAATTTCAAATTAAAACACAACATATTTGCAGATATGTGACTGATAACATATACATTAGTAACAAGACTTTTAGGCTTCTGCAATTATTTGAGTGGAAAATTCTTAAATATGAGTTTTGCCTTATAATTTGTGAAGCATTCTAAGATCACTGATTATGCTGATTTGAAACAAAGTATGTGATTTTTCTAAGCTTTGATATGTCTGTCAGAGGCAGCAAAGACAGTAAGGAAACATCCCTGAGAAGTAGTAATATAATAACTCTACTTCAAACTGAAAAACTGCTGTTTGGTAGGTTCTGCAGCCCAGCAGAATCACATAGTCTTGCGGATCACTACATGGAATCACGGAATTGTCAGAGTTGGAAGGGACCTCCAGAGATCATCTAGTCC
>JAOXJM010000041.1:33433392-33445113 GCA_026413425.1 Tringa solitaria | reverse complement strand
AGCAGGATACAAAAGACACTCCTTAATCTTTTTAGTACTGGAACAAAACATCTTTTGAATCAAGATAAAATCACTACATCATGAATGTTAATATCATACTGTGAAAAATACTATCATATGACTAGAAAAGATCATCCCTTTAGGGAGAAATATTGTGTTAAAGTGGATTATACTTTCAGTAGTGTAATGGAAAGGCATTCCACCAAGTCCCAGAAGAAAAATCAAAATATGCATTTAAATGGAAATATTGTGAAATAGATAGGACAAAAAAGACCCCTCAGAACTGTAAAGAACTATGTATACATGCACACACACATACCTATAAATGTATACACACAAAACCACACAGATGAAATTTTATTTATATGATTTTTTTTCTATTTAATTCTAAACATATATATTTATGTATATAATTTTAACTTATCTTTTAAAAGTTTGTAGCTCTAGGCTTATTTTGCAAATATCAAGATGCAGTCACATTCACGTATACTGGTTTTGGCCACAATTTCAAATAATATACACAACTCAGCTCTATGCAAAAAGTTGGAACTATTCTTTTTTTTAATTTTCTGCACATTTTGTGCCAGACCATATTCTAAACAGCTTTTACAAAGTGATAATGTTTCACTGACAGTGTTTTGTGTACTTCACATAAAATTAAATCTCAGACAAACCTTGAGAAAAAGAAAGCAGAAAGCTAAGCAATACAGCATGTTGCTCTTTTTGACCCACAAACGATTATCAGTTATTCTAGAAGTTATGACAGTTTTCTCAAGTCCTTAAGGAGTCTGACACCATTGGTATAGCTTTTAACACTGCATTTATGTTTATATTACAATACAATAAAACAGCAGGAATAGCGTTCAAATTACTTGGGTATCGGATGCTGTATTGAAAATAACAGTATTACCATAAAAAAAAAAATTAGACTTCTTTGAATGTGCTAAGTAATCACTGCTATCCATGCTGCACATGAATTATGGGATGAATTTTGGAAGATGTCATCAGTTGCAATGACTACTAGATCTGTGTCTCAAATGGAAGACTGTGTTAACAGTAAACACTAATCAAACTGAATAACCAGTGACATGTCAATACTTGAAAAAGTCATTTCAAAATCAGTGCTATGCTAATTATTTATTGTTACAATGCAGATGACTTCATCATTAGAGCCAATATTTACTGTTCTTTGTGAGGTATGAATAAAAAGCAGAATGTAAACAACACAACCACTCTCCTCTCCTTGCTTTCGCTGCACACTGTTACCATAAACCACAGTACCAATGGCATAGTAGTTAATTTATCTGACTATGTTAGTAATTTTATCATTATTCTTTCATAATATGTGAGTTCACAGCTACATTTTCTTATTCTTTGCCTTCATTTGCTGTTCAGTTAACCACATCACTAGGATCTTTAAAAGCTACATGGATAAAGAGAGCTCCTTTTCAAAACAGTCTTGATGTTTTGTAGTATTTAATTCTAAAAATGCAAGGCTAAATTATGTTAATACTCTCAAGCAAATCTGAAAGCAGCTACACTTAAATATGGGCAAACTTATTTACCATTTTCTAATCAAAACCTTCCATATTTTCAATGGCAGAGGAAGAGAAGCTTAGTGAGATTGGTTAGAGGTGATAATGCTTTGGAGGAGCATTGCAGGCAACCCCCAGCCCTTCCCAGAGGAACCCCACTTAACAAGATGGATTGTAAAGCCTTCAAAAAGAGAAATTTGAGTTGACTTTGTATTCAGTATCATGGTCAATCACACTAGAAATCAAAGCTCAGCAGGCAAAACACTGAAAGAGGATTCTCATCCATAGATTCTTCTAACTACCCTGCCTAAAAGATTTTTGCAAGTGTTCTATTAGACACATTAAATAGGTGCTGAAGAAAATTCTTCAAAGATAGCAGATACTGCAATTAGCACTGATGCATAAGGACACAAACCCCAACTAAGTATAAAACTAGACATAGTGGTTAGTACTGTAACTATACGGACTTTGGAAAATAAAATATAAAAAACAGATATTAATCCATTATAAGAGTTCAGCAAACTAAGTCAAATTAAAGGTGATGTGTCTAATGCTTTGAAATTATAGACACTTCTAAGCTTAACCAGAAAATATGTTTCAAAGAAAATTCTCTGACTCCTAATGATTTGCCTTGCATGAAGTGTACGTGCCTGGAACAATGACAGCTAAGAATTCCTTTGCAGCTTCTGCTGAGACTTTGAAACTCAGTCCGAATTTTACTTTAAAGGAAACCTATATAAATTGAAACATAGGCAACCACTAACTGTTCAGATACTAGAATGTAGTAGTTCAGATATGACTGAATGTAGTTTCTTTTTCTTTTTTTTTTAATATAATCTCTTTTTGATGCAGCTTCCTATTTTCTTGCATAGAAATGAAATAAAAAAGTACTTCAGGAAAACAAAGCTTCAACAATGTTTACCCATGAGATGTCCCTGCTTTTTTCTTAGTTTGACCTGCATGTTCAATACCTTTCAATGGTATATTATTTTGTTTCTAATAAATATAATTTACAAAACTGAATAAATAATACACTTTAAAATTTCTTGCTATTAAGGAAAAGGTGCTTGCTCAACAAAAGCACTCAGCAGAACTCCTGCTTTCTTTGCTGCTTTTGTTACAAAGATTTTTAGATATTCCAGGTCAGAAAGGGACCATTCTGCAATGTAATCAAGTGGAATGATAGAGGCCACAAAATTGGTGGTAATTTCCACATGGAGTCCAAGCTAAAGATCAAGCTGTAAGACAGTTCAAACACTAAATTCCATTCTCCTCTGTATCATTCTACTTTATGCGTTAGCTGAGAGCTCAGTGGCGTTATCTATCCATGAAAGCACAGTATTTTTAAGGTATCAAATTCCCACCATAAAGTCTTTCTACTCTGAGCAATTTAGTAAAGAAATCATCAGGAATAGGTAATGTCCTCTACCAAATTCAGGCAGATTCACAAAAACTACAGATAGCACATACAAAAAAACAAAAATCAAGTCTCACAAGCCTCTAAAAAGGAGTGGCTTTTCTTTTTAAGAGGGCACCTCAGCACACCTGTTATTCAGACATTTGGAAAAGATTTACCTTTGTCTTGCCTTCACTAGCTGGCTTTACCCAACAAAAGCCAACCCCTCTACAAACTGACCATGACTCCTGGTAGAAGAGCATCCTGAGCTGTACTTTGAAGGACACTGGCAAGCATGGCCAGGGATTAACATCCCCAGGCTCTCTGGGAAATGCTGGCACCGCTTCTCCTGCGAGAACAGGGAACAGAGTACTTTGTCTGTCTCTTCCAGCAGACTTGATGTGCACAGGAAGGAACCCCTCATTCCTTTGGATTACTCCTGCAGTGGGCAAGTTCTTAGGATACAGTTTAGCCTTTCCAGTCTAAAAATGAATGCATACTCTACTATAACTGACATTACGCAGTCAGAGGGGTCACCAGGTTATACAATGGCAATACAATCTGCTATTAGTAAGAAACTGTAAAAAGAGTTGTGAGGTAAAAACTTAAGAATAAATGCAAGAAAAATATTAAAATGTGAAATTCATCGCTGCACTTTTGCCACTCGCCTCCAGCAGGCTACCTCAGCTATTTACAGTCAACATTACCTTAAAACACTTCCTTAAAATACAGGATGCAAAAATGAGAAAATATAGTACTTTCGTTTATAAGCAATATCAGTTTGCTTCACATTAGGGGCAAGAACGCAAAGCTAATAGGCAGAAGAAGGTAAAGTTATTATTATCGTTATTATTTAGTAATAGTAATAGAGTAGCATTTCAAGGCTAAAATGTACCTGGGATTTTCCAACAGAATAGATTTTCAATAGAAATGCCGGTCCATTAAAGCTGTAAGAAGAGATTGTTTGAAAGAAGAGATTGGTTTTGGCCAGTTTCCAGTTAACACAGGAGTTTTCTTCCCAGGTTCCTGTCAGTTTACCTAAGAAGCCACACCAGAGTTTGGGTTCCTGTGGTCCACAGCCCTCACAACAGCTCCCCCCGGTGACTTGCTGGAAACTTAGGAACAGACTTTCCCTAACCGTTTGGCCCCAACCTGACAAGGTGGTTCTGCCCTGTCCAGCCTGCAGACAGGATCCGGAAAAAATATCACAGAACACCTAAAGCTGTTTTCTCATTGTTTTTTCTCAAGAACAAGCTGATCAAATTCAGGAAGACAGAAAAAAAATAATCAATTTTTCTGCTTTTGATTGTCTCACAGGAAATTTCAGTATGTAATTTTCCTCCAGATTCTCACCAAAAACCTCTGGAAATCTTTTTCCTACAGAAGGGAGATTCCACATTTCAGTTAGCTGACTGCAAATACACTTCACAACAAGGCTCTAGTATGACACTTTATACAAAAATGGTCATCCAAAACCTGTAAACTTCATTTTTTGTATTGAAAATTGAGATTTGGGACCATCTATTCTTGCAGAAGCATTCTAGGCAAATCTGATTTTAAAGAGGCTTCAGGCTTCTGAAAAGAAATACAATACTCATTGTACCATGAATAAGACAAGTAAATACCTCCAGGGATGGTGCCTCAACCACTTCCCTAGGCAGCCCATTCCAATGTGCAATAACCGTTTCCGTGTCAAAATTGTTCCTAATATCCGATCTGAACCTCCCCTGGCACAACTTGAGGCCATTAAATATCAGAAGCCTTGAGAAACTCGAGTTCACAACAGTTACATCACCAGATTTCTAATATCCTTCCAGACTCAAAGTCACAGATACCACCTTAGAGCCATGTCCCACAGGTGTGTGTGCCTGGTAGCAAGCACAGAGCCCAATACCTGAGTAAGAAACTTAACCCACCCAGAAACACATCGTTATCCCAGTACTTGCAGTGAAGCCCAGTCAAATCACCCATCCCTGCACATAAAGGGACCTTCCATTTCACCATTCACTGGTTCTTTGTCCAAATCTGACAGCACAGTCTCTGTAAATCCATGCAAATGCCAAAGAATTGTGTAAAAAGACTAAAACTACCTATTTCTTTCCTCTTTTATCAAAAGTTTGAAAGATATCGAAGCAAAATCATCCAGGCTACGTTCAGTACGGCAGGCAGCAAGCCTCCCCAGGCCGAGGTGACGGACGAGGAGGTGCTGGAGGCAATGCAGGTACGTGGCTCTTTCCAGCTCTGCTTCCAGCAAAGGATGGATGAGGTGAGAGACCACCCTGCGGTGCTGCCGTCCACCTAATGCCTTCCACCCCTTTACACATCCCTTATTTTCAGAAAATCATTAACGAACGGACAGAGCTCCATCAGCTGCTGAAACAGAAAGGCATCAAGGTCCCATCGCTCCACAGCATTGACACATCGACTTCATCGCCTGCCAGCACGAAGGGGAGGAAGAAGAGTCCTGTAAGGTAGCTTTCACCCCCTGAAAAGCAGCTCTAATGGCAGAGCCAAACACGTCACCAACCTCAGGCTGCTGTTCCTTGGGTTGCAGACGGTGACACTACTAACACATTGAACTAATTTTACTAAAATCGAGTGCTGCGGGAATATCTAATTCGATTGTTGAAACCGTCTCAGAGCTCAATTCACTGTAAATCACTGGTCTGTAGAAATATTCAACTTCACAGGGAAGCCTGAAGCACTACTAAGGACTTTTTGGCTGCAGGTAGCTAGAAAACATTACATCACTATTTTTGCAGTACACAATAGCTGCTGTGGCAAGTTTGTACGGTTACTCAACTGGAAAATTCACCAATGTCCAAAACAAGTGACAGTGACATACGACGGCAAGAACTGTTTTATTTTTCCATTCAATATGCAAGGCCCAACACGTGGATGTATTTGACACAGTATCTGGAAGGTCAGTTAGAGCTCTGTAGAATTTTTAACAGAAAAAAGCCAATCTGCAGGTCACCCGAGCTCACGGGGAGGTTTGCATCTGTACAGGTAGCAGCCCCGATGTAAAAGTCACCCAGAGACTGCAAGAAAGGGAGCTCTGGCAGCGTCCATGGAAGGCAGCATTGGCCTCTGAGCAGAGCCAAACTTCATGAGCAAGAATAAATTCAGCCCTGGATGGACAGTGACCCAACGGGTGCACAACAAGGTCACCACACCCTGTATTTCCACCAGGATGGACGATGGCCCTAAAACCCACCGGGACACACAAACCCCCGCAGTCAATTCAACCGACTCCACTTAAAAACAGAAGCTGCGTTAATGCCTGAGTACAGAAACCATCACTTCAAAACTCACTCCTCAAGTTCTGACAACAACTAAAGTTTTCACGACTACTCCAGACAAAAAAGTAAAGTGGTGCAGAATGAGAAACTGGTGAAGCAGTTTTGCACCCTGTGCTCAGTACCGGTACGCACAGCGCCTCGCCGAGTCTCAATGCTCTCACCTACTGGATCCCCCAGTTTAGCTGCCAAAGTAATAACCCCGCTGAAACACAGGAGGAAGAAACCATGATCTGGCAGGAGAATATGACTGCACTCCTTTTATAACCGCTAAGATGTCATAATAGTTTTCTCTACCAGTTAATGCATTCTGAATTCTGTTACCTTCTCTAAGTTTGCATTTGAAGACGCCGTTATCTACCGAGTCAGAACTCTGATGACTTTCTACTAAGGCTGGCAGAAGGCAATACTCCTCGCCGTAGCTGGATCAGACTTGGCAGTTTGTACACACCCAGGTGGGATGCGCCGAATCTTTGCTTTAAAAAACCCAGATCACCTCACCACGTACCACTTGCATTGCTGAATATGGAAAAAACACAATTGAATGATTTTCTGAGCTTTGAGAGCTGCTAACGTATTACAGTCAGAAGAGAGGAAACAGTGGTCAGGTCAGTTTTTGAAGGATAAAGTACTTTCAAGTTTCCATCTGTGTCCACCACTCGAACCTGCTCCACTACCAGTGGCTGCACATTCTGGCTGGGGTTCAAATTCACTGGTCCACTAAGAGTATCAGATTCATTATCCGAGCCTGAGTCTTCCTTATTTTCCAAGGTATCTCTGTTCAGCTCTGCAATTTTCTGTTAAAATGAAAATATAGAAAACAAGATTAATTCTGCAGCTAAGCCCTCTGAGCAACTCCAAGTTGCTGCCAAGGTGTGGATCTGGCCAGGCTCTGGAGGAAAGTCTGCACGAACACATTCTTCAGTGGGTTACAATCTGGAAACCAAAAGGGCTTTTGATGTTCTCGCTCCTGGGCTCTCCAGGGGGTCCTGCTCCTTCTGAGCAGTTTAATTTTTTTGCATTTGACCAAGTCCAAGTTCTGTGTTAAAGCACCAGATTCTGAGTGAAAGGAGCCTGCTGCAGGATCAGCACCGAGGAGTTTGCTTTTGGTCCATTTGAAATTGTCTCTGTTACCACTTTGTGTAACTACACAAATCAGTTACCCCTCACCTGTGTATTCTAAAGGTCAGGTTAACAGGACAAGATAAAATACACCTACCTTGCAAAACACTGAACAGCTACTATCCTGTACTCACCTTATACCAAGTTTTACCCCTCTCAGTACAGCAGCTTTTATTAAAGCATGTTGAACAGCATTTAATGAGACTGTCCTGCTGCTAATGAAGTATCTGAAAGATAATTCTGTACTCATGACAGGACCCAGCAAGCTAGTTTTCAGGCAGGCTGAGATGAGGAACCTCCCTAAAAGAATTTATTAGCAGCACCTGAAGCCGTAACAGCACTAACAAGGGGCAGGGTTGAAAGCCAAAGCACGCATTTCCAGTTGTGGTAACACAACATTGTTTACCTGGAGAGTTTTGAGGTCTGACAGTCAGGACACAAGAATGTAAAACCCATTTGTGATATGGCAAGAATGGAATAGAATAGTAAGTGAAAGAGAGGGAATAATAACAATTCTAAAATAAAAACTTCTGTATTCTTCTCAATATGTGTGAGCAATGAAAACTCTGTTAAGCAGCACACCAAGAACAGGCAGCATTATTTAACTGAACTACTCACCAGAATTAGTGTGTCCATGACGTCTTTGCATATCTGTAAACTGGTGTCGCTGGTGACTTCCAGGAACAGATCCCGGGTGTCTTTTCTGATCTGTAAGAATTTCACAGGTAAAGCGGTAAGGGACGTGACCACACTCACCCACGGTCACTCGGCAACACGGCCATACGCAGAGTGAGTGACAGGCTGTCGTTCAGTTCCACCGCAGGCAAAGTCCTGCCTTTCCCTACAAGTTGAAAGGCAGACTCTTGCCCTTCAGAAAAGCCCTGGTGCCTTTGGAACAGCCTGCCAGAGCTGTACAGATTTCCAAGGGTAAAAATATAACTGCAAGATCCATCTCATGCTGACAGTCCAGCGGGGAAGATTCAGGCTTTGCAGATTTATAGTGGGAACACAATCACGTTTCACCAAACCGCGCGTATAAATATCTCTCAGTAGAAAGAAACACTGCTTAATCCTGATCAACCTATTTCCACTAACAGGCAGTACCTTTGTTTTCTCACTATTGGTTATTGGTGGGAAAGAAATCACGACGCCTTCGGCATCCACCAGGCATGGGTAGTTGTCTTTGCCATCCAGTAACTGGAGATACCTGCCGAGAGACACACAGCAGCAAGTGAGCAACTGAAACCACAGCTGGACGCGGCGGCAGAAAACAGCGACAAAAACGAATGAGTGTGTTCCTGAGCTACCACGCACTGAAAACGGTACCGTGGTGCCAGAGCTGAGAGGCACTGGCTGCTGGAAGTGATGGGCCAGAACCACAAAGTAACTCACGTTTTATTATCCCCGCCGCCAAAGCAGCCAGACACGCTGCTGGTCCCTTCAGAGACCCCACTGCTCACACAGAAAAACCCACTGCCTGATTCCTCCAGATGGCTTAACTTTCCCTCTGACTTACTGTGGTGACACCCAGCTCTGCCATCACGTACCTGGCACATTCCCCCAGCTGCGTGAGCGAGGGATGTGGGTGCTGATCTCTGCCTGAGCAGTAAACCCTGCTTCCAACTCTTCCCAAATCCAGACTTACTGCTCCTCTGATTTGCTCAGTTTACTGAACATGCACGGCATACACTTCTTTCCTCTTTGTTTCCCTTCTGTTTACTATTCTGAAAATATCTGGCACCTCTAAGAATAATTTATAAGACAGTAATTTGCTCCTGGTGCAACTAGAAACAACGGAAGGCTCTCATCACCCTTGTTTCACTCCAGGTCACTCTTTGTGCAGAAGTTCAACTCAGTGTTTCTCATCCCAACCCCTAGCGCTCGTGCGGGGTGTGTTAGCCCCATCGCCATTACAGAACACGCGTCACAATACACCTCAGCACACGTTCTCCGGTGCTGCTTTTCCCCACGAGTGTATGTTACCAAACTTCACCTGACCAAGAAGAGGTCAAAACACTGACTTGTGCAATCCAGAAACGTTCTGACGCTTCTTCTGCTTCCTCTGCTCCTCAGCTTCCAGCTGGAGCTGGCGGAGAAGGTCCTTTGCCTTGATCTCCTTTCGGCCCAGGGGCGTTACCTGCACCATATGAGGAAACAAACATTTGAGTTTCAGAGAGACTCAAACGCCAGGGTTATTAAAACTCTCCTGTAAGCAAGTCCATAATGAAACCCACACTTCTGTGCACCCTCATTCCTAACACCCTGTTCAAGCAGCCTTTGTTACAGCAGAACAGCAAGAAAATTAGTACAACTTCTACAGTAACGTTCCTGGAATTAGTTATCTAGGATCTATGGGGTAAGAAAAAAAAATCTTTCCGTTCTCTAGAATTCCAGAAAGCAAAAGGAAAGAAAGAGAAAAGGCCCATTGATGCCACCGGCCCTACCTTCAGCTCATCGGGAGGCTGAACATCATAGAGCAGGGGACCTTTGATCAGCTGCAGGTCGTGGGTGGCGATTGTGGCTGCTGTCCGCTTCTCGCAGATGTCTTCATGCAGCTTAGTCTAAAAGAAAGAATGCCATCAAATATACCAACAATCTCAACGTGATTTATTCCCCCTGGGGTTCAGACTCTTCTATATTTAGTGTTTGTAGCGTTATCAGTGACTTGAGTAACCCTTTTGCATTAAATGGAGCCCTTCTCTTCACCTGTGAAATAATTTTATCAGAATTACAAACGGAAAGTGAAGGCAGTGAAGCACACAGCATGTTTCCCTAATGAGAGATAAGCAGTTTTAAATCAGAAGACAATCACAAATACATGACTCTCGTAATCGGAAAGAAGCCAACACCAGCCCTCTCACGGACAGGGGCGGTGGGAACGGCTGTGGTTACGGTGCCTGGGCTGGAAGGTTTGGGGTGCGGGATGGTTTTAGCTCAGATGAGTGAACCTGGAGCCAAACCAGGGCATTTCTACCACGGGCGCGGGTTTATTAGCGGTTCTCAACAGGTCCCACAGCACTAACAAGCTGTTGTTAGAGGCAACGCAAACACACATGTGTTCATCGCCCTCTCATGGCAACATCTGAGCTACGAGGTTCTTCACAACAACCAGTTTTGCTTATTGCGGCCTAAGGAGGCAGCACGGCCATCCCTCACTGCCCGCTGGGTGACGGGCTCACCCTCAACTCCAGACACTTCTCTGCTGGAAGGAGTCTAGAACGGGCCATTTCCCACTCTGCTAACAGCATTCCTGTTGCAAACGAGTAACACCAGACCTCGGCACTTACCTGCGCGGACAGGAACCTCTTCAGAGCGTTTCCCGGCTTCAGGTTGACTCCTTTCAGCACGCAGCACACAATGAAGGCTCGAACATCTTTGACGCCCGGGCTCACTTTGACCAGCAAGGGCGCAGGGTTTTCGGAGATGTGCAGCACCTTCACCAGCAGCTTGCTCGCCTCCTCCAGCTCGTCCTGCTCCCTGTCCCCGCCATCCTTCTTCTGCTGCTTCTCCCTCTTCTTCTTCCTGGCCTCCTCTCTGCCGCTCTCAGCTTTCCCCTTCCCACGGCCGCCGGCCCGCAGGTACTCCAGGATGGCCTTCATCTGGCAGCTGTTGACCATCTTCTCCAGCCGCTTGTCCTTCAGCTGGTTGCCCTTGAAGTTGGCTTCCTTTAGGCGGGGGCAGTCGGCCAGGGCGGCGGGCAGCTCCCGCAGCTGGTTGTTGCCCACATCCAGGCTCTGGAGGAGACAAGAGAGATGGGGGTCAGTGAGGATGGTGGGGACGGGGGTCAGTAAGGATAGGGGTCAGTGGGGCTGGAGGTCAGTGGCGATGGTGGTCAGTGAGGATGGAGGTCAGTAGGGACGATCATCAGTGGGGATGTGGGGGATGGGGCTGATGGTGGTCAGCGGGGATGGGGGTGATGGAGGTCGGCGGGGATGGGGGTGCTGGAGGTCGGCAGGGATGGGGGTCAGGGTGGACAGGGGGTAGTGGATGGGCTCCCACCTTGAGTGCCGGCAGGGCAGCGATGTCGGCGCCCAGCTCCTCCACCTGGTTGTCGGCCGCCTCCAGCCGGCTGAGGAGCGGGAAGGGCCCGCCGGGGAGGCCGGCCCCGCTGCCGGCGGGGGGCAGGAGCCCTCCGGGCAACACCCGCAGCCGGTTCCCGGAGAGCAGCAGCGCCTGGAGCTGCGGGGCGGCGCGGGCCAGCCCCGGGCCCAGCTCCCGCAGCCGGTTCCCGCTCAGGTTGAGGCTGCGCAGCTGCGGGAAGGCCGGGGCCGCCGCCACCTCCTCCTCCTTCTCCGCCGGCCCCGCGCCCCCCAGCGCGGCGGGCAGCGCCTCCAGCCCGTTCCCGGAGAGGTCGAGGAGGCGGAGGGCC
>JAOXJM010000041.1:33417668-33430309 GCA_026413425.1 Tringa solitaria | reverse complement strand
TCTCTTGTTCACAGTCCATATTATAATATATATAATATAATACAGTTCTACTGTGATTGTATGCTTGGGAGGAAGAGGTCAAGATCCCAAACCCATTTTCATTTCAAGTACTAAAATAACATGAGAATTGCAAGTATGGTCTTGGTCAAGAGTTGTTAATAAGATACAATTAACAAATTAGGTTCAAAGTCCTTCATATGTTTTAAATGTACATACCAACAAGATGCAACATCCTGTCAAACATGCCAACTACTGAAACATACCAACAAGTGACCAAAGAGAAAGATGAGTTCTAGACTTTGCTGACATAAGAAGTTAAGCATTAGAGATGAGCCTTGCCTAATAAAGACACAATTGCATAATTTTATTCTAATTAAGTATGGACAGAAATAAACAAGAAATAAACAAAAAGCTTGGGGAGAAAACTAAATCTGGATGGATTCTGTGTGGTTTCAGTTCAAAGGGGAGACTGTAAATGATAATACTTTCCACCCCAAAAGAATCAAGACAACTTAAAACCTAATGTTCAACTTTCAGAAAAATTTCTATATAGGAAGATCTCAGTTCTTCAATGGAAGTTATTAAATATACTTCTCAAAAAAATACAATAAAAGGCATAATGTGTGTATACAAACTGAAAACCTAACTGCCACCTTATCAGAAAACTGCAAGTTAGCTGAATGAGAGAATAGGAAGCAGGGTGAGAAACATCTCACTTATGCAATCTTAGTACAAATCACTTAAACATAACTCCTCATTCCTTCACTTAAAGTATTGTACAAATATGCTGCATCTGTGCTATCCTCTTAGTAGATCACAAATACATGCTCAGAGATTGCTAAGTGGAGCATGGAAAAAATTCTGACAGACTTCAGAAGTGATGGAAAGGAAAACTCCCAGGAACTAGAAGGAGTTGAACATCACTTGCTACAAACCAGCATGCCAGACCACTGACTGAAAACAAGCCTGGAAGCAAGGATCCTCCTGCTTTTGAATTTCTTATAGATTTAAGAATATTTTTTTTTAACATGATATATTGATCAAAATACAGAAAGCCTAATACCTGGAGGACTTATGTTTTTGCGAATTTGACTTCATGCTTAAGTTTGAAGTAGGTTCACTACTGACACAGAAAAGAGAAATAATAGAGCAGGCTGCTCTAACAGTCTGCTAACATACAGCACATGGCGCTATCTACAGCACTGCCTAATGTACACTTTTAACACTGGAAAAGGCTACACACATCTTTGAAAATATTCAACTATATACTTTGCATTTCTATTGCAACAATGGCCAAGGAAAGACTAGTTCCTAGTCTATAATGCACTATACAGATATTCTATAGCGCGTCAAACCCTCTCTTTAGTTTGTATTTCTCGGGAATATTCTGGCAGCTAAAAGTCTGACAGACTGGGAAAATAATTACTGAGAACATGAATATTCTGAGGCTGGAATGACACTGATAGAACTGTGTTGGGAGCAGCTGATAATAACATAGCACTGAGAATACCTACCAACTAATGGAATAGCAACTATAAGGTAAAAGAACAAATGAATCGACCGAACAAAAATTCTGAATGAAACCCTCCATCACCTCATGAATACAAAAATCTAGCCCATGAAACGTGTTTCCTACCTATGAAATAGCAGCAGACTGCCAACTAGATGTGGTAGTCCCTCATTTCATCTTGCAGAAGCTTCTACTGCAGCGGAGACTCTAGTTTCCCTGCTTTCTCATGTGCCTGGTCCTAAGTATGCGTGCGCATGCGCATCTGTTTTAGATCTTTTTATCTTCACTTCAAAAATACTGGAAAAAATTAACATTGCAGAATCACGAAATAAAAAATTAGGAAACATCACGTACCCATGAAACCTTTCTGTTCCTTCCAGTGGATTTCATGATATAATCTTTAATGTAATATTATTACAACCTGCTTTTCCAGTTTATTTGAAGGAGAAGCATCAAACAGTACACAGAAGAGTACAAAGGAAGCACAAAGCAGAGGATGAAACTATGCATTTGCCATTTTCAACTTTCAGCTGCCTGAATTTGCAACTAATACCATATATTTTATATATACTCACATAGGTTTTTAGAGCACCAACTTTTCAAAAGGTGTCAATAGTCACCTTATCACGTGGAATTTGGTGCTCTGGAAAGACAGCATGCATTATCAGGCTCTCAGAACAATTTAAATAGGCATGTGGAGAAGTAGAATTTTTTCTTTTTTTTCCAACTGATGATTTCAAACAAGCGCTCTCCTGTCTTTGTGCAGTTACACATGACAATATCACTAAAATTCAAACATACTTTTTCAAGTGCTTGTTATATAAATGATTTATCACTTTTTCTGAGGGAATGAAACTGTGTATTTTCAGCTCAGAAGATAAGCATTCAGGAAAAGCCACTAAGTACTGAATACTGGAAAATTAGACGTTGTACAACTTAACTGACAAAGCCATGCTGCTCCACAAAAGTTAGTTAACACAATAGCATCCTTCTGTTTTGAGAAACAGGGTACTTGATGTCAAAATATTAAAACCACCTCAAAACAAACAAAACGCATTTATTATTAAAAAGGAGATCTAAGTCTTGGGGTAAATCTTCTTTTGAAAGCATTTATTGATCTTTCCTTCACAGCACTATTCACCATTTCTGTAAAGCAATACTTTTGGGAATGGTGATGTAAGCAATGAATAAGTCACAATGACAAGGTGGTAATAAATAATGACAGACTCTCCCTAAGAACATAGGACTGGGCTCCAAAGGATAAAGATAATCCTAAAGGTGGCAAAAAGGGTTATTGTAGCACAATACTATCAGAATTACTGGAAAACTGTACAGTTCTAAAGAAAGTTAAGGAAGGTGAAAGAAAAAAGAATTACTGGACTTTATAAAACAAACTGTAGCAGAATGAAACGTGACTACTTGGACAGGAAAGACTAATAAATTAATCCTAGCAATTATAAACCAACAGTTATCCATCTCTGTAAAACCACAAACATTACAAGTTAAACTCAAGTTCTACAAAATATTAGATATCTATCCACATTTATCCTTCCTTTGTGCTGGTACATTGGCCAGGAAACACAGAAGCTGAAGCCAGGCAGTTTAATGCACGGGCTTGTATGACACATTCTGTAATAAACTGTGCCTTGCTGAAATACAATGGTATCACTGTTTTGGATACCAAAAAGCCAAAAGCCATCAAATATAGTATGCAGTACAACTTCAAGTCACTGTGTAAGTAAAACAACAGAAGAAAAAACAAGGGGGTTGTGGATAACACAGAAGACAGCAAAACAAGATGCCTAAGGAATGTAGAACAAACAGGTCCATAAGAAAATACTTCAAAGTAAGACTGTTCATTTGTCTTTAGTTCCTAACTCCTCAGTATCTACTGACACTTCACAGTCATTTGTGAATATTATTTATACTTCCTGTAGTTATAAAAGCAGATAGGCCATCGAGTAACCAAGTAAAACCTAAATGCCAATTTTTTATTTAAAATGTTATGCTGTCAGATTCTCTCTTATGTGATCAAGTTCCATGGAAAGAATGAATGTCTTAAAAAAAGTAGAAGAAAAAATGTCTTTAAAAGAATATCCTAAAATTAGGAGGCCTTAAAACTTAAATTTAACCATAAAGACCACCCTAGGGTCATAAACAAAGTTTCTTATAAACATCTCCAGTAAGAAAAGTCAATATTTCTTTTGTTATGTCAAATAATCTTGCATTTTGTATTACAATATTTATTTTTCTTCTTATAACTAGTGTTATAGAATAGGCAGCTGTTAACCAACTAAATTGGAAAAGATATTTATTATTTTCTATACAGAAGGCATTCCCAACATCCAGTCTCCACATGTTTTGGCATTTCAGAGGCATGAAATTACTGGAAATTAAAATTACTGGAAATTAAAATTAAGACGACCTTCAGAAATGCTCTTAACTATGCTGCATCAGCTCGCATTTTATGAAAGGACATTTGAAAATTATTCAGTGATCATTTTTAAGCAGGTTATTTGAAAAAATTATTTTTCAACTACAGATTTTCCTTAAACATATATTCTCCTTCATTAATTATTTCAAACCGGGATCACATAATCCAACTAGATGAAAAGAAGTATGGTATTTTGGGGGGGGAAGGGAGGGTAATGACTGTAGGATGGGGTAAAATCATCATTGACATTTAAACATAAAAGAGAAAAGTATGTGGCCTAAATGGGACACTTCCTATAAGCATCTGCAGTAGCTGCTCTGTCACTTCTTTGCCTGGTTTTGGTAAATTATGCCAGCTCTCAGTAGACAGAAAAGTTGTAACTCATCATCTCCAATAATCTAATCTACATCTGTCACGATTTTAATTATGTTGAATCTTAATTTGCTATTTTCATTGCAAGAAAATACACCTTATTCATTTTTTCCAAACAGACAGCATCTTATCTTTCTCAAAGGTTGCAGTTCAAAATTAAATCCTTCTCTCATTGCCAACCAGATCAAACTTATATCAAGTCACCTGTATTTGTTTTCTTCATTAAAATATTATTTTAATTAAGAATTCATTTTCTAAGTAAAATTCCCACTGATCTGAATGACAGAGGCCTAAATAGAATGAACTGTGAAGAAGCTCCATTGAAAAGATTAAAATAATATCTAAAGTAGCTATTTACTTTAAAGTAAAAGTTATAACAATCTATGGTTTGTCCATATTGTAGAAAAAAATATTTTTTTTACCATAAAACCCCCACATGCCTGAAGAAGTTCATTAATAAAAATGAAATACCCCCCTCTCAATAGTTAAGATTAACAATAATTAATCAGTGTAAGAATTAAGCTTGATTCAGAGTTTCAATTTAGAGTGAAGTAAAGTAATTTTGACCAAATTTAACATTACTTTTTTTGCCAGTAGAATAATAGTTGCTCTAGTCAAAAAACATGGGTTGCCTTTTTAACTTATGTAATGATTTTATGTTAATGTATAGTATATATAGGGTGTTTTTTGGATTAGCCAATGTACATTATGCCATGACAGTTGCTTCCTCCAGCAACACTTCAGTATAAAATCTCATGGTAAGAAGTAAAGATGTCATACGACCAGAGGCGAGATATTACCCATAGGCCAGGCAAAAATCAAAGCTTTACACACTGCACTCCTGAAGCATCTCACCTCTTAATTTAGTTTTAAATTACTTTTCATCATCATTTATTACCAGATCTCAAATACTGCAAGAAGTGGTTTGTGATGTCCTATTTACTCAACCAAAATTCTTATCGCTTGTTACACAGAAAAAAGTCTTCAGAAGTATAAAGCTGGTGCGTTTATGTATCTGAGGCATGTGGGCAGTCATGTGTTTTACACAAATCATTAGAGATACAGGAATGTTTTGAATAGCCATCAATGGTTACATCATTAACTATAATTTACTGCAATGACTTATGATTTTCATTTCACAGAAGTGCATTAAGAGTGTGTTCTACACATACATTAACACTCCCCATCATAAAATAACGCCATTTAACTTTTCACAGAGTGACTTTTATGATGCTGTTACAGAAGAAACTAATTGTAGTTAAAGCATTTATTTTTTAAAAGGTCATGCTTTTTTATAGTAGTTTATAATATTTAAATGGCAGCGTACAAGTGTGAATGTGCATGTATGCGAATGTGGAGAACGTGTGTTCAATACCAAATCAGTTCAACAAGTTCTGGATAAAACACAAAATAAAAAAGTTATTTGTGTATTAAGCTATAATGAGGTAAAAGAGAAATCTAAATTGCAAATGAGTTTTGGAGACAAATCAATGCTAATGAACAACAATTACTTCAGTCACTGTGTGAATTAAAACACCACCATTAATAAAGCTTAGGTGTTCTGCTGGTGAGCATGTCTTTAGTCCCTGGCAGATCATGCAAGACCTAGTTTAGGAGAAGCAGCAAGCACAAAGTCAGTCTAAAACTATTTTGGTTTGTAGCTCTACTTCAAACAAAAACTTGAGGAAAGCCTACATAACTCAGAAAATACCATCCAGTTTTAATGAATGCCCTGAATGCCTGATAAAATTTCAGATTTTCACTGGATAATGACAAGAGAGCTTATAAACCCAAAAGATGACTCAGAACAGTCTCTTTTGTTCCCTTTCTTGCATGTAAAACAGTCAGTGAAAAATCAAAATGTTTCCTTAAGAAAAAACGGGCTTTTCTTTGAGCTAAAAATAAGTCTAAACATCCTGTTTTTTACCTGAATGCTCAAAACCAGCTGTAGGTAGTAACCACATAGGGAGAAACTACAGAGGGCACTGTTGTATCAGTTTTCAAGAATTACAATGGTGACAGGGTCCAAGAACAGAAGACTGTCATGAAAATAAATAACTAACTAAAGAAAGAATCCGGAGTTAGGAGAGCATGCAAATGCACTAAACCTAAAACAATAATAAGGCAAAAAGACTGAAGCTGTATTTCTGAAGGAAAATGGACTGAAAAAAAGTTCACATAACAGACTGTCAGGCTGATAGGAAAACTGCAGTGCACACATTTGGCATTTTCCTTTGTGGTTCTTACCATGGAAAAGGTAACTAATCACAGCGCCGCCTTATCCTTTGCAAACAGCAACCTATTACTGGAATCCCACTCATAATCAATATGAAAATGAGTGATGACTGTTACGCAATTCTTCCACAGGCAGAATTTATTAACAGAGAGAATATCTCCCACACTGAATAGTCCTTTTACAGAGTAAAAGGCCAGTTCCGTTTTATTCCTTTTCATAATGACAGTTACAAATCAATCATTTCTGTTTTGAAAACGGTAACATTGGTGCAATGTAAACCAAATGAAATCCCAGCCTTTCCAGAAGAATTACCTTCAAATATACTGATCAGAAACAGTAAATGTCCAGCTGAAAATAATACAACTATGCAATCGCTGTATGGATGACATTCATGTGAAAGGGGGGGGTGTGTTAAATAAGTCAGCTTAAATAACAGTAATTGTATAAGAAAGCAAAATGATTTTTACACAAAGAATGAGCTTCAGAGATAAAAATATTTATGAAGCCAAATTTGAGAAATGTTTTACTGTTCATTTATATGAAAGCTCGCCTGTCCTTGATTGTATTTTATTAGAACTAATCCCAATTACATTTCATTAAACACTAATAAATTTTAAAACATATATTACTGCTGCTTAATGAGAAGTGTAAATATAAAGCAGTCAGTTACCTCAGCACAGAATAAGATAATTTATTTTTCTATTTTTCATTTTTATCCTTAAAAAGCACGATGAAGGTGCCGAGTAAGAAACCAAAGTGCTGAAATAAGATGTAGATAGTACCATTCATTTAAATGAAACTGCGGAGAAGAAAGATGTTGCTCTTTTTCAACAATGTGGTGGCTAAACACACAAAAAGCGTGTTTTACAGTGCCACAACAAATAAACCTGACTCAAATTCTCATTCAAAGAGGAAAGGCTACATAGAAGGTATCTTCAAATTAAGTTAGGCAATAACTTCATAATAAACCAAAGAATAAACGTTAACAGAGAAGATGCTCAAGCAAACAAAGCATGTACCAGAAAACTGTCTACAGCTATGTGACTGAACGAACAACAAAACAAACAAAATCGAAACCACAACGGTGCCCATGGATACTCACTCACATCCACATGCGTAAGAACTGTGATGGTAACTGTGGAGGAACTGTGTCTCTAAGCATGCAAAGACAAAGGTACTACATTAAAAGAAACTGCCACAGAAAATGAAAATCCAGTCTTTTTTTTTAAATTGCAAAACAAGACAACAAAAATATATTTACAAAGCAAGACTCCAGTTCCTTCACAATTCACTTGGAATTTCTTCTAAGTGATTTAAGTAATTTTTTCAAACAACTTGTTAATAAAATATAAATGAACCCAAAACCTAATGTGCATGTCAGAAATGGGATTCATCCAGGTTTTGCCTCTTTGGCTTCCAAACAGGCCAGAATATATCCTGTCATTAGCCTAATTCTGTCTCTAAATCAGCATTATTTTAAAAATGCTGGATGTACTACCAGTCTAATAATCTATTTAGCTCTTGTTTCTTACTAGCATTGTTTCTAACAGTCTAGTTTTGCTAAAATACAGTTTCTTCTCATTTTTTCCAAGAATTAATAAAACTTCATTCGTATTACTTTTATACTCATTTTGAAGTGTATATGATTGCAGGCAGGCAGGTTGCATGCATGCAAACAGAGCTAACAGTTTGTTGGATACACAGTATTAACAAAAGAAATACATATTAACCTACTAAATATACACTACAACACTAGGCTAAAAGAGGTGAAGTCCACAAGTTAAGATATATGTTTGTTCTATGTAAAACTTAATTCAATTCTAACTCAGAAATGTCATAGTTCATTCCTACAGATGTGCAATTGGATCCAAATGGGGCTGTTACTGAGGCTGTTGAGTCTATGCACGTCACGTAAATAAAATTCAAACATGAAAAAGGTTTTGATAACGTTTACAAAATTGACTTAAACATCTTAATGTATTTTTCCATTTAACTACAATACTGAATGCCAAAATGTTAATAGATAACTCTCTAAATATTCAACATATTTAACAAGATATTTGAGGTTTCTTTCTCCCCATGCAATACAGCACATTAAAACCAATTTCACTATCGTCATTTATTCAAAGCTTGATTATGAGCAATAGCTGCGAGAAGAAATACAGCATTGTTGATTCATATACAAGCATTTCACTTAACTACATTGGATAATAGCAGTGCTCCTAAAGGAGTATAAAAGCAAAGTGATTAGAAGTCATTACTGTTAATTAGCATTCACTTTACATTGATAGGGATGAACCTTTTCTGTGCTGAACAAATGGAAAGCTTTTATCTGAAAGTCTGCCAAACCTGGTCAAGGTAGGCACCAAAATAAAGCGTCAGCGACCAGCAAGCTGAATTCAAAACAACAATAACAAAAAAGCAAAACAAAATCTAAGGATGTATCATCATCCAATTAGTGGGATTCAGTTTTTAAACAGGAAAAGGTTTGAAGGGAATGAGTAAAACTGGAAACTCATACTTCACATTCTGCAATCTCACTGATAAAAGGAGGAAATGTGTGTTTATCAAACTTGCTGTGAGTGCACGGTTCATTTGGCGTCCTGTAAACAATGCCTGCCTGACCATTTCCAAATGCATGTGAGAATCTTGCAACCCAGAACATCATATTCAG
Source organism: Tringa solitaria (assembly GCA_026413425.1). Classification (NCBI taxonomy): domain Eukaryota; kingdom Metazoa; phylum Chordata; class Aves; order Charadriiformes; family Scolopacidae; genus Tringa; species Tringa solitaria. The sequence continues at coordinate 33,421,083 of JAOXJM010000041.1, read as the reverse complement.
CAGGCAAGGTCACACTAGAGATGCCCTGGAAATGGGAAATTAGGAAAACCTGGCAATCAGAGGTTTAAAGCTGACCAGAACAAGCCCTCAGGCTTGCTTACCATCTTTCACCACCAGCCTGACTGTCTCTGCTTATTCAATATTAACACAACAAGACTGAGAGTGAGTGAAAACAACCCCACACACCTAACAGGGAGAAATACAGTCACTTTTTGTTTACATAAAGCTCAACATTTCTCACGGTAAGAAACTACCTCAAATATGTTGCTCAAGATTCCCTTCTGGAAAAAAACATTGACCCTTCCTGAACAGTTCAGATGAGACATGGAGAACGCCAGGCATCCTGTTGATTAAAAAATTTCCTTGTTCCCATCTTATTTTAAAATTCAAACTAGGGAAAAAAAAACCACAAACCTAAACAAAACCTGTCTTGTGAATAGAACAAGATACATAATTATTTTTACACTGCTTAAAGCACTGCCAACTATGCAGTTACTTCTTACTCTCTTCCCTTAATTCACACCCTTATTCACTGCTGATGACAATGGTCATCCCCTAGCTGGAGGAAGATCTGGAGCTCCACTTCAGAATTAATTAAAAGAAAAAATAACAAGTCACTTAAAAAAAATATTGTTGAACATGGTGAATGCAAAGGGACAATTAAAATTCTCACAGATAAAAATGTGAGAAAGGTAGATGGAACTTAATCCATGTCACATGAAAAACAATTGCAAAATTTTGTCTTTAAAAAACAACTTACTTTATGAAGAAGCACAGTTATTTATTTCTTGTCAGCATAGGTAGCCATTTCATACAATTTTGAAAAGTTCACATATAACTTTCATGTCTAAAGGCAAAAAGGACTGTGGTTAAGAGATACGGTCTCCAAATGTTCATCTAATCAACATGAGTAGTAGAGTACCCAAAAAATAAATTCCATTGTTTTGTTTATCACTGTTTCTCCTAACTCGATGCCAAAGATTTTTTGAGATTTTTTTTCAATATTGATGTTACAATTTCACTTGCTGTATAAATTCTTAATAAATAATCTTAAAATATAGGGGTAAAAACTGAGGAGTGATTAGTTTGGAAATTCAGCATGAAGACAAATTTCCTATAATATAATCTTTTTAAAAAATGTTGAGAAATATATCTTTGAGGAATTAGTCTTGAAGTCTACAAATAATTCAAGTCATAATAGGGAAAATATCAGATTTTCATCAACTGAAAACACGGGGAATTATGACCAGACTAGAACAGTTCTGCACACTTCTGAACTTTCTGAATCCCATCAGTGAGACAGGCAAGGCACCTACTTTGTCTGAACTTATAAACTGCAACAATAGTTTGGTGGACAGCATGCTGAGATTACAGAATCAGTCAGGATTCCACAACTAATAATATTTAGATCTTTAAGGCTCCTAAGAAAATCTGCAAACCTTATTTGTATGAGTTAAGAGTACATTATTAGTCTTTATCATGCAAATACTCCCACTGAAGTCACAGGAACTACCCAGAGCTGATTAAAATGGACACCCAAAAGCCAAGTGACTATTTCTAAATACTTTACTATTTCTTTTGAACACATTTTATAACAGTGAAGAGAGTGAAGCAGTGCCTGCAGTATAAAACGACATTGCATTCATTAATTTTTTCTTCCTGATGAGAGCATCTAGACCTTTGGCTGTGTAAAAGCCACAGAAAGTCAGTCATCGGACTGAATCCAAGAACTCATTTCACCCATCGGCAACAGCAGCTATATTCTGGAGAAGGGTGGAAGGAAGACCGTTTCCTTAGCATGAAGTCTAGCAGATTAGCAGATTAGCAATAATGAGAAACTGAAAGCTTTATCTCCTGTGAGGGAATTAATCCCTATCCAAAGGCCACAGAATAACCTTGTATTTCATCCATTCATCTCAAACCCTGCAGAACTGTTTCCTGAAGAGCTCCAAGTCTTTGGAAGCTTCACTGAATAATGACAGGACCTAAATTACCTCTATTCCACCTGAATCTGCACAGTCAAATCACTTTGAGACAAAATATCATCTTAAATAACATCTAAAATCAGACAGCTATTGCAAGTTTAATTCTCAGAAAAGAATACTTCCTGTCTTCAGCAAACATCAGTCTGGGTCCATTTCAAAAATCATGATCCTGTCCTTAAAAAGCAACTATTAAATACAGGAATCACTGTATTAATAAGATCTTTGTTGCTATAACTAAAAAACCTATTCTTACTGACTTACTGAGTTATAAGATCAGTGCTCCAGAATGTGACAGTTTTAGAAAATAAATTTTCTTTCTTTCCCCTTCCACATTACTGATATAATGAAACAGTGCAACAAGCAAAGACTGTTATTATTCAAAGGTTTCATACAACCAATATATCCAACACCAATTCTTATTTTTCAGCTGATGATCAATGGACGATATCATAATTAATAATCCTTCAGTCCTGAGATCCAATATATTAATTTCTTTCAAGCGTACTCTTTGGTTTTTGTAAGCTTGTAGGTTCTGAACCCACAAAGTGCACCACAAAAAGAACTCTGACAGAAATAACTTGTTAAAACTGAAAATGCACTGAAAATCAACTTACATATTTATTATAAAACATGGGAAATATATAACAAAGAAACTACAAATAGACTCAATTTTTGAAATACTAATTTCAAAAAACTCAAGTAATGAAAAATTTTATTGGAAAGGATGAAAAAATAGCTAGAAAAAAACCTTTTTTATCAAGTTCAAAATTCTACAAATTACTCCAGCACTGGAAACTTATCAAACAAAGCCTTCACAGAGCAGAAAAGATAAGACAAGAAACTTGGAAGAGGACAGAACCGTCTGCTGAAACTCAGAAATGAAATACATTACCTTTTGACAGTCTGGAAGTTGCTCCAACCACTGCCCTAAACAAACGTTTAGCCATAGTTCCATGACACAGAGAAAACAATGCAACATTCAAACATCTAACACCACTTCTGTATGTGCTTACATAAAACATCAGCATATTATTTGGGCAAGATCATAATTACATTGAAAAGAGGAGAAAACAGTTAAATATGCCTATATTGAGAAGTACGTTGTAGGAAAGTTTCATAAAAATGCCTCCATGCTTCAGTCTTTCCAACCACTAAAGGGAAAGAAACACAGGTTTCCCACACACTTCCTGGTTTCAAAGACAGTGCCATGGTAAAACCCTGAAGGATAATCCAGAGAACCAAGAAACTCTAGTGTTTACATGTTTTGTTGTAAAAATCTCCAATACGCAAAGCAACAAACATGGACAAACAAGAGTGTAAGTAATCCCTATACAGTAACATAGACAGTGATTAAATTATTCCTTAGAGTTCAGGATTTGTATGTCTCACAAAGTAAATATTGTACTACCAGGTGAGGATTACATAGTAAC
>JAOXJM010000041.1:33390869-33417568 GCA_026413425.1 Tringa solitaria | reverse complement strand
CATATAAATACTCTGATATGTTTCGCAATATATATTCAACACAGAATCTAAACTAGGGCATTAGGCAAATAAAAAATAAATGTAAATTTCCTTTCTACCTATCAATCATCTATGTTTGTGACAGTAAAATTAGCAGGTTTACAGTCATCGGCAGTCAATATCATTTTCTAAGTCCCGTGAACTAGAACAGGACTATTGTCCTGGTTTTCCTAGCACTGCAGGGGTAAATTTATAGAAATTTATAGAAAAATTTATAGAAATCTTGTTCTCATAACTTTGTTTTTAAAAACATCAAATACTTTCAAATACATACTAGATTTTCATATGTGCTTTGGTTTAATTTTTTACTAAAGCATTTGCAATACAAGTGTTCTTTACAAACGGAAAGTGAGTCGCACTATGTGATTCTGATCCAGACACACCTTTCCTGTATTCTTGGGCCCAAACCATTTGACAGAAAAACAGAGCTATGTTAGTTTGACCAGTGTTTTGAAATTACATCCACTCAAGGGCGCGTTTTGACAAGGCTTCCGCAGAATTCCTCCCCTCCCTTCAACAGAATGCAAATTAAGCTCTCTGTTTAAAACTATTAACATCTGGAGAAAAAAAAAAGCAAACAAAACAAAACAAAACAACCCCCCACCAAACCTAAAGCAAAATCCTCAGTGATTAAAACTTACATAGGAAAGGTACAAACCTGAAGTTATAAAAAAAAGTGAAAAAATTTAAATAGAAAGCTTTCAGAGTTACTGTTACCACACAAAAGAAAAATTTTCATGTACTTTTCTTAAAACCAAAAAATCCAAAGATTTCCAGCTGCTGTAGTTTGTCCCCCTCATAATTTTTTTCATCATAAATATTCATCAGAATATGCAAGACTTCTACTGAAACTTTTGCACCAGAATTTCATAGATAGGTTATCCGAAGTCCAACATAAAGGCAGTATATTTTTAATATTTATGTCTTTAAAATATCATATAGTGGAATTAATATTTCTCTACAGGAAAGAAATAGTTATTTAGTTCCAGACAACTTGATAACATCTCTTTCAGCTATAGTTATAATTATCATGTACAAACTTCCAAAGCAGAAGTTGTCAAGATTTAACATTAGCATTAATTTATGTCAGGCATCCATTTCTCCAAAGACAGCAAGAATCGAAAAGGAAGTATCATCTTAATTGCCACTAATCTGCCCATTTTTAATTAAATTGATCAGTAATTTATTATCTTACCCAGCGGCAGAAAGCTGTTAGTATGCAGCTTTAAGAGACAGAATATACGAGTTCCTCTAATTTCTAATACTATCATGGTTCAAAAATAATTTTAAACTGCTGTACCGTATTTTTTGTAATTCCTGTACTGCATGATACACACATTCCATTTAAAACCTCTCTGAAGCACTTTAGAGCATAATCACAGAATCATAGAATCATTTATGTTGGAAAAGATCCTTAAGATCATCAAGTCCAACCATTAACCTCGCACTGCCAAGTCCACCACTAAACCATGTCCCTAAGCGCTACATCTACATGTCTTCTAAATACCTCCTGGAATGGTGACTTTACCACTTCCCTGGGCAGCCTGTTTCAATGCTTGACAACCCTCTCATTGAAGAAATTTTTCCTAATATCCAAACTAAACCTGCCCTGGTGCAACTTGAGGCCATACAGCTTTCATGCACTGCTCTGTTTCATAGTCTCATACGCCAACACAGGTGCATGATCTTGAATTTACTATAGAGGAACTCAATTTCCCTGCCAAAATGCTTAGAAGACGTAACATCTGACCACAACATGGCTCAGGAAGCATTATGTGCTCAAACCACATTCTTAGGTCTTATCTGCAAGGTTTTGGTTTGTTTTTTTTTTTAAACTGAACAAAAAATAAGCTTGAAACTTTTATATTCATAAATCTCAATTCTCATTTCAACGGAAGAAAGGGAGCTAGAAAATGTTCAATACCTGTATTGAAGACTACAAATATCTTTAGCTGACATTTCAGAAAGTAGTCTACCAGTTTGATCAATAAAATTAAACGTGCATTTACTTTTTTTAAAATAGCAATTAATACAATTTTCTGCACATTGTATTGTTTTAGTACTGTGCACTGCAGTCATCAACTCGGTTAACTGGAAAAGACAGCCAGTTCATTCCAACTTGGTGTAAAACCTCTGGAGTCCATGGGAGGTCTTCTATTTGTTTCAATGAGATCTGATTTAATCCCAGTGGAAAATAAAGTACTACGTGAAACATTTTGGAAAAGAACAGAGAATACATTTCAAATGTTTTAGGAAATACGCTCATTATCTCCCTTTAATTGGTTTTATAGCTAAAAAGAATTGATAGATGTTATTGCTATTATGTGATATACTAGAATATAGTTACAGGGCTACCAGAATCAAAACTACCATTGTAAAATATTCTGTAATACTTTCTGAATGATCTGCAACATACAAACAAATAACAGGTTCTGGTTTACAGAACTAAGTGTACACAAATGGAAATGTCTAGACATTACTTTCCATACATTGATAAATGCACAAAACACAAAAGATCTCTCATTCCAGTAATCAAGTAATGCATTGTTTCAAATATGAAACTACATATTTTATTTATAGATAATTTTCACAATTATGTTTTTTTGTAGTTACAATGAGGAAAAGGAAGTAAAGTTACACTTTATATATTTATAATGCCAGGAAGAAAAAAGGAATAGAAATAAAACTTGCAAGAGTAAAAGTGTTCAATGTTTTTTCTCAAAGCTTTCCTTAAATATCTAAGTGGATCATTTACTTAAATTCATAAATGAGTTAAGCAATATAATCATCTCCAATTATTTAACTCTTTTCATTCGACATACCTTAACAAGTTTCAAGAGGTGGTAAAGGTCTTCAACCTCATCTTCCTGACATGTGGTATACACTTTTCCAGTATTTACACTGGTACCCTTTATGAAGCCACGATACAGTGGCAAATCCAATGCATCATCATATAAGTCAATGGCATGGTGTCCTACTGTCTGATACATATAGCTGTCCAATTCATCAGTTTGCCCTGCCACAATTAAGAAACAATCATATTAGGTACATTGTATCAACAATTACAGATAATCACAATACTACAAAGGTCGGAGAAAATCTAAATGCTAATATTTTTCAGTTCACAAACCAATGTTTGGTGAAAATATCTCTATAAAGATGAAAAGAAAAAAAAGATTTCTCCACCCAACAGATGCATGGAGAGGAAGACATCTGTCACAAACATGCTGCCTTTCTGGAAATTGTGGTGTCTATTTCTTCTTTAGTATTCCCCCTGGTTTATCCGAAAAACTCATAACGGTCCAATTCTGCTCCTATTTGTATGGTAATTTTAATAGGAACACAGCTGAGAGGCCCAAACCAAGGTGCATTTCAATATACTCACAGCAAGAAATTTGGAATGTACTGCAACACTGAGAACATGCAACAGGTTGTCAAAATTTCCAAAAACTTTACTGTTATAATTGTTATATATTGTCATCAAGAAAGAGGACATTATTTCTGCTTAAGTAGACGACTATAATGTTTTGACATTGCTTAATATAAAAAAAGAAAACAAAATCTGTTGTAATTTCCAGGCCCTTTCTACCTTCACTCCTTTTAAAAATTAATCTTGAAGTGAAATCAACTCTTTGCCGCTGTTTTGTTTTTCCAGGAGAAAAATTTAACTGAATCTTCTTACAAGAAGTTTGCAACTAGCAGATAAGAAAAAAGCAGCTAAAATGCAGACAACATGGATTAGAATTAAATCTCAAATTATACAATAAACTGCTTACATATAGAATCCTTTAGATAATTTTTCAAACAGATTGATAAAACAATACATCGTTACTGGTGAAATCTCCACTTCATTTATTAAAAACTAACACAGTTCACTATTTTAAATCTAATTTTTAATCCTGGAACTTCCTTTAATTTACATAGACACATCAAGCATCTCTGCTGTATACCTATGTAGCACATCTTGCAAAGAGAAAGGTCTGTAACATTGATCAAGATAACTAATCTGTGATGTAACAATTAGGTCATGTCACATTTGATATCATACAACAGATAGACTTTTGCTTAAAACAGGCAAATCCAAACCCATAATCACAACTAACCAACCTAGACCAGAAGAGCTGAATTAAAAGAAAACTCAGTGTTTTTCAACATACGTGAATATGACAAGGTCTTTAAACTGATACTCAGTTCAGAATACACAGTTTTTTTATTAATTGAGACTCTCCAGGCAACAGTGGTACAAGATAAAATAAAATGAAAGGCATGGAATCTGCTATTGCCTGAAGCACCTCAATTAACTTTCCACAGAATTTCCAACTACCCACTTAAAGAGAGCATTTTATGATTTTAATGACAATATTCTACATTTCTGATGTGGATAAATTAGTCTAAAGACAACATATTTCAACAAGATTAGAGATGGTTATGTGCTAGCTGCCCAGAAAATAAATTGTTCCTGTATTCCCCAGCATTTGCCAGTTCTTTCCATGATTCATTTGTGATGGGAGCTCCCTTTTTCCTTCTCTTTCTGTGTATCTTCCTACCAAACAAGTTACCAGATATCATACTTAATTTTTTAACATATGTTGAACACTTAACCTATATTAACACACTTTAACATTCTCCCCTACCAACTGGGAAACAACTCACTTCCTTTACAAATCTCAGCTGAAGTTCAATTTTTGCTCTTGTCCAACACAGAAGTACTCAGCTCACCCTCTCACCTCACCACTGACTTACACTATCTGAGTTTCTCCCATTCTCTTTCACAGAAATAAGTCTCAGTGCAGCCTGGGAGGAACTGATCAGAAAACTGACCCAAGCTAAAAGGAATGAAAAAGGCAGGAAAAAAAAAGTGCATCCTGGTCAGTTCCGACCCAGATCAGCACCTCAACCAGTTCACAAACGCTGGGCTAGAATAACGGAGGAAGATATACAAGGCTAAAAATGAATGACCAGCAGCAAAATTGTGTATGTTTGGCAGCTGGAATGGTTTATGACAGTTTAAAGCTTTTCTAGAAATACAGTGTTTCTTTTGTTTAATGATATGCTCTGCCACATTTTACTATTTGTGCTACACAATCCCTTTGTTTACCACCAGGAATAGTCTATTCTCCTTTTTTCAAACTATGTAAGTTTTTCTTTTCATGATCTTCATCCTCTTTTGTTTTTTTTTCCCCTTTGAGGAAAAATATATTTAATACGTCTCCCTAGCATTTTCTTTTTTCTACCTCTTTTAAGACTTCTAGATTGCCCTTCAATATGCAAAACTATATAAAAACACATAAAGGGACTTAATTCAGGCACAGCTGCGCCTACATTGTTTCTATAAAAAAAAAAAAAATATAAGAAATGTGGCTTTCATACCTGTGTTTTCAGCAGGTCTTAAATTGGCTAGAGCAACAATCTGATGCCCAGCAGCAACACACTGCATCATATTATAACAGCTGTCCTTCCCACCACTGTAAGAAAAAGAAAATAGTGGCAATTAAAAGTACAGATAGAAGTTTTAGTCCCTTATGACTTTAGCATAACTACTTAAAAATTAATATCGTCAGATCTGGTTATAAAGTTTTGAAATTAAAAAAAAAGATTACAAAATATTAGCAGCCAGAAAAGGAAGACTTCCTATATACGTGCAGTGCCTACATAGAGTATCCATAAAGCACATATCCATTTCTGTATCTTATTACTAATCTGAGAGGTTCCATAAAGAACAGCCACTTACACTGGAAACCCTTCGGAACAAGGACTGTCTTCAACTCCAGAGACGAATTATTCTATACGCATTACTAGATAACTTGGATTAAAACCCCCCCCGATATCAGCTCCAGAGAGTTGCCAGCATTAGCAACCTTTTTCAAATGAAGATTGTCATGTTAAGAATAACATTTATCTTTCATGGGATACTTTGCCCAAAGTCCATTTTAAATGTATGTCCCATTCTCAAAAGCTGCAATCATTATAGGCAGTAGGTTCAGTTGACACTGCATTGAACACAGAAATTTTTTTCTGCACGTAACTGCAAATAAAACTAATTACTGCTGATTAAAAAAAAAAGAAAAACAAACAGAACAATATTCTTCTCTGAGGCCAAGAGATGACTCTTTAACACAGAGAATACAATTAATTTCGACATTCGTTCAAAGTCTACTGGAACTTTTTCCACTATTAGTGAGGAAAGAATCGTGCTCTGCCGATGTAACTGAAATATAGTATTATTTCACTGATTTCAATCACTATCAAAAGAAATATTGCAGTCTAACAATAAAACTAAGAGTGCTCTAGAATACACAGTGCTTGCAAAAAACATATTCAGACTAACAACCTTCAAACTACAGCTGCAGGTGGAGATTCTGTGCCACTTCTTTAAATGCCAAGGGATAAGAACCAGTCCAGGGCTGGAACTGGAACCGAGATCTAGACCAGCTCCATGAAACTACATCTTGTCTTAGAGTATCTGAGACACGGGTAGGAGAACAATTAGTACAAGCAGTCCTTGCTACAACAGACTGTCATTTTCCTTGTGACCACAACATTACTAACAATCGCCAACATTTACAACGTAAAGTTCCCACTTTTAACTAGTCTTCTATGCAAGAGCTTGACAGTGTGTTACAGGAACGTAACCACACTGCTCTTCCCCCTCGATTTCTGCTTTTATCCATGCTAAAATTCTGTACCCTGACCTTCATTTGCTGTCTAACTCAAACTTGAAGTAGAAATAGTATAAATAACATGGCATCCTTTCATACTTAACAGATTTTCATAAAGCAATAGCTTATGTTTCAGTGTTGTAAAAATAAATATAAATATGGTAATAAATAGGTTCCTAATTCAAGGTTCCATCTCTACCTGACATTATTCTCATGCATACCTACAACTTTCTTATAATCTATATATAGACACAAAAAAAATTAAAAAACTGTGTTCATTAATTCTGTATACTATGCTTGATAGCTTGAAAACGTAGATAGTATTCACTCCATAATGTGAAATTCCAGGCTTAACAGAATCATAATGAGACAAAGGCTCTTTTCTTTCTGAATGACTTCATTCTAAACAATAAAAGCCTCCCACTAGTTCTGATTTCAACTCCAAACACAACTTCAGAAAATTATATGACAGGAGATAATTGCCTATGCCGTTTAGAGCTTTTCAATATTAGGGTTTTTTTTAATCAAAAATTAAAAGGACACTAGAATAAATCTTTTAATCTTTTCAATTAATTTATATTTTTAAAAAATAATGTTAAGATGAGGCCCACATTTGACTACTGATTACTTGATCAAAATTGGTAGCGTGCTCACTGGATCACACGCTACTCTACTGCTACCATGGCCTTAAAAAGTAACCATACCAAGAATCAAAACAAATTGGTGCCTACCTACAAGGGCTTCTACTCTAACTGTAAAACACATGACAGTTAAGAACAATGAAGCCAGACAGCCCATGCTGTGGGAGGAAGGTGGATTCAGCACAGTCCCAGCCTGGCTGTTGTCTAATAGATTGTGACCAAAAAAAAGAAAGAAAAAAGGCTTTCAGAAGATATGAAGGCAGGTACAGAGGTAGCTCTCTCGATTCTCATCACAGAAAAAAATCACAAGGCCTTTTTGTAGAAAACTCTACAGCCAGGCCACAATCAGGATTCATTTTGTCAACATTGCAAGTGCGTTAAGAAATAGGCTTATAAACAAACAAAATACCAGAAAAAAAATATACACAGTAACCATAAAGATACGAGTCCATAAAAGATTTCTGAGCAAAATTCCTTTCTATTAACAAATGTAACCATTTACAGTAAGAAAATTCTAGAAGACTTAAAGAGTTGAAAAACATCGTATTTCAGGTAGAAGACTGGCTTTAAAACGTCTATGATTTAGCACAAAACACAATACAGGGTTTACCCTATAAATACCACCTTAAAGAAAGACTATCAACTTGAAGTGTGGTCAACATTTTAGAAGAAAAAGAAACAGGTTAAAGTAATTTTATATATAATCCTGACCTTTTCAAAAGTAAGAAGCACCTTTCAAATACTTTTTTTTCCCTCTGATCTTTGAGGCGAGCTCTGTTACAAAGATTTCAGACACTTTGATGTCTCTTTAAAACTCTTCTTAAAACTATTACTGAAACTAAATCCATCCTTGTAAAATTGTCCATTAAAATAGCAATTGTGTCAGAAACATGTTTTTAAGATTTTATTTCATCCTGCCTTTTAACACATTCCTCTGCTTAGAAAATATCAAAATAAATAAGGCTGGAAGACAAAATCTTATCTATAAAGCAAGAAAAAGCACGGAAGCTGATTTTCCTACTCTCTATTTAGGCAAATCTTGGAAAACATAGATAACATTTGCTGTATTTTTTCCTCCTTGGATGATGTTTGGAATGATTTGCAATTGTTGCAGCCAAACCCCAATTTCAACGAGGTTTGATATTAGACGTTCCCTGAGAGAATTTAATACATTAAATGTTAAGACTCCAGTATATAGCCATTGCACCCAAAAATAAAAATATACTGCTCATATCTGCACAACCCTTTTCCACTTACAGGCTTCCTAGCTTGTTGCTTTTTCATTAACTATTATTTCTCAGCAAAAGAACGCGTCTTTCCTTGTTAGAAAATGTTCATCTGCTTCTAAAATAAATATCAAAAAAGTGCCATTTACAGTACAAGAACTGCAGAAACTGACAAGAAGCGGCAGAGAGAAGGAAAACTAGCAGCCCCTAACAGGTAGGGCTGCATCCAACTGCAACTACTTAAATAAGTGAGCTCCGTCGTTTTAAAAACGAGCAGAACGAAACCTCTCCCAAAGGACGCGCTAGAAAAAAAATCTACCGTTGAGATTTCAGAAAATTTATCCTCAGAGACCTTAAGGTATTTGGAAAGAAAAGCAGAGGGAAAACCCAACGGCAAATGATCAGAACTCCCGCTACCTGCAGGGCGAGCGGCTCAGGCCCTGCAGCCCCGGGACACCGGCAAACCGGGGAGCAGGCCACGGGGGGGAATAATTTTGGGCGCTGTTTTTCTGAGGTTTTTTTTTTGTTGTTTTGATTTTAAACCAGCCACTAGCAGATCTTGAGCGTCCCGGGAACAAGGGGAAAGCAGGAGGGAAGCAGTTACTGCTTTACCCTGCCTAGAGGCAGGTCCCGCCTGGCCCCTGCCCTCAGACGCAGCCCGCCCCCGGGCAGCAGACGGGGGGCCGGCGGGGAGCAAAGGCGCCGGCGGAGCCCGGCCGCTCCGCGCAGGGAAGGGGCGGCGGAAGGGCAGGAAAGGCACGGGCGGGAAGAGCCGGGGCAGGCGGGTCTCCCAGGCGGCGCTGGGTGGAGCGCGACCCCCGGGGCTGCTCCCGGGCGGGCTCAGCCTCTCCCCCGCGCCCTCCCTCCGCCTGCGAGCCGCCCCTCGCTCGCCCGTCCGCCCGCACGGGCGATCCCTCAGCCCGTTACCTGATTAAAGCCACTACTCTCATGATGCTTGCGAGCCCGGGGGGGCGGTAACGCTAACGGGGGGGGGGGGGTGCGTGACAGCTGCGAAACGCAGCGGGGAAAGAGGGCGGCCGTCCCGGCCACGCTGGGCCGCGCACGCCGCCGGCTCCTCTCTTACTGCCGCTTGGCCGCCTCCCCTCAGCGGAGCCTCCTCCCGGGGCAGGCCGGGAGACTGCCTGCGCAAGCGGGAGGCGCGGCACACCGCCGCCTCGCCGTGCCCGGGAGAGGGACGCTGCCTCTGCCGCGGCCCTGAGAGCCCGCCGGGTCGGCGAGGGCCGGGCGCGGCCCGGTGAGGGCGGCGTGGAGGGCGCGGCAGCGGAGGCAGCGCGGGGGACGCCTATGGAGGGCAGGGCGGCCGCGCCGGTAGGCCCGGGCGAGCCGCCCGCAGCCGGGGCTGCTGCTGCGTAAGTCAGCTGCCCTGCCCGCCCTTTTCCTGCTTGTCTGCAGCGAACAGCCGCGGATCCGCTCTCAGCGATTGCTGTGCAGTGGGAGCGACCGACTGAGGCGGCCGGTCCGTCCCCGTCCCTGTCCCCTTGGGTGGCTGCTGAGGGAAGAGCGGGGCGTAGTCGCAGCCCGGCGTCAGCACGGAGCGGGGCAGGGAGGCCGGGAGGGGAGGAAATGCCGCGGGCCAGCCCTAATCGCGGCAGCGGGAGCCGGAGCCCGGCGTGGGCGGTGGCAGCCGCCCCGGGAAGCTGCCGGGCGAACAGGGCCGTCCGGTGGGTGCTCGCCCAGCGGCGAGTGACCCGCCGGCCGCTTGCGGGGCGGTGGGCGAGAGAGCGGCGCTGCCTCGGCCCCTCACCGCGTCCCTGAGGGAGGGGGACGGTTTCGGGTGGCCGCAGTGCCCCCCAGCAGCCCGCGTCGAGGGGCCGGAGCAGGAGGGAGGGCAGAGCCGAGCAGAGCTCACCCCCCGGCTGCCGGGCTGAAGGCCTCCGCACCGGCCCACGGGCACAAAACGGCCCCCTGCGCCCTCGGGCTCAGTTTCTGCAGACCCAAAAATCTCATCTTGTCGTGTGGTCCCCATCTTCGGCTAATTTTCGGAGCAATCCTATTAACGCATACAGCAGACACTGCTACAGGTTTGTTTATTTGTCCCCAGTCACAGAAGAAACCTGTGGGTTAGAGCCTTATACCACCAGGTGAAACCATTGCTGGGGATGTTGTGGCAGCATTTTTAGCGGTGATCTGAGGGACCGTGGCTCTCCTGGCTTGGATTCAAAGGGCCTGTGGGTCCAAAACAGGAGGAGAAACCACTGGTGTGCTGTTGGTTGCTCACCCTGGCTGGAGCCTGGTGTGCAGGGTCAGTAGGGACAAGCACAGCGCCTCAGGCTGCTGCCCCACTCAGTGTCTTCATCTGCGGTGCCACCACTGGTGTCCACAATCCACCTGTACGTTGTACCAGAAATGCCAGTTCATGGTTCTGATTGAATTCAGTTGCAGCAATTGGTGCAGCTACCATAAAGGGCTTTGTTCTTCAGGGCTGGGCTGAAGGGCTATGATTTATACATTGCGAGTGCTAACTTACCATACCCCTGTAACCTGGTATTATACAATGCTATATAGGAATCTGTACCAATCGGGCTTTGCACAAGCCTCCAAAAAACAAGTTCCTTGCACACAAATTGTTGGGTCTGAAGGTCTTGGGAAGAGAAAGGATGGAAGAAAACGGACAATAAAACATTCTAAGAAAAAGCATTTTGTTTATAGCGTTGAATATGCCAAAATAAATGCCCAGTGAGACAAATATATAACATTTTTTATTCACAGGTCATGAAACAGTTTGAAGTAGCACTCTTTTTGGTTGTTTTAGATTACTTGAGTCTGCATGTGATTTGTACAGTAAGTCACCGGAACTTGTAAAATAGGAGTGCATAATTATGTGCAGATATGAAGGTGATAATGCCTTCTTAAATATAGTTTTGAAAAGTTAAGAAGTGACAATATGAAACTTACTGGATAAATAGTTTGAAGAGATAGTAATCATGGATTTTTCTGTATAGGAATAATTACAAAACATGTTTTTTTTTAAAAAATAATCTTCAGTTCATGCTTTGACCATCACAGGCCAGCAGCTTTGAGACAAAATATTTGACTTGGATTGGAATGAATTACAGGACTGTTGGATTTTCTTCTAGTTTAGTGATGATAACTTAATGCACAATTCTTAGAAAGCTTTTTCTGCTCTTCAGAAAATCTTGGGTGATCTGAAAGAGGGTTACTTAGATGTGAAATTCTGATGGTGAGGGGTTGGGGCTTCTTTTGTTTTTGATTCAGAAAGGTAGTGGAGGCCTGTTCTGAATTAAAACTGTAAATCCAGTGTACTCAGAGATTTTGGCAGAGATTACTAAGTTGAATGAAGAAATACCGCATAGTACCTGAACTGGTAGAAAATGACCACACTTCCAAGGAACTGTGAAAAAAGAGAGAAGAAAGGTATTTGATTAATTGCAAAAAAATAAAGGGGGGGGGAAATGTATTTTATCATACATCACCTCTATCTTTTCTGGGTTTGAATGAAATATTTTTATTTTTGATAATCACAAAGAATAATTCAGCTAGTAGTTGTGAACACTTAAATTTATGGTACTTAGCAATGATACATGCGAAGTCTAAAAATCATGTACGTAAGTTATTCTGCTACTTTGGAAAATGGAGGAGCCATAAAAACAGTAGCTTTAATCACACAGCTTTATAACAAATATTCAGAGACTTGTGAAGCTCTCTTCTAAGTAGCATTGTAGAGAATAATTCTGAGGTCCTCTATTTTCTCAAAGGTCTATTGTTATTAATCTGTTCTGATACAATGTTGCTGTTTTTTTCAGCAGATGGTTCTATTGCGTTCAGTTTTACAGCTTTCAAAAAACAAATTTCCACTTACAAGTCAGACTTGTTTGAAGTAGAAGTTACATATGACACTGCAGGACCAAAGTCTGCTTCATTTGCTAGTGAGACTGGAATTTTTGCTTCCTTCTAATGAAGACATCAGTAGTTATTTGCACAAATAAAAAAGTGGGATTTGGCTCCCAGAATTTGTGAAATATGTCAAAATTGAATTAGTAAAGTGGGGTTTCAAAACAAATCTGTATTTTACCCAAAAAGATGCTGTTTTCAAATTATTTGGAATATATTCAGTGAGAAAATCTGTTCACTCTCACTCACCTGATGAAATAACTGGAACAGTGTCACTGCTTTTAAAAGGTTCTGCCAAAGGACAGTGGACAAAAGACAGTCTCTCTAGCTGATTGCTCTGAGACATTCTGCTGTGCTGTGGCAGCAGCTGAAACAATACAATTCACCAAAGCTGCCTTTCTTCTCGGGGAAGTACTGGCTACTTCGTACAGAAAGCCAGCAATGGCTCAGCGCTTCTTTCCCACCCTTTTCTGCCTAGAAAGTTGAAAATAATTATAATGAATTAATATAACTGGAGGAACCTGTCAGAGGATTAAAAAACGCAATGCAGTATCCCTAACGATCTGGAATAGTTAATTAAGTTCTCTTATAAATGAGTTCCAAAAATAACTTACTTTCAGTAAGTTATTCAGAGAAACAGTCACTTTAGCGTACCTGAGCTGCAGTGCCTATTAGAAAAGGGCCAATTATCCCGTGATTGGCAGTTAAAGGTGAACTGCTGAAGTTCTTAATTAAAAGATTTCCTATTATAATCACCTGTAAGTAATGGAATGCTGCATATATAAAGCAGATATAATGTTTGAGGAATATTTCTGTTTTGAAAATCGTCTCCTTTGCTTACCACGGTAAGTCTGAAACAGGAATGTTAGGATTTTCATGGGTGCAGCTGGCAATGTGCCACTTACTGCCCCTCGTTAGTGTCCTGCTCTGACTCCTGCAGTCAGAGGTGTTTCCCTCATCTAACAGGTGGCAGAATTTTTGCTGCTGTTAATACCCAATGCTGTTAATGTAGCACAGAGAAAAGGTTTGAGATTCTGTGGGAGGATACGATACTTTTGTCTTTTTAACTGAGAAACTGGCTGTGGAGCTCCTTTAGCTGCCTGTCATTAACAACTTCCCCGAATTTTCACTTCCTTCACAGTAAACAGGATATTATCAGCTCTTCCATGAGATAAACAAATTTTGGGAAAAAAACTTCTGGTTTGGAAGCATGAGATGTATTGACGTACTACTAAAAACTGAATGAAAGGAATTTCTCCAGAGGCATATCTCCCCATCTGGGTGTAGAAGGGCCCCAGGTCATTCTATCTACATTTCAAGCACAGATTGGGCCCTGGTGATCAGTGCTGTACGTGAAGGATGATTTACCAGGCCTATGGGCTTCTTGCTCTTAAATGATCCATATAAGCACTACTAAAATATATATACAGCTAATCCTATAGTTCCTAGTTCTGATAAGACAAAGCTAGTAATTTTCATCGGTGATTTGACTTGTTTCTGCAGAACTATGAAATCCAGCAACTTTACTTTGTCCTCTGTTTAGCATTCAAGAAGACTCTTAGACCTGTATTTATTAACCACTGCAACAAAAAGAGAATTTAGCCTAAGATAGCATTGTATAAGTTCTTGACTGATAGGTAATGGTCCTTGTATGATGTCAGTTTTTCTAATCTGTGGATCAACTTAATTTTCATTACCAATCTTCAGTGAGTCAGAAGTATAAAATTAACCTTATAAGGTCACACCTCTTTCAAAATGACCAGTCTCTTTCCGTTTCCAGCAGGCTCTAGTGCAAGCTAAAATTAATATTCACTGGCAGCTGAACAGTTTTTTCACTTGACTAGGTCAGTTTTCAATGTTTGAAATTTTTACTTTATTAGTAAAAGCACTAATAGTAATTACCACCAAGAGAAACTGTCAAGTTTGACTTGCAAAATCCTTCATTTACCTTTTCAGCTTAATCCATGGGATTTTAATGTATTTTTCTCCATAGGAAGTCCTTCTGTACTTCCGAGGTGGGGGGGGAAATGTCTGGGCACCTTCCGCTCACCAGAAACCCGGTAGTACCAAAGGAGTTTCTATTCTATCTATATCTATTTTGATTGTAATGGAAGAGTTAAGTGTGGATGTTGTATTTACAGGTTAAAGAACTTTCATATCCTTCTGTCTTTTTCTTACTTTTGAAGAAAAAGATGGATTTTTTAGAAATAAGCATTTCAGTTTTTAAATTTATATCTTTTAAATGAAAAACAAATGCAAGAGCTATTTTACTGTTACATTGAAACAAATGTAGATCAGAGATGAGTTTATCATAAAGTACGTGTACAAGATGTAAAACCAAGACCCTGCTATCTGACATGTTTCTCGTGCAGCAATATTAACTGCCGGTGAAGACTCTGAAGGTGGAAATTTTGGAGCATTTCTGTGTGTTAGATACTATGAGCTCTTATTAGCCATTCTAGATAAGAAAAAGGTCTTTTAGACTCAGTAACATGAACAACATGTTCAGCATGTAACAATTTTGAGTCTTCTACTATAGGCTTAATTTATTGTGAGTAAGCCATCTATTTGATGGGCAAAACACCCAGGAAAAATGTGGTCATGTATAATAGCCCATCAGAACAGAGAGAAATTAGATATTTAGTTAGTGAGGTTAAGCTACAGTATCTTCTCCATCACCATGAGCTAAACCACTGGGATCTTGTAGGCAGATATGACTGGGATATTTTTACAGAGATGCAGAAATTTAGAGAAATGGCTTTCAAAGAAAAGAGTCAGAAAATTGAACTGGTGCAATGAAAATATAAAAATGGACTGTACTATCTTACTGTGGTGGTATGTAATTTGGGACCATTACTCACTTACTAAATGGTTCTGCGGTTCGTCACTGATTAAGAACATTTGAGTATGTTATAACTACTGAAGTTTCAGGGGAGTAAGCAAACAGCAGCTTTTTTGGCCCATTTGTTTCACTGCAAAAATCTTCTCATATCATAAAATATATTTATAACATAGCTTTAAGTAATAAAAAGGACTATTTTCTCTCTATTCCATTGTTCCTACTCTGTTCAATTTTGCCACTGCAAATAATGTTAATAACTTCAACAATCAAAACATTTTTTAACTGTGTCATATTTAATACTCTTTTAATCTCACAGTCAGATTTTTCAAGAGAGAATTAATCCAGTAAGAGTGGAGCTGTTTTGACCTAATTAGTAGAGTAGCAAGCTTAATTTTGAGTGATGCAGATAAAGCATTTTATTACTGCAAAAAAGCAACAAATCAATTGTAACTTTCAATGTCCCGTTGAACTTTATTACGTCATGTGTAGTATAAGCCACCGACATAATCTGCCTCTGATTTTGAGACTTCAAGCAAGGCTGGCTGTGATAGTGCCCTTTGAAATAACACTGAAGCATCAGCTCCCATGTCAACATCATGCTCTAATCAGTACAGTCTTTTTTGTTGCAGGGTCTTCCACCTTATAATTGACCCTGACATATGCTATTCACTCTACCCCTTGGCTTTGGACATATAATTCCTGTCATGGTCAATTATTACGTGATAGAGCCTGCAACCACAGGGACCATTGCTTAAAATCATCCTACACAGTAAGCCCTGAAGTGACCAAATTCAAATCTAACTGGAGGGGAAGAAGGGATCTAGTCTTTGATAAAACTAATATTCTTTTCACTTCTATATAGAAAAATGTCAATTTCCATCATCCTATATATTACCGAGACAAATGGTGACAGTGCTATTTCTGAAACAGGTTAAGGAAAAGTACAAAAGCCTTTACCAAACTCGACATACTCCGAAATGAGGAAATTGTCTGTACGAGCATACAGTATGCATAAAAATTAGATTACACTACATTTGAAAGGCAGATGAGAGTTTAAGAGTGACAAGTGGGCAAGTGCTAAAAATAAGGGCATGTTACTTCCTTTCCAACACTGCTTTGTCTGTATGCTTTCTTTGATGTTGTTGAAGCTTTGAAGTAAAGAAATACTTTGCAAGAGTCTGAAAGATGCTTCTGATTACTATATCGATATGAATTGGTTTTGAACAAAAAGATCTCTTCTAGTTGTCCCGTCGGTTCTATAGTGCCTGAGAAATTGGGCAAAGACAAAAACCAGGACAGCTGGTACCTGGTCTTACTGTGAGCATTACGATTTTCAAAAACATAGGGTTTTGACGTCATTGTATTACTGCAATAACGTTACAGAATTGTTACAACTTCAGGAATAAGAGCTGAGAGAAGAGCAGAACTTTACCATCCATCTGCAGAGATTTACTTGAAAGGTTGTGCACCATGAGTTCATGTCACAGATTTGCTGGTTGCCATCGCCTAGTTTGGGTTGTTTATTTGGTCATTTGGTTGGGTTTGGTTTTTTTTTTTTTAAAAGCTGAAGGGAATTTTAATAATCTGTAATCTTTTCAGTTACAAATTGTTATCTACAGGAATCTTCCACCGATTTGTTTCACTGTTGACAATTTACTTATTTCTCTTGTACCTAAGCAACCCAGCTCAGAAATAATCCTTAAAAGACCTTTGCAAATCTGCTGAGTTTTACAGGTAATACAGGCTATAATATTATTAAAATGTGATTTGATGATATCTTTATTACATATCTTAGCCTGAGTAGACAAAGCTCTAATTAACATTCATAAAATTATCTAAGTCTTTTAAAATCCCATCTGTACAGTTTGTCTTAATGATGTATACATAGCATAGCAATCCCAATAAATACCAAGCGCATACAATGCAAGTGCTTTTAATTTAAACCATATCACTGATTAATCATGGAGTATTCTGAAACTGCAGTACGTGTTCTATATTTCAATTGTCTTAAGACTCTAACACCTTCTTGCTGAATTGCACAGTCCTGCGTATCTGGGAGCTGTTACTCCAGCAACTGCTGTTAACGCCTGCAGTACCCAAACCAGTCAACTTTGGAAACTACTGATTTCGCTACATATGGGTGACTTTACCAAAATGTGTAACCCAGCTCAGGTGTTTGCAAGGCAAAAACTTAGTTATCAAACCTATTAATATATGCAAATAGCACATTTCCACACCTTCAGAAATAAAAAAAGGGCTGTTCCTAACATACTTGATTTTTATCTGCCCTGCGCATATCACATGACATCCTAAACATTATTTCATAGAAGGGTTAATTCAGCTTTCAGCAGTCTGCAGTCTGTGAAGCAAGAATAACTCCTGGCTGGTTTATGGTTTAAAGCATGATTGAATATACTAACAGGACTCCATGAAGTATTCATTTCAATTTAAATAATGTATTTTAAAAATATTTCATCTCTATACAGGTCTCATCCTTTAAATAAGTGGAGCATCTCTATTGTGCCTAAGAAGCAGAAGCAGTAGAGCCCAAAAATACTGGGACAACACCAGTCATCTGAATCTTGGAATTTTATTCTCTGGTCAGTAACTTGTTGATTGTTGCATGATCGTTCATGCGACTTCAGCTGCTCTTTGTTTCAGTTTCCCTGTCTGTAAAGTGGGCACAGATATACCTTGCAGAGTATTTTGAGATTTATAGGGGTTTACAAGGCTTAAGTTACAAAACGTCATTGAAATAAGCATTAAAAAAGAGTCTTTTCAGAAGCCTTTTAACTGAGTTGTTCTGGAGATCAGTCCCTAACATTTATGCAATTAATGTAAATAATTTGTGTCTGATGAATAAGATCATTTATAATCTTATAAATTTATTAGATTATCTTATTTTTAATGTTTATATGCAGGCTCTTTTGGGGAGATGTGCAGGGACATTACAAGCAGTGTTTAAATCTCACCACGGCAACTGATTTTTCTGTGCTCTGTCAATAACATATTTGCAGAACTGCCAGATGGGGAGAGAAACTGCAGTGAGAAAATAATGGTCAGGTTTGTAGTACAACAAGAAAAAAGGATCAGACATTAGATGCATGATTTTGAAAGCATATTTTGACTAACTTTAAACATTTAACAAACTTCTTAACTAAAAGCTTTGCATTGATCTGTCTGCAAGAATGACAAAAAGGTGAAAAAAATCATATAGCTAAAGCTGACACAAATCCTAACCAAATACAATTAATACAGAATATACAATTGGTAAATATTTGGATGATAAATCTTGTGGCAGTGTGGGAGTCAGAAGGTTACTATGAGCTTTGCAGTAAAGATTTCTAATAGCGTCTATCCAGTCTCTCTTTCTTCCATTATGGAGAAGACTGGTAAAAAAGCAGAGCTTTGAAAAATTGGATTCTCCCAGGCTCCTCTGTATACAACAGCATTAAAAACAAACATTTAAAGACAGCAAACTTGCAAAACCTCAGTGCATTTTTAACCCATTTTCAGGCAGCATTAGATCAACAACAGAAATAATTGCTGTCAGTTTGTACTTTTTGACCAATAATTCTCTGTATTTCCTGCAAGAAACTTGAGTGATGCAAATGACCTTATTTTTACAGCATGCTTTTATTAAATAGTTTATTATTTTGGCAGACTAATAAAGATTTTGGTATTTGCTTTTATTTGCAATAATATTACCACCACATAAAAAAGGATTTTATGTTCTTTTTGAGGAACAAGGAGGATAAAAGTGTTGATGGATAGTGCAACTAAGGCATCAGCAATGAGCTGGAAATGAGACACATAAATATGAAAGCAGAGCTAAGAAAATAGAACTGCACCCTTGGCCTTTCTTAAAAGAACACGCACATGCCATGGTTCATTCATACAGTTACAGAAACTCCTTTTGTTTTCAGTGAGTCAGTGAAAATATGCAAAGGCTAAAATATTACTAAGTTTCTCAGTTGTTTGGCATATTTCTGTAGTTAATGTGATCATGAAATGTTTCTAAGCATTTAGAGAAATTACTGGTGATCAGGATGATGATTTTTTAGAAGATGTATATTTTATTTGAAATATAAATTCGTCCCTATTTCTAGCTATGTCTTAGCCAAAAGTAGTGAAACAATATAGGTTTTCAGTTTTCCCTTTTTTTACCCCCAAACAGACCTAATTCTTCAAAGATCAAAGAGCAGAGACCTAATAGCCAGGTTAGACAATCACACACAAATTTTAAAAATTAAATTATCAGTCCTCTAATCAAAAAAGCCTACATAGCATGTAATAGCATTAAACTTACTATGTTTTCAATGGGCGGTTTCATTTAAGATTGAAAAAATTGTGACTACAGTATTGATTTTGCAATAATCTGAGCTCCTCGACAGCTGAGGGTGTTGGGTGCTAGGGGCATTCAGCAGTGCTAAGAGTTGCTCAGCATCTATTGTAATCTGAACCTTAATTTCTTAAGGTAAGGAACATATTTATTCAAAAGACTAATTGGGTATGCCTTAGAAATAATGGCTTGATTGAGGGTACTTAATATCTGAATCTTACATATAGTCACCCCTCAGAAAGACAGCCCATGCAGAAAAATACAAACAGAGCAAATACCACAAGAAAAAAGGTAAACAAACAAGCAAAACTTCACCTCACTGGAAATTTGTATGTTCCATTTGCCTTTTCTAAAAGGCAGTCAGTAAGTAGGAATCATAAAGTATGAGTTTCATAGAAGAATAAATCTAACAATTAATTATATGTCAAGGCTTAAGAATCAAAAAACTGCTTATGCCCATTGCCAGTCATTCACTCCCTGTCAGTAGTAGTTCACATCTTTCCTGGGATGGCATCCAACCACAGTGGCATCTAAAATATAGCAGGCTATATTGTTACAGTTGGAGGTGAAATCGAAAGTTGCACCAAACAGAAGTGACAAATTCACATTGCTCAGTGTTGCCTAGCAATAAGAGATGAGTTTATTATGAACACTGACTCTATCCATCGCAAAGGGGCTTTGTATTCACACTAAAATGCCACTACTCTTACAGGCAAAAGGGGCAAAAATAGAGTGGGCAGAAGGAGGAAACAGTCATAGTAGTTGTAAGCACTTTCTGAATTTCAAGATTCTTCTCTGTCTTTTGGGAACAGCTCAGGAAGGAAAAGGCAGAGCCTGCCTCTAGCTGAACTCTTGAGATTGGCCAGGTAGCTTGTTACCGATCTTAATCGCCGTTTTGAATGCCCTTAGTAGTGCTGTTTGAGCTTGTAGCTTAGAAATTTCAAATACATAAAATCTTTCCAGAATGTTCACAAGAGCTGCTCAATAGTTGTTTTCCTTGTGCAGTGCTTTCCATTTGCTTCAGCTTTTTTTTTTAAATTATTTTTGCTTTTCTTTTTAAGGAAAAAGGACAAGACTTCAAGCAGGTTTTCCCTCCTCAGACACCATGCTGTTTTCCTTTTTAACCACTGTTAATATGGGAGAACATTCATTTCTATCATCTCAGACATTGGACTGTCTCTCAGGATATTAATTACCTAACTGTTCACATAAACAGGGGTTTCAAGACATTGTATAGGTATCCTTGAAAACCTTACTGGCCACCCACACACATTTTTAGGCACCTAATCAATTTTTAAAATCCACACAATAGCTCCTGTTAAAAAAACCAACTCCAATAACTGATCTGTTTCTGTGCTTTTATGCCATCTGCATTTTTGACAACTGAATATTTTTGACAGCATGGTCCATTGTGCCCAAGTTCACATCCGTTTTTTTCCTCTCCTTTTTTTTTTAAACATCACACGACTACATATATGGTAAGAAAATGGGTTATATTGCACATTTTGCTTTATAGATTGGGGTGCAAAGTGGGTTTTCTGAAATGACAAAAAGTATTCAAGAAGTATTTCTATTACAAGGATGCATTTATAGTATAGAAATAATAGCCATCAAATGCTATGTAAGTCAAGCACACTGAAGTTACAAAACAGTTGTGATTTTAAGAAGCTTTAGAAACAAATGCAAAAACTAAGGATGTAGTATAAAGATGATATGGTTTAGACAAAATAGGATGAAGTCTAGATAAAAATTGCTCTCCTTTATGGAATGGTTCATTAAAAATGCTAATGCAGAGTTATCTCCTCAGCTTACATGTTCATGTAGCTAAATTAACTGAACCTGTAAAAAAATGAGAGTTTAATTTTTATATTTTGTGTTCAAAATGGAGCTTTGTTCCAAATTTTCATTTATGCAGTAAGCTTTGCAGGTACTAAACCTAGGTACTTACATTTTGTAAATGTTTTTGTAGAACCTTTAGTAACTTTGGTCCTTTCTTTATTTCAGATTCAACGTGTTACAAACAAACATATTCCACCTGTTACAACAATCTGGCATATTACTTTCTTGATACGTGATGATACAATACCTCTCAGGTTTGCTGAGTAGCAAAGAGAAATGTAAGCAAATGAAAAGGTTTTCCACTTTCACAGTTTTTTTCTGCTTGGGGTTCTGTTTGTCTGAGAACTGTATGAATAGAAGCCATATTTTATAGTATTTCTTTAACCTCTGCCATCTGGTGTAGGTTAGTTTTTCCACTGCCAACTTATCCTAGAGGCCCCAGTACCAAAATGTTTAATTTCTAAGCAAACATTTGGACTTTATAAATCCAGTTTAAAAAAATAGAGCATTATTTTTTTAAACTATATATTGCATCTGCCACTAGGGATGACATTAATAAACACACAGACAAGTATGTGGTTTTAAAGGCTTCTGGCCGCGACTTTATTTTCTATAGCAGAGCTCCAGAGATGTCGGGTCACCCAACATCTTTAATCACTGAGTCATGCTCAGTTATCACAAAGGAACTTCAATATCCCCTACTGACCTAAAGTCTGAGGTTGTGTCAAGGGATTTGCAGCACCATAGCCAAAACCTTCCAAATCAAGCATGGTTTCAGGCAAATAATACTGATCCATGCCAAAGCTTTAGTGGCTCTATTTTTTTAATATAAACTAAAGTTCCTTCATTGCTACAAGAGCAGATTGTTGCTACTAAAGAATCTGGGCAAGTAGGTAACTACTTAAAAAAAAAGCAAGGAATGCAATAACCATATCTCCAGCAGCTTCCTTATGTTATATCCGAGGAATAAAGACCCACAGAAACTCTGTGTCAGAATTCTACTACCAAGACGAGAAAGTCCTTTTTAAATTTACAAAAGCATAATGTTACATTTTGTGCTAGCCAGCAAATTCTCAAATCTCAATTTGAAAACATGCAATAGTGTTGATTGTCCCAAGTTGATCTTTAGTTGGAGCGAAAAACTGAAAAAAACTTGCTTCTGCAGAGATTGGGCAGGAACACAATTCATCTTAATCAATATTCTTCAGAGGCAGACAGTCACCGGGAAAAAGAAACAGAGAATATGGATGCATAGATAATAAAGGAGGGCATTTAAAGCTGTGTGTAAGCAGGATCTGAAGGGTAAAGAAAAGGAAAATAACTATCTTGTTACTTCATTTTGATTTAGGAAAAGGCCTGGAAAATAAAACCCTCAGGAACTCCTACTTCTTCCATGTCCACCTGGTTAAATATTTTTTGTGTGTGTGTTTATCTCTAAATTCTAAAATATCAGTGATAGCTTGGTTTGCCACCTTCTCCTGAAGTCTTTCCCTACTCCTGAAGAGTATTCAGAAACATGTTTTTGGCACACACTAGTTCCTTTAATGAAAATTTACAAAAGGTCTTTACTTCTTACTGTTTATTCAGTTTCAAATTTAACAAGTGTTAATAAAAACAAAGAACAGTAAATAATCTAATTAACAAGTAGTTCTTTTCTGAGGACTGAGCTGTAGTGCAAAAGTTATGCCCATTTAATTGAATTCATTTAGAATTTGACTAGTTTAATCAGTGCAATCTGGTAATGAAGATTCATGATATTTGTTGAATTTAAATGATAATTTTCCTGGGGCATCTGCTGAACAGTATGGATGAAGAGGTGACGTATCACCTTTCGGCCAGTCTGGGATATGAAATTCTATATTACTTTGCAAGACCACTAATTGCACTTACTTTAATATGCTTAGTTATAAACAGCAGCATCTAGGGAACGAACATCCGGCCTCTGCCATGGGGATAGTGACTTCTCCTGCCTGGATGGACAGCTGGGTAAATTGCTTCAGTACAAGTCATCAGAACTGATAAATCAGTGCCCACACTGCAGCGTGTTTAGTCATCAGTGAAACTTACTTGGTTTAATTTAGTCGTTTTCTGATACTAGCTTACTTTGAGACCATTGACATTTTTTCACTGTGCTCCTTAAACCTTCTTGTGTTAAGGTGGCAGCTTAAAAATGCTCTGAAAGATTTACCTCAGTATTTCTTAGTAGCCATTGATTCAGAAAAACGGCAAGCCTATGCTTGGATTTGTCTTTCTCCTGGACTTTCCCTCTCTTTCTCAGCACCACTTACCAGTCAGCTCTCTTTTTGATTCACTTCTGATTCTCAATGCACTCCAGCCTGGATGTCCTGTGTCCAGCTGAGCCTTTTTAAACTATTGACATACGGAGGGTTTAGCCTTAAGAAACCAGACACGTTCTACCAGTCCATCTTTTTATCTGCCCTCTTCTACCACAATTTTTTCTGGAAACATTTGGTCAGTGTAAATGAATTTTTCAAAGGGCTGAAGATCACAATGTTCTGCAGGTTTTGTGAACATAAATACCTGTGTGAGAAGAAAAAAAAATCAAAGTCAGAGCTCCAGCAAGGAAAAGACTATAGTTAGTAGTTACATATTTGGCCATCCATTGAACATGCAGCACAGGTCCTGCCACAACACTGTTCTGCTCTTTGCCACATCAGTAGTAAAAGGATATAGGAAGAATCTGGGAGAAATTTTCATGAAATTACATCTTTTGCCATTCCTCTCTTAAAGCGGGGTGCTAAATGGTTCCTAACTCACAGCCTCCCCCAGAAGAGATCGGAGGGGAGGAACCTCAGACTAAACTCCACAGCATACAGACTGAACTGATAGACCTAACTCCTTCTGAGAGACAGGTTCTGGGCTTTGACTTTCTTCTCTGCATTTTCTACTTAACAGCAACCTTCTCTGTTTTTCACTAACTTAACTGCTCTTCAGATTTTTCTGCAGCCAGCCTGCCTGCCAAGCGTGGGCTGGGGGCTTCAGTTGGCAGCAGAGCTCCATGTCGGGTACTGAAGTGCTTGGCTTTGTGATGCCATTGTGAGGCCTTAGGTCTTTTCAAAAGCATGGTCGTGGTTCTCATATGCACTGTAAGCAGTCCAATAAGAACAAAACTCTTGTCTTTAAATTCTATTCTAGAAGTGAATTTAACTACAGATGCGAAGTGGTGTTGAAGTGGATTTATATCAGGAGTAAATTGATTCCGTGATTTAGGTTGTTGTATTTGCTGAATACCCAAATATGTACCTAATAATTACTGTTTTTTTAATAGATGTGATAGGCATATAGGGGACACATGGTCATGTATCACGTACACGTAGCCTACTTTTATTAGGTGACTTAAGCATGGAGGACAAGAGGAGCCACCCTTAAGATCATGCAACACATACATATATATATCCAGGGACAGTGAATAATAAACAGTCAATGGAGCTTGGCAGAAGTTTCATTCAAGGGTGATCACACACTTTGCAGAGTTTTATTTATTGTACAGTAAGTAGTCAAATAAATTTTCAGACATTGAAAGTGTATTTTTCTATAATACAAATTTTTAAGCAGGTTTCTTGGCATGCATTTTGTTTGTACTGTGCTTGAGGTTGTTTATGGCATTAGTGGTTTGTGTGTTTGTGCATGTTTGCATTCTGTCTGTTTATGAAGTATTTCGCTGGTACCCTTACACAGCATGTGGTCGGTCAAAGATTTTTGATAGCATGTGTAGTCATCATGCATTTTGCTTAAAGGCTTTTAAACTAAGGTAGGTTAAACACTGCTTATCTGCAGTTACGTAAAGACAGACTTGCAGGTTGTACTCGTCTTCACAGAAGTTAGATACAAAAAATACCTGCACCATTTTAAAGATGCAAGTGTGAGTTGGTGCCAATTTTTCCAACAATCATGGCAGTGTGGTATATTTGAGTTTCATAAAGATAGGCCAATGCTATTAATAACTGGAACATTAGTATATTTTTATTAGCCTAGATGTCAAAAATAATTAACAGATGACTCATTATATTATAATAATACCATGTGTGTAAATCATTTCTGAAATGAACTACAGAAGCAAAACCAAACCTTTAACAAGGATAATTTAAGTTGCTTCAGTCTGTAAGTGACAGCTAAGTATAGGCAATACTTTCAGGACCCACAGACAGGGTTGTGAAATTAATCTGTGACTTACATTGGGTTTAGAGTGTTAGTGGATACTTTTTCTGGTGTTTTGAAAGTCTAGGTTGTTCAGCATGTGTCTAACAAGACATTACAGGAATACTGTTTGCAAAAAATGTAGATGCTGAGCAGCTCTAGACAGTTACAGACATCAGTTCAGTAAGGATTTTGTGATTGCTACAAAGTAAAATATTGTTACGTTATTTAGATGCCTAACTGCTAATTTAATAACATAATTCTCCCTACAAATCTTGTCCTACAATTCAAGAAACTCTGCTTCTGCAGAAATTACTGAGAATGTGCATGACACTGAAAAGAAACAGAGCTGACCAATAATAAATGCTTATGAAAATTCCACTTGTAAATACTGAAATTCTTCACAGGTAATAAACTCCAGGTATCAGCTCAGATTTTCTTGAGAATATTTTCGTGCAAGTATACCTTTTTTCTTCCTATCAGAATAATATTAGACACTTTTCTAATACTTTTTTACATTGCTCAAGTGTGCATTTATGAGAGCTTAAAATACATTTCATTATCTATCTTTGAATATGAGAATAAAATTAATGAATATCAGTGAAAGCATTTAATATATGTTGTGCACAGTTATCTATTTTCTGAATGTAAAATATTATACTGTTGTATCATTTATAACACCATGCTGTACTGCTTTTTATGTATAGTGCTGTAACATACAGTGAGACCTTTGCTTAAGAATAATTATTTAAGTGACTTTAAGTGAATTAGAAAGAAGATAGCTAAAGGTGGAATTCAGACCATCTAGCAACTCTTTCTGCTTGTAACATGCCATACCTATGTAATTCCTGAGAAGCCTAAATTCAGTCCACAGAAAATAACATTTCTGTGCCTCAAGACATAGGAGCCATTCATACAGAAATGAGAAGCAAAATGTATACAGAAATAAACTTCACATCTTATGACAGTAGCAGCAGGTTCATAGTGTCAGGAAGAAAAAAAAATGATGAAAGGAAGCCAAGCCTGACAAACTGAATTGTGGCTCATCTGAATTTTGTTGAACTTCGTTTCACTAACAAA
>JAOXJM010000041.1:33350849-33361162 GCA_026413425.1 Tringa solitaria | reverse complement strand
TTGGACAAGATGATCTTTAAGGTCCCTTCCAACCTAGAAGATTCTGTGATTCTGGGATCCAGGTATTTGGTGATGATACACAAAGAATTTTGTTCTCCTGCTATATATTATGAACAACTTTCAAAGAAACACCTGGAAATGCTAAGATTGTGTGGTGACAGAACAATATTGGAATAAAAGAGGGAAGAAGTTGGATATCCTGACAGTTCTGCAGTCCACCAAGTCTGTTATTTCTGTTCTGTCTTAAATGGCTATAAAATATGAGCTGGGAGTATGATGTCAATGCATCCACTTTCAATAATTGATATGATGAATAATCTCAACCTTCTGACACCTTCTGTATCTCCTCACATCTCAGGAAACTTCATTCATCAACCACATTTGAAATGTTTAAGTAATCTCAGTGATGTATGGAGCACTGAAACTCCCTTGTTAGAAATCTATGCTACTAACATTCTATCAAATTAAAAAGCCACTGAGCTCTTGTGCATAAAATTATCATAAATTATCTCTGAAGGTTCATTGCTGTTTGGAATGTTTAATTGCTCACTCAGCTGAACTTCAGCAGCTCAAGATTATTAATCAATTTGTCAGAAGGTTTCTCATAATGTCGTCTTTTAGGCTGCAGTTATACGCTGGAAAACCCATGTGCAAAATGGTTTTATGCAGCAAGTCAACAAATAGCCATGCAGAGCTTTCACAATAGCCCTCTCGTATATTTAAGAGTACTTTTAGTTGTTGATTTCTCACAGAAGACTTGGAAATTGTCATTACATGAGCTGAATTTATTTGTATGGAAAACTAGATTCTCCAAAACAATATTTTTAAGTAAGAAAGGAGACAGATGATAAGAATGGGACTTTTGAAGCGTTTAATCCTGGTCTTATGTTGGTTGTCCTCATTAAAGTAAATATTGCTACTAACTGAAATAATGGTAAAGATCTTTTGAAAATGCCATGCCTTCAGCATACGTGAACAATTTCTTTAGCCAGTTTTCTTACAAAAAAAATGCATTTTAGCTTTAAAGTAATTTTTCATGAGACAATTTGGCTCTGATGACATACTAAAACAATGTATTTCATCTTAATTGAAATATATGTTTCAGTATTTCTTTTGAAAATGTCTTTTTTAAGTTTTAAATAGTTTTCTTTCTGTTTTCTTTCTGTTTTTTAAGTTCTAAGTAGTTTTCTCATACTGCGTATGAGACCTTATGAGAGGGGTGATGATAGTGTTTTTATTTATAAATCTTTTCTCCATCAAATCTTTTAGGAGTACTTTGATACAGCACCATAGAAATGGCAGATTCTGCTTTTCCTGCTGTAGAGAATTGAAAAGAGTTTGGTATGAAGTAATATATTTAAGGATTCTTTAAGCCACTCCAGGTATTTTCTTAAGCTGAAAAGGTTTCAAAATAGAAAGAGTGGAAACATGATGGACATTATCCACTTTCTTCTACTCTGTGAATGAGCCTCATATTGTTTCCTATGCATGTAGAAAGACAGCAAAGGAAAGCTACCATATAGCCGATAAGTTTCAAGAATCTATTTAATATTTGGTATTTCTTCAGTACGTAACACCATGGTAGTTCTACCAAAAATTGAAAATGAAAGAAAGTATCGGTATTTTTTTCTTTGTCAAGCTTCTTTAATAAAATTAAAATATTGGAATCATAAATACTCTTGTGTATCTAAGAAATGTTTCAGGTAGCAGAAATATGCTGAAAGTTAGCATTATTATTTTTTTTAAAGTATTCTCACTGTAATCCTTCAAAGCCTTTCTTAAAACATATTATGTCCATTAGCAGATGATAAAATGGGAAAAAAACCCACCAATAACAAATAAATTACATCTCTGTACTTTCTGACATCTGGGGATATCAAGGCACATCACAACAAATGCATAACAGCTCCTTGGTTCAGTCTCATCACCATTATCCATCTCCATTACACAGAACTTCTAGCACCAAGAAATAAAGATTGTCATTATTGTTGGCACTGAGTCAAACCTGAAATGATATGCTGAAGATTGAGGATGAATTCTTTTGAAGAAATAGGAAGAGAAGCCAGATCTTCAGATTCCCAATAACATGTCTTAACACATGAATCCTTCCTTCATCACCCTGCTCAGCAGTGATGCTTTACAGATGAACAACTGAGCTGTGATTAGATAGATTACAGACTCTTCAGTATTTGTGTCTTTTTTTGTTCTTTGCACTATACAAGTCTGCCATGGCATATATTAGCAGTAGAAAATATAGCATTGAGAAATGCGGAGATGAAAATGTTTAAAGTGCACTATGTATGTGGCAGATCACAACAATTCCTAGAAATGTTCAGTTCTGTAAGGTAAGAACATATACACTTTGTGTATGTGTTGTACTTCTTTCATCCAAAATCTGTTTCTTCATTCATTGATTATTTCAAATCAACTTGGATGTGAACACACTGTTATGGATGACCCCAAACTTGCACATAGTTGGCTCTAGTTATCTCATGACCTTAGTGAAAATAAACTCATCAGTAAGAGTCAAGACTGTTGTCACTGTTTCAATGAATAAATTTGAGGATCAGGCATCAGTTCTGTGTATTACAAAGAAGGTTATGCATCTCTGGCCATATACAGAGAAACTGAAAGTGATGGTGTAATTAGCTCACCAATAAATCAGTGGAAGTGAATGATAACTAACAAAGTTTGGACGTCAGGGAACCAGAAGGATATGTGTGCAGTGAGATAACCAGCAAGACACGTAATAAGTTAGAGTCCTCAGACTTATTTTTATACTCTTCCTGTTATTTTCTTCTCCTTTCATAACTCTGTCCCTCTTCTGATTTAAGCATGAAAGCTGGAATAACTTCTGTTGTCATTCAGCCATTTAGACTGACTCTCTGGTAGTTAAATTTCTTCATCATTTATATCAACTTTGAATTCTACTGATGTAGGTCGCAGTCCTTCCATGCGCAGGGAAGGGTATGTTACAAATAAAGATTGTTGGTGCAGGTTGTGTCTTTTCCATGTGCTAGAGCATCTAAAGTAACACACTAGTGCATGCATGCATATCAGAAAGTGTGTTAGCCTTTGATGTACATCTTCCTCTCAGTACATGACTCATTAATTTAATAGCTCATAACACTCCATTATGTTAGTCCAGCTATGACATGTACTTTAATGTATGCATGAAAGGTTCTCATGAAACATTTTCCTGAAAAACCTTGCTGTATTTAAACATAAAATGGATTAGAAAATACATTCTGTGATCATTTTACATGTAAAAATTTTGTTGGTCATTAATCTGTATATACTTTTAGACATAAAAGAGATTATTTATTTATTCTAGAAACTGAAATCCTAAATACTATATTTTAACTTAGGACAACCATTTATTTCACTGTCCATTTAAGTCAATATCTGCTATTACAGATTTGTCCATATGTATATCAACGAGTAATGATTTTCATTGAGAAAGAATAAATAGTAGCGACACAAAAACCAGTTCCAAAGCACTCAGTTCTCAGTGTCTTTTGAAAAACTGTGCATCTGTGCACTCTCAGAAGACTCAGAAGAAATGATCTGTGCAGTTGATTTCTGAAGCTTGGACTTGCATGGTCCCAATGAGCATTCTGGGCTGTCTTGGGAACTCTCACCCTTTCCTCACAGTGGTACTGCACAGTGGCTGCAAGGGCAGCAGCTGCCTCGCTGGCAGCTAAACAGAAGCTGACACACTTGTTCGGTTTCCAGTAGTTATTTTAGATTCATAGGTTTAACAGAGTTAGCAAAAATAAGCTGTGCCTCCTACCATGCTGAAAGATAAGTGAGTTGATGCATTAGTAAAGGAAGCATTTATCACGCTTGTAGGACTCTCAGAAAAACAAATCATACTGATTTTTTTTCTCTACCAAGAGCCACAAAAGAAATACATTTTCTAAAGCAAGTTACTAGTGCTTTTACACTATTGATTTTTCAAGCTTTATCTGGAAACCTCTGACATACGAAGCCAAACATCCTTTTTTATTTTAGAATGTATTAAAGATATTGACAAAGAAACAAACTGTAAGAATAAGTTGTTTAAACACTGCACGGTAAGGACGAATTAAGATGTTTTGAATACAAGAGACCAGACTCATTCAAATCTCTCTGGATGATGCAAGTCATCCACAAAAGGACACAAACCAAACATTATTTCTTTTTCTGGGGCACGTATCTGGCAAACATCAGCCTTGTGAAAGCTGCAAAGACATTACTTTAGCTGTTTCCCATTGACACATCTTTTCTCTTTGAAATACTCATAGTAGATTAAAATGGTCATTCTTTCATCAGATGTCCTTGTGAAGAAGTGTAGGTAAAAGAAATCTTTGCATATAGAAGACTTTGCATTGGGTAATAAACCTCATGCCTGAAAATGTGGTTCTTCGGAAGAATCTTCCTAGTGATTCATAAACCTCTTCGTGAAGGGTGAGCAGACCTACGGACTTTAATTTCTGACTGCATTCTACCCTACGTCTAAAAACATTTCAACCAGCCATGTTCACTTACACGCTCAAGAACACAGGATTTATCTTTGTGGGTTTCTATAATGGCACTGCAGGCTACCCCCGCTTGTCTTGACAGCTGGAACAGTAGTCAGTCATGAATGGTTAGCATCAGGCTGTTTAGGCAGTTAGAGACATTTTCATGAAAAATTAAAACAAATAGATTTGGTGGATAAGATTCCTTCCATAGCTCGTGCTTCTCGTGAATGAGATGTCCCAACTGCCAGGAATGAAGTGACAGATAGAGGTGCAGATCTTCTCACACTGATCAGGTTCCATTGTATTCAATACCATTCAATCAGGAGGAACAGCACTGATAGATAATTAATTGTGTCACCTTCTTGGCTTCTGCCACTTCTCTTCCACATATCCGATAATAGTTCATACAAAGGTGGTCCATGCCACCAAAAGTGAATCTTAATCATACCCTTTGAGATCCCAAACCATCTCTCCTCACTACCAGGAAGTACAAGTAAATCAGAGTGATCTCTGTGCAAAACTGATTCTGATAAGAGACCAAGCAGTGGAAAGTCATGCCTTAAGGCTGATGGTAGCTGTTGTGGAGGTACATTAACCTGCTGGTTGAGCAGGAAGGCAGACAGACCGTACATACCTTCGATTGCAGCTTCCACAGCTGGAAAGAAACAGTATGGTGCAAGTACCATTTTCCACACAGCTACCAATGGCAGGCATTCAATCCCGTAGCTGATGAATCCCATAGGTCTGCTGTTCTTTTCTGGCAGTTCAATGTGTTATACTGCCATACAACACTCTGTTAATGACTGTATGGAATTTTCTGTCATCTCTGATACTCTCTAAAAGCTCTCTAAATTCTACAATGAATAAAGGACTCAATCCTATAAAGTGCTGAACTTTCTTTCAATTAAATGTTAATTGTTCCAGTTATATTTAAATATTCTTGAGAGAAGAAAATTGGCGAGAAGCACTAGTTGGACAAGTACTCCATTGAGTTCTTGACATTGTTCCACATAATCAGACATTAGTGTGGAAAGACTCCAAGCTTTCTTCTGCTGCTTATGTTATTTCAGTGGTACTTCCCTTGATTTACCCAAGGAATGTTTTGTTTCAGTTAATGTTTATGATTGACTTCATGACCTAAGCAGTACAGAGAATATATTAAAGTGTACTCTGATTGCTTGTGGGTGTTAAGTCTAATTATGTCATCCCTAAAAATAAACAATTTTGCATATGTGCCAAAAATCATTTTTTATCACTGCAATTCAGAACTTCATTTTCTTTCAGTTCAAGAGGAATAAAGTTTACTGATCATTAGAAACCAAATCTATGCAATATCAAATTTCACTAAGCGGAATTAAAAATTCTTATCTTTATCACTGAAATGCATCTGTTTGGTGCATTTCAAAAATAATTTTTATTTTATTCTTTATTATTATTTTTGGACACTCCTGGAAAATTCTATTATATGAGTAATCTGTGGCACTGATTCACTGCTGGTGCAAGTTGTTGGTTTTACAGGAGAAGCTTATTACAGATACAATATGCTTGATACTTTTAGTATCAGTAACTAACAATTTAATATCAATAACTGATAGTTATTGTTACACAAACATGAAACACAAAAAATTCGGTCAGTTTTATATATCCATGTACAGTGTACATATTTTAATATTCTAAATAATTTTGTTCCCACTCCCCTTTTCCCTAAAAAGGGAATATTTGTTTGAAAGAAATATTATTAGAATACCTAGTAAAAGAAATGGATCCTTTACTTATATACAGGGTAGAAATGGGCAAGCTTCTCTTACACATAAATGCTTGTGCTTAATACCTCAGTTTGGGAGAGACTTCTTTTTATGCTAATAGAGATAGACCTGTCTGTCTTGATGGTCTCGCTCTAAGTACAACCTACAGAATTAATGCAATTTGATAGCCTGGATGCAAGATGCATGTTTTCTAGTTCTCAATTTTTTTTAATAAGAAAATAGGGGAGGGAATGGGAAGTCCCATCACTGACATGCTTGATCACTGACACACTTGAATAATATGGAGCAAAATAAAGTTCTAGAAGTGTAAACATAGCTGTCTTCACCATTTAATAATTAGTATTTTGTTAGGGGATCTGAAGTTCTGCTTACATTTATAAACCTTAACATTTCTCATAGGTGGTTGTTTGTGTTATTATCACTTTACATTGCCCAGAAAGATAACTAACTGAAGATGACTGCCAAGCAAAGATGAGAAAAAGGGAAACAATTTTATTCAGTTTCAGATTCTTCTGCTATCAGCTAAAGAAATAATTTCTTTAGACAATTTATTTCCAGCTTCTAAATAGCCTGTTTATATCATATGGCTAATTTCTTAAATGTGTATCAAGGAAACCAAATCCTTGGGAAAGAACTGCAGAAGCACAGCAACAGTCTTGGGCATCTGCAGTGGATAAAAGGAGAGAGACGTTGAATCATGAAAGTCCTTGAAAACAAGAAAGCTTTTAGCCTAATTCAACATACTGTGGCAGCCTGCAGATGTATTAAAATTAGTGAGGCAGCCAAAGTAAGTGAAATGTTTAACATCAATGTTCTCTATTGACACGAGACAAGTATGAATGTGAAGGCCAGAAAGAAGAACTTGTTTAAGATGAAGTAATGAGTCTGAATTAGAAATTAGATTTTTAAAATATATAGACAATATGTAGGTAAGGGTAGAATTATGATAACTGGAGCTTGATCAAATAGAAAGACAACAAACTTCTGTAATTGCACTGTCCTAACTTGGGGCATATGCCTATGCGAAGTGCATTAAAACCAATGACAATAATAGTATCAGAAATGCAAAGTGAAATTGTGACTTGTCAATCTTTGGTTCTAGGAAAGTTATGAAACATAAATTGTAAAGGTTTTTTTTATTTCAAAAGCAATTTATTTTAGCAATATTTTCACTTATAACTGGATTCATGCTTACATAAGATTTAATGATTTACAATTCTGTTTTCAAAGATCATAATAACACTGTTAGAATTACGACATAATATAGACTACAGAAAAGAGTCCTCCTGTCATCTATCTTCTGTCATTAAATGATATTTATGTGACATCAAGATGTAGTGATGTTGTATGTGAAGCTTTAAGTCTAAATTAAGAACTGAAACTTATTCTTTGATTTTTTTTCTTTGAGCACAAATAAAAACTACTGCAAAAAATCACAGATTTTCTCCTGAGCACCACTAAATCCCAAAGTACATTTTGACAATTATGAGCATACTCTTAAGCTTGACAGAAGAGATGATTGCATCTCTGTTCTATCCACTGTAGTGTTTTACTTTATAAATAGGAAAATGCATGTTAATTCTGTTCTTTTACTGTCACAAAGTGCATAGAGATATCATGAAAACAACAGATTTCTGAGTGTTATTTGAGTTGCACTTTGTTTGAGTAACAGCTGTATACTTACTATCTATATTATTTTAGTTTCCTTCATCTGACTGATTCCTCTAGACACAACCCCAACATAAATATTAAGTGTTATTACTGTACATAAGTGATAAAGTGATAGTGATGAGCAGTAATAGATACATATGCACATTGCATTATACTTGGAAGTCTCCAGAGTTTAATGCTGAAATGCAGCCACCTCAATGGTGAAAGTCAACAACTGTTTAAATATGAAAACAATTTAAAAAGGAATTGAAGATTATTAGATGCAACTGAAAGAGTAAGTGGAACTACAGGCCAATCAATGGTACTATTATTCTGTTGTAGCAGAAAAATGCGAACTATTAGGTTTTATTGCTATTGTGCTTTTCCCTTTGTAGATATAAAAGGAAAAAGGCCCTTGGCAATAATTAAGTATCTTTGTATCAATTTGACCCAGAGACAGGACAGTGTTTTTAAATTGCTGTCTCTGTTCATAAATTGCACTTTATATATACTGTCTCACAATAAAAATTGCAAACATTTCCTTACTTAATAATTTGACTTTTACACATGCTCAGCTAAGAAGGTGATTTTTTCTGTTTGTTGCTATTGCTTTTTGAAAACGACTTTAAAAAATGTCAGTCTGAATTCCCTCTGAAATTCTGGCTTACACAAGCAGAAGAAAAAAAGGAAGATTTAATTGCATTTATATAACTGCAAAAAGATTAACATGTTTAGATTCACTTTAACCAAAAAAGTAATTTTGATTTAATAATCTTCATTCCAACAAGTCTGACTGTGGCCAGTAGTTTGGCACTGGGATTAAGTTACCAATTGCATCGGTAACAATACCATTTTATGAATGAGATAACCCACTGCTAAAAATTGCTACCTACTTCCATCTTGCATCAGAATCAAACAGATGGGCTTTTTCTTGCAACTTCTACATAGAGCAGAGGAACACTGGCAATCTGATTTCTTTCATCTTCAGGAAAATTCAACCTGGAAAGCAACTCAAAGCAAAAACTAATGTGCAACTTCTCAGGTTTAACAATGCCTACCATGAATTATTAGAATCACTTTACTCGTAATCCTAGTGTACATAGCACATAACTCGACACCATAGCTGTCGTGCTAAGGAATGCAGGTTAACCTGATGTAAGGGTAGTGTTTTAACCTGGGAGGTTATTTCAAGTTATTCAGCCATAACTGAAAAAGCAATTTAGCCTTCATTATGTTCTTGTTAGGAAAGTATCTACTGAAAAACATTGTACACAGTAATTGCTAAAACTTCTCAGACTTGGAGCCTGTGCAGTCCGAGAAGCTATTTGCAGTGTTTTATATTTCATATGAAAGAAGAAGAACTTTACACAGCTGGAGAACTTGAGATCTCACACAGAAGCTGTTTGAAACCCTGAAGAATTGCTTTAAATGCTGCTCCTTTTTTTTTTTGCCTTTCTATGGTTGCTTTTTTTAGTAACAACTATATAGCCATATATTCTTATTGTCTGTAAAAATGTCCTCTCCTTTTGTAATCCAACAGTTTCTTCTAGTCATGATTTCCCCGCCGAGCTGTAGAGGTATCAGCGAAAAGCACTGATCTTCAGTTTTGCCATGGTCTAGTTCTGCAGAATGGTCTCATTTACCAAATCACATTGTTTTTCCGTCTCTGCCTCCATTGACTTATAAGGTGAGCCACTCTAGTCTGAAAGTGACTGTCAGGGCACTGTGAGGGACATGGAGCCCCAGGCAGCCCGGGAGCAGGCCGTGCCCTCATTCATGGGCTCTGTCTCACAGGGCCTGCACACAGCGGGGCCCATCAACAGACCCCAGCACTGCAAGGGGACAAACCTTGTCCGGGGTCCAGCCCGGGGCTCCAGTCAGAAGCAAAAGGAGAGAAGGGACCCCGACAGTGGTCTAAGAAGCCCACCCAGGAGAGGCGCCTGAAGGAGGCCAGGAGTGGGTGCAGGCCCGAGCTCCAGCGGGCCCTTACCAGGCTCTGGGACCAGGCCCTGGGACCAGGCCGTTGTGGAGAGGCCTCACTGCGGCCTGGGGCTGCGCTCTGGGGCCTGACCAACAGCTGCTCACTTGCTTTCTTTGAAAAGGCAGGCAGTACTAAGGAAAGTAAAACATTCAAGTGCTTGCCATGTTAGGAAAAATTCAGCTTTTCAGTTTCACTGACGCACAGCCCATCTGGTCTTTGGTATAGGTATGTAGATGCTAGAAATGCAAACAGCTGAAGTATCCAGTTGTCAGACATCTGTAATGTTATTACACACCTGTAAAATAATTTAATAAATTAAATATTAAAAGTAAAGGTATTCTAAACTTAAACTATAGGAGGCATTGGCAATGAGTACCAGAACAATATGCTTATAAAATTTTACTGCTATCC
>JAOXJM010000041.1:33322195-33336964 GCA_026413425.1 Tringa solitaria | reverse complement strand
CACTCAACACAGCATAGAGATCCCTGTACTGTACAACTCACTGAGACTTGGTGTTTGAACAAGCTGCAAAGCTAATCTTGAGTGTGTCCTCTCAAAAGCAATACAAATCCATGGTCAGATAAAACTCGATGGTGTAAATATGACTCAAACTTCTTATTTACATATCTTGTTTACTTAATTTTGCATCTGAGTTAATAGGTTTCCAGTGCCAAATCCACATTTTGAAATGTAACTGTTTGTCTCTAATTTCTTGCATTAGTTCAGGGTAATGGGATGATCTGTTAAATCTGAGTTGTCTGAAATTTCTTTAAGACCTACAGTGAGGCATCCCTATTTATTATGGGTAAATGCCTGAATAGAACTGAGGCAGCCTGGCCAGAAGACTGTAAGAATGTTTCATTTCCTAATCAGAGTTTCACCTTCCTTTGGTATAGAGCATCACCAAGTTACTCATTCTGTCTTTAAAAGTTCCTAGGGGTGCCTGGAAATATTTACTCTTTCTCAGATAGACACTACAGCCAAATATTTCCATGAGCTCTAGCTTTCCCACTGCATTTAAAAAAAAATAATTTACTTATGAGACATTTTGACCTGACATTTTGTTCACAAATTAGATTCAGTGGAGATTTAATTTCTGATCAAATTTGAGCACTGCAAATGCTGATCCTTCTTAATTGTATCTCAAAAAGATGACTGGGAAGGAGTGAACAGAACTTATTTTCATTTTAAAAATATCGTATACAAACAATATATTCATGGCCTAAATTAGCATTTTATTTTCTTTTTTTAAAAGCCATTATTATTTGATGTAAGTACAGGTCTATATTTCTGTAAGGTCCAGGTACAATTTCTGATTGAGGACGCCTGTGTTAGGGAGCACCAAGGGCAGGTGCTGCTCCCTAAAGGAGGTCTGGCAGCCCAGCGTGATAACAAGGCCTTCAGAGACAGTGGCCTCGCTGACAAGGGTCCTGTCCCACAGCGCCAGAGTGAGGCAAACAGGACAGGCCCAGTGATAGTAAGCAGGCTCAGACAGAGGTCCAGATCTCCGGACAAGTCCATTGTAATGAGTCATGTCTGAGGTCAGGCCAGGAAGTCAGTCCCTGGGTCAGGGTTAGAATCCAGATCCACAGGGTCCAGATCAATAGCTGCAAGGCACCTGTGTCATGCGCCAAGGGTGACCACCTCTGCTTAAAACCATCTCCAAGCCAAAGGACCTAGGAATACCTACTGCAGCTTCTTCCAGCTTTTTCTCAAAAATCTCCAAGGCCAGCTGGGGCTTCTCAGACAGATCTCTGCTTTCAGAGAGCTGTCCTTGAGTGCACAGGGTTGAACTAGGAAGGGTTGGTGTGCTCTGGACTCTGGCAATCTGCTAGACTGAAAGGTTACTTTACCTAGAAAAGTACTTCAAGACCATTCTGTTTATGAGTAGACACTTATATATGTAGAATAGTGAGAAGGACACAGCAACGTAATCCAGGCTAGGCAAGACAGAAACAATGTACCAAGAACAAGAGTACCTTTCGAAAGAAACAGGTAGTGCCTGAGTTTATAATCTTGTTGAGACACATTGTCTGTATGAATCAAAATCCTGGTGGATTATTTATACACTGGTCCACTGAAATTTTGCTCTGTGATATATAAAATAATTTATATTTATGTCAGAGAAGGTAGTTGTGTCTATCCCTCTCTCAGGATGACTTCAGAACACCGAATGCAGTGCAGCTCACAATAATTTTACTTACAGTCTACCAGGAAAAAAAAAAATTTAAGGAAAGTCTTGATTGTAAATTGTTGCTCCAAAGTTCCCACAAACTGTTAATGTGATTCAGTAACGTAATGAGAAATAAACTGCTTGGCATGGGTGGATGTTAATCCCTTGATTAACATCTTTCTTGTAAGAATGAAAGTTGTCATGATTGGTGATAAAAATACTACTACTGAGGTTTATGTTTTCATAGTTGGTAAGGTGATCTCTGTCCAGTAAAATATTATTTCCTGAATTCAAAGATATTTTATTTGGTAAGCTTTGAAGACAATAACCTGTGTGCACAAATACAGTTTTACTCTATCCTTAATGAGGAGTCATTTTTTTGTTCATTAACTAGAATTTATGAGCAAGTAGTTATGGAGCATCCAGGGACATGGGCTTTCCAGAATCACAGCTATAACAATTTGCATGTAGGTGGTGGTGTATTTTACCTCTTCCCCTTAGAAATCCATTTTAGGGCTTCTGGCCATGGAAAAGTGATCACTGAAATTTCTTCTATTGTTGATGTATATCAGTCAGTTTAGGAAAGTCTATGCTGTTCTCATCTTAAGAGGATCTAACTGTCCTGTCAAATAGTGTAATTATCATTGCATGTTTCACCACAATATCTGGAGTTTCATCTTTGAGGGTGGTGAGCACTGTAGAAGCTGAGTTCAGACTAATTTATCCATATTTTAGCCAAGAACTATTCTTTACTGAAAGCTAGTATCCCAAAGCATCCCATATACCACATAAGAAATTCTGGTGGATTTTATAGCTTTTAAGGTGAACATGTTGATTAAAGACAGACTTTCACAATTTAATATGCAACACATTCCTTCAGTTACGCATGTATTGTGCAGATAGAAAGTAGGAACAGAATGTGCTTAGCAGAGCAGTATATATACATTTTAAAGAAGAAAAGAATTCCTTAGAATCATAACACTGGTTTGAAGCCACTAAAATGAGATTCAGAAAAGTATCAGGGTTTTCTTAGGAGTCAGAATACAGAAGTGATTAAACAAAGGTTAGGGTTCACCATATTGCTTTGATGAGTAGCCTTAGCGATTGTTTCCTATTCCAGGGATCTTTGAATTTAAGACCCTTCTCTGTTTAATGTTATGCTAATTGCAGGCACAACACATCTTTAGAATTGAACTTTTTCCATAAAATATGAGTTTGAATAGTGGTGAAGAAATTAAAATTAAAAGCCAATGTTATTGGTTTGGGTCTTTGGAACATAATTTAAAGGAACTGGAATTCAAGCCACAGCCTAGGTTGTAATTTTTAGGCAAGGATTTGCACAGAAATGTCAGCTATAAGCCCCGAGCTTAACATGTGTCTGTTCTGTGTGAACTCGTATTCACCTTAGCCCTGTGGAGCACAAACTTTTTCTTCCAGCCAGCTGCAATACTCAGCCTGTTTGTAACCTCCTTGTAAGTGGAATTGTTTCAGCCTTTCCCCTGCCGACAGCAAAACATAAACATGAGGCACATTAAAATGGAAACAGGATCCTGGTCCTTTCTGTTTCTCAGTTTTATTTAGCAGTGACCTTTAACCCTCATTAAGATACTTTGGAAAGTTTGGGACTCCCTTTTTTGTATAGCTCATTGTGGGAATATTTAGGTTTGTTATGTTGTTTTTCTTTTAAAAATATTTAAATGCCTTTGGGCAGTTGTGTAAAAAAAAAAAAAAGACACATTTACTTATTCTGAAAAAAAATATCTGTGGACAATATTTCACAGCATATGCTTTCATTACAATCATCCCATAGAGAAAAGGCAAACATTGACACCCAAATTTTACTCAAGAGGAGTATCATTACACACCAAGGTTTTATCTGAGGTAAAATATCCATTTGCGTACACACTAATGGGTGCTAGCCGCAAAATTTATATTAATGCACAGAAAATATCAGATACGGTTATTTTATCTATGAAAATGTGGCTCACAGATTCATGAATACAAAAGTCACATGCTGGAATTTGTTTGCAATATGTGTCAATAGGAAGTTATGTCCTGTGATTTGTTTGCCTTAAAAGGTTCCTAACCTGTTGACAAATGTGTGCATGCGTCAGAGGCATGCAAAGGTATCCTAAACATAATATAAGGTCCAGTGTTAAAAATTTTGCCCAAAGAAGTTT
Source organism: Tringa solitaria (assembly GCA_026413425.1). Lineage (NCBI taxonomy): Eukaryota > Metazoa > Chordata > Aves > Charadriiformes > Scolopacidae > Tringa > Tringa solitaria. The sequence continues at coordinate 33,333,073 of JAOXJM010000041.1, read as the reverse complement.
TGAGTATCTGATGTCTGCTATTTCCAACCTTTTAAATTCTTTCCCTTAAGTTAAAAATATTAGTCATGCTTCCTCTGATTTAAATGTGTGGAAGGGGAGCTACAGTGAAATATATGTGACGTGCTCCTGGAAAGAATGGAAAATACCACTGAGATATGTTGAAAGACTGAAGTTTTTTTTGTTGATGGTATAGTTTGCCTTATTGCTCTTCTATTTTTGTATGTAAGAATTAGCAAAAGATTAGGTGTTTGTTGTGTTTTTTCAGAAACTGCTTTTTGCATCCCATTTATGAAGTGAAATAAACTCATTAGAAAGGAAAATAGTATACTTTTTCATTGACTTTAAGAAAAGACCTTCCCAAGGGGTTAAAATCTCTTTATGATGTTTCTTCCAGTAAAATAGGTAGCAAACTTCTTTCTGTGTTTGTCACACACTGGAATTCTGAATTATCACTCTATTTATAAATCCTGTTAAAAATCTCATTTTGAAAAATGTGACATAAAATGCCAGAAATTTTCAGAAAAGTAATTGTATACAAAATATCTCCCTGCAATTTTAAATTTGACTTTTTTCCCCAGTGTTTTCCTTTTGTTCTTTATCCTTTTCCTTTTTAATGCCACAATGAACAAAAGAAGTAATATAAAAGAGAAATTTGTGAAAAAAATGAATGCAAAAATTGAAAATATTTTTGAGCTCCCATTTACATATCAGATGGAGAAGTTGTTCCAGATTCCACTCCAAAACAAACTTTTAGAAGAAATCATTTGTGTTAATGTAAATTGCTTTATTTCCTGATTTCTGGGACTTTAAGGTACTTCCCACAGATGCTGTGCTTTTGTCAGATGGAGTTTGGTGATATTTGTTTGAGATGATGAAAATTTACTTTATCCTTAATATGTTTGAACAGTTAAATTCCTTATTGTTAAAAATGTGCTTCTCATTTCCTTCTTGAGACCTTTTGGTTTCAGTATGTATTTAATAGCTCTTATATTTGTCTTATTTATTGTGATTAAATGAAGGCAAAACGTGCTTTGTCATATCTTTATTTTGATATTCAAAATGTTTGATTGGAGCTTTTAAACTGATTCCTTTGCTTGTTTTATGAAGGTACACCAACAGCAGTCATTAAAGTACTCTGATTACAGTAAAATCAGGTGCCAATTTAACCCTACGGGTCTAAATTTGCAGAATTAACGCTTCATGTTAAGTAGTTTCTGAAAACTGATGTTCATTGGCCACAGTTACACTTTTTCACTAATGAGGTACAGCCTTCTAGATTTAGTACAGATCATCATAATCCATAAATTTTATGTCCATTAATGGCAGCATTTTTACTTTTAATCTTTACTAGTATTTGATGGCAAAGGCATAATTCTTTGTCAATGATTTTACAGGTTAAAGCTAGTTCAGAAAGGAAAAATCAAAAATCCTCTGCAATGCTACAGTTTAAAAAGTGACCTTGTCAAAGTGAGGCGTTCTTTCTTCAATTAAATTCAAAGTCAGTTGGTCCCTCAGGTAATGCTGACATGTATAATGTTAGCAATTATAATAATACTTTGCAAAAGTAGCTAAAAAACCCTAAAAAATCTTTTATTCTATGCTAGTTTTTAGAAAAAAGGAAGACTTTACCTTATATTAGTAGCCATTTATGAGGTCATTTTGGAGTGTACTGTTACATAAAACATGAGGTCAGCAAGTAAGGGTAATTAAATTTTAGTAGGAGCAAAAGTCACCGAAAGGTTTTTACTTTCATCCTACCCAGTCTAAAATAGTGATACAATACACCATTAATAGGCTTGGAATTGCTAATTATTTCAACATGAATAGCAGTATCAGTGCTGCCAGTTTAACTGAATACCCTCCTGAGGATTCCTGAAGAATGCATGATTACTTTTATTATTTTGTAGTTTCAGGAAAAAAACAAACAAGCAAATTAAACCCAAATATGAAAAGAATAGTTCAGAGAAAGTACCTGTTGTACTTTCTCAAGTCTTGGTTGACAAATTTTCTGTGAAAGTTTTCCATCAGAAAATGCAGTTCAGCTACCAATTTCAGAGGAACATATCTCTTTCGCTTAAGTTTTCTTGGGAAGAAGCTAACATTTTTCGCTTTTACTATTTTATTTAAGACAATCTATTTAATAATTTTCATCCATTTTAAGTTTACTGCTTATTAGAGAAACGATTGTCGAGAATTTATTACTACACTGCTTTTGTATTCATGAGAAAAAACAATTTTATCATAATAATTCTTTAATGAACCTGAATTGGAATTTTATTTTTCATAAGAATTTTAAAATTGGGGAATTTTGTTCAAATTTGGAGCAGAAAAAAGCCCAAAACATTAAATCCTCACGTTTTCCTTGAAGCTGATAGTTTATTTTTCCACCAGCATAATTGAGTATATCACCACACTATATAGAAACATTTAACATTTAAAAAATATGTGTTCTAGGTTTACAGTTATATGAAACACGTATAAGACTTGTGAAATACTTTCATTCTATTATCTGAAAAAGTACATTGGTACTTCTAAAGTGTAACTATGCTGAAAAGTCAATTTGAGCCTTTAGTCCCTAACTCAACTGTGCTTCTCAGAAAATATTATTCTGGTCAATATGGGAATATATAATTTTTTTCGTTAGAGTAGCCTTTAATGCTCAGGAGAAAATTCAGTGTTGGCAGTTCCATCTTGACATTTCTAAATCTCTAGTTACTCTAGTGCAAAAGATTTTCTGTGAAGTGGACTTTTAACTTTCAAAGAGGTGATGTTTAAGAATACAGCAAGCCATTCATTGTGTTGACACCCAAGATTTAAAAACCAGGTAACCAGGGGTTGTATTCTCACAAGGGTACAGCAGAATTTTTTAGAATATAGTTGAACAAATCTTGATTATAATTTCTAATGAATGTTGTTCTGGTTTTACCTTAGCAGATCTTGCTTCATAAAATGAGTCTGAGCTCTAGGATTGTTTCTTAGTAGAGAATTCTGCTATGAAATGAGAGACTTTATTTCTCTCTTCTGTTTGTGTTCTGATTAAAAAAAAACCCCAAGCAGCTAACGGTTTCAATAAAGATTTTTTTTCCCCAATCTACAAGTAAAATTCCTGATAAGCATGATGATAAATCTCATTGTAGGTATTTTATTTGTTTATATTTGATGTTTATTTTTATACAAACTTGAAGCATTTTTATTTGCAGATTTAGCCATTTGGACCCCCTTTGGGGGGAGGTACATATTTTGATACATATTTTTGCTGTGCAAATGTTTGTGGAAGAGAGTCTTGCGCATTCAGTAAAATGAAAGTATTGATAAGAAAAACGAGATTCTGAAAATATTAACACAAATCCTAATTTCAAGAAGCCATGAAAAAGGGGCTAGTATAAGGTGCAAAGAAATATTAGCTATATTTGGCCTGGGCAGATATTTCCTAAATATCTCAAACTTGATGGAGGTGAAAGAAAGGAGGAATTAAATTCTTTCATTTCCAGCAGAATAACCACACACCAACCCACCTCTGTAGACTTCACAAAGAATCACAGGATACCTGAACAATCTGCAGAAAAGATGACTGTTTATTTGGTTACTCTACACACTCTCTGATAGCACATATTGTAAAGAGTTTTCAGCTGGTGGGTTTCCACTGTAGACTTGAAGCATAACTGGTCATTTAAAGCAGAGGTGTTTTGAATTCCCAAGGAATCTCAGTAGGAAGAGAAGAAAGTGCTTTGAATTTCAGTGCAACACCTGATCTGATCATTTTCCCCAATATTCCTCAGCTCACCCCTCACCACCAACACACACTGTGAGATTCCTAGATGTGTTACTTAATACAGAAGTCCAGCAAAACAAGGAAAGAAGCTGTCACAGAACCATCTGGCCATTTCTTAATGTGCAATAGAAATCTATCACAATGCGAAGGCTTGCCTTCTTTCGGTGATCCAATGGACATCATGAACTGGTAATTAACACTGCTTTAAAGCAGAGTACAGTTTCTGTTGCCAGTACTGGCCCTTCTGATTTCTCAGTACAGCAGCCCTTATTTTGACTATGATTCTCTGTATTTATTTTCATAAGCAGATGAATAAATATATGTTCTTAATCTAAGATACTTTCCATACCAAAATAAACATGTGCTGTTTGTATTTCAACTGATACTATTCTTTCCATCCTTGCTTACATTGCTGCAGATGATTCAGTAAAAGATAATGTTTGCTAAAATCTTACGGTCTGGTGCATGGAATCTAACAATGCTTTGAAATTCTGGTCCTGTAAAGTCAGCATAAATTTTGCTATAGATATCAGTGTTTCTGGGATTCATGCAAAGGATGTATCCTGAGAAGCTTCTCAGAGGACCTTATCACATGGCTTGAGACGTGAGGCGAAAATTCTGAGGCACTTCTATAAGTCTATGTTTTTAAGAACCATATCTTTAATCATCTGGTACTGTGGAGGTACTGTGGAGGTACTATGGAGGTAAATCTGAATACTTATCAAAAAGGTTGTCTTTTTTTTTTTTTTTCAAATGGGGAGTAAGTGTCTACCAACCTACTGTCTAAAAAAAGAACACGATAATGAACCATTTGATCCATTGGTTACTGAAGTCAGTCATTTTTTGATTTTAAAATCAGTGGGTCAGGCTATCAGTAAAACAGAAACATGAGTCCTACCTTCATGGTTTCTGTTCTTTCAAGCATTTTAAGTTGCTTGAAATTCTTATCGGTATGACAAATATACGTGTCTGTCTATAGGTATTTCCTCCTCTGCTTCTTGACTAGGCTGGAGTTTAGCATAGGAGAGGTCAATAGTGAGAAAAAATATATATTATTTCTGAGTCCTTCAGTGTGTCCTGTAGAAAGCCTGTATAACATTCAAATTTCCCTTCTTTTGGTAGAAAAAAGCTAATAATTCATCATCAGTGACTAATGAGGTCATTGTTCCAAGAAACTGCTAATGTGAAGTGGAGAAAACAAAACAAATTCATTTTGCAACTTTTAAATAAAAAATGCAGCTGTAGTTATGAAAATAGCACTTTAGATATGGGTTGGTGCAGTTAATAGCAATAGAAGATTTACATGTTGTTTTGACCAAATTCAGCTTATTTGGCACATGGGAATACTGTTCAGCCATGAGGAGCATGGGAGCATCCTTCTCTGTAACTGTAGAGCAAGCATGATGAATTTTAGGTTCCTACACATGTAATGTGAGGAGCTAATCTGGTAGCACATTTTCATGATTGTACATTGTGATGATGACTGGACAAGTATTTTGTGACTCGCTGCAGCTTCTGGCAAAGTAAATGAATGCCAAGATTGCCAGAGCATCAAAAGAAACATTTTTAATTTAAGTATGCATGCTGAGATGCAGCTGTGCCAATACATGCATATTTATTGGATCTGGCCAGGAGGCAAATGCGCAGCTAATTAAACCATAGTAGTGCTGGCGAAGGTTTGATTCTAAAGGCTTGGGTTATCATAGACTTAGCTGAGATGACTTTGGTGGATCTAGAAGCAATTTAAAAATACAATAACCCTAGGCAATGTTAAACTTGGACACTTTTATAACCTAGTAGTTTGTTTTCAAAGAGATCAGGATAGGCTCTGGCAGTAAGCATAGCAGAGCTCAAGAAAATCTTACTCACACTGGTATTTCGATACACTTCCATGTTTTAGTTTAGGTTACTACTAGATGTTGCATCAGGATACATTACTCTGACCAAGATGAGCTTAAGAAATAGTTTAATTGGTAGTTTAGTGGGCACGTTAGTTGAATTATAAACCGGACCTAAACAACTTTCAAGATGCTAATGAAGGATCCGTTCACAACAGTTTCTTCTCATTCACCAGTACAAACTATGAGTAATGCAATTTCAGAAACTGGATTCAGAAACTGGATTCCAAAACGTCCGTGGAAGTAACCATTCACTTCTCTGTGGGCCTTTTACAAGAAGATGGACATTGTGACATTTTGTTTTGTTTTTCAAAGGAATGTCTGCACTAGAAACTGCACCGAGACACTGCTTAGCCCTGGGTAGGCCAGTGGCTGACTGTCAGCTATTCACTTCCAGGGCCAAATTTTAAACAAGTGGAAGTTTACAAGAAAGTAATTTATTATCCTTGTAATTTATATGCATTTTCAAGAATCTTTACTATTCCAATTATGCAGTACAAGCACCATATTGACAATCAGAATTTATAATATGTTTATTCTACTCAGATACACCTGAAATCTAGGAACTCAGGTGCTTCGTTTGGTGACTCTGTAACATTCCCAGGTAGGCAGCATCACCAACCTCAATCTTTAAAGGAGTCTGTCCTCATATTGTTCCTAATCAGAAGACCAACTTAAAGTTAATGATATTAAAAATAAATACATAAAAGAAGGAGTTATTATTATTACTTTGGTATTTTAGCCTTAGGGTACACATTTTTTAAGGTTTACTCCATGACCATGAAGGCAAGGGATACAATTAACAAAATAAATGAAAACTGAGTTTAGACACTGACATAATGATATGACTACAGAAACAGCAGTTTTAAGAAATGCATAAAATCTTTCATGTCTGGCAGTAAAATCAAGAGAGCTGGAATAGGTACCCACTTGAGTGAGGTATTTTACCCCTTGTCATGGGATCTTATTCTACCCCTTCTTCCATGAGTGTGGTTAGTAAACTGGTCATTGAATATTTTACCTCCCTTGTGCGGGATGTAAGGAGTGAGCGTCCTGTCTACATGCCAGGCTGTGCTCAGATCAGCTTAATGCAATGGAATTTAACTGAGAGAAGGAAGGGAGGAGACAGAAAGAAATGGTTGGACATAAATTAAACAAACAAACAGATCTCTGTAGCCTACTATAATCCAAAAGAAGATTGAGCACAATTTTTTCTTTCTATTTGCCTAGTGTGTGAGGTATGGAGCTTTTATTAACCTTTTTAAAAAACATCTTACAGCGTAATATGCATAGTTAGACAGTTACTTTACACAGTGGGTTATTCTGCATAAAAATGTTGATTAACCAGAGAAAATCAAATTCTGAACACCAGTATCATTCCTTCCTGGTCCCAGAATCCCAGCTTGTTTATTTAGTGTCACCCATAGTCTGTCATGGCTGACCTAAAACTATCAGAAACAGCCACAATTGCAGCCAAGCATAAACAAAAATCTGAACTGAAGGTGCAAGGGGACTGCCATTCTAGAGATAAGATCTATTGCTGTAATAGCCCTTGATTATGATGACCAAAGGAAAAAAAAAAACAAAACAAAACAAACTAGCAAATGTACAGACATATTTCTGTTTATTTATATACAAAGGGAAGGAAGCAAATAATTTACAAAGGAGAAGGCATATAGGGAATAGGGTTTCATTACATGTCAGTGTTTCTCAACAGTTTATAAAACATGATTTTGTGAAACTAGAGGTTTGCTTGTGGTCTTCTCTGTTTGCTTAATGACATTTTGTAAAGTGCTAAAAATCACATGGAGATAGCAGAGAGAAAAAGAATCTGCCAGATGGCTATCTGTTGGTAGAGTGTTTTTCACCCTTCTTCCACCTACAGCACAGAAGCATTAGTTTTACACTGAAGACAGATTTGCATTAGAAGATACCACATATGAATTATTATGTTTCAGGTGTGTGATAGCTGCGTAAACTTCTGGTGACATAGGTAATGACTCGTGTGTGACAAAAACTGATGTGTTATTTGAAAGTTGTGATTTTCAGATAATTTTCAATTATCATTGCAATCAGATTCCCTGAATCCATAGGGTTTTCTATAAAAATATGGAAGAGTAAAAAAAAATTAAAGACAAGATTTAAAGACCTTGGTGTGTAAAAAGTGCTTTTGTTGTTAGAAAAACTCCTTGCGCTCCTCTGCAAAGTCATGCCAAGGGCTTGGTCCCTTGACCATTTTAAAGGTCAGTTTCCTGTCTTTAGCTTTAGGGTTACAAAATCTTCTCTAATTCTCAGTATGTTATAAAATTTCACTTGTTATTCTTTAAGTAAATGCTTAGGTTCAAAGCTCAAAACCCAAGTGAGTGTAGTAGTGGGACTTTACACTTTTCAAATGTTGCATTTTACTTTAGTAAGCAGTACTTTGCACTATTTTTAAGGTTTGCTGAGCAGGTTAAATGAGGGAAGAAGAAGAACTAGATGACTCTACTGGTTTCTTTTATTTTCAAAATGTGTAAATTCAATAGTTCATTAGCAAACAGCTGTACCGAGAGATTTTCTAAGTATGGTTCTTTCAGAAATGACTTTGATTTGACCCATATCTCTTAAAAACTTCTGAAAATATACCTCCTTGTTTTTTACAATTAACAAATCCTTAGATATGTCATAAGTATGTCAGGTCTTTTACATTTCCTCTATATTTTCCTTTTATTCTTTCATCATTTCTCTTTTTCAAGCTGTGCTGGCTATTCAATAGCATGACACGGCAACTTTTACACACTTAGAAAGGAGCCAAGTACTAGTCATGAGTGGTAATTTCTCATGTGTTAGTGAGTGATTCAAATGTTGATTTTGAAGACACATTTTATTTAAAAAAAACAACAAACCTGTTCAATAACTATAGAACAACATTAACTTTCACTGATAATCCCACCTAAAAATGCTTAGGTGTGTGTTGGGTCTGTTGCCACGTTGGCACAGGGAATCACCCTGACCCTTCTGTTTGACTGGAGAGAACTGAAGTGTTCTTCTGTGTTGTGATTATGAGAAATGTAGAAAGTACTCGAAGTTCAAGCATATTTCTAAAAAAACCGAACCTATTATTCTCGCTTAAAATCAATGAAACTTCTGCTGGAAAATAATAAGGGTGAAATATGTCCCATTTGCTTGTTAATGCTTTCTTCTCTTTGCTTGCTAGTTACACGTACGTAGCTCTGGAAAGGAATATCTCAACTCTGGCCTTTACAACAAAGTGCATGGGGGGACCCTGGTCTTTAAAAAAAGAAGTTGATGTAGGAAAGACATCAGAGGGTAGAATTTGATGGAACTTTCAAATTCACATTTTTTAATTTCCTGGCCAGGAAGAATTTTCTGGAAAAGTCCCTTGAAATCAAAACAGCATCCACCTATGGTGAATGCATGTCCAGAGATATATTTCTAATTAAAGGAGTTTGCAAGTGTTTTGAGATCCTTAAGTGGAATGCGCTATGGGAGTGTTAAGTACTAATCCATTCTTACATCTTTCATTCTATGGGAAGATATTTACCTCTTTGGAAAAAGCCATGTGGAATTTTTTGGTTATATTTCCTACACACAAAATGAAACATTCTTTAGAATTCACACTGTAGATACTGGTATTTTGGTCTGCTGCTTACTGTCCGGTGTTAGTCTGCTGCCAGGAAAAAACTCTTCTTGAAATTGGTTTTTAATGATCCACAGAGAGATCCTGCCTACTTCTGGTGGATTAAATGGGGAAAAAGGTGAATTTCTACCACTGGGAAAGGATCCCTCCAGCACACAAACCTACTTAGGTCTGATATCAAGCTCCCTCAGTATCTACAAACTGACTGAAGGAATTTATCTCTTCTCCCAGAATGACACTACACCATAATTGGCAGCAGTTTAGCTGAGACAAGCAGATTTTTGCAGCACATGATCTGTCTTCCTGGGTTACTGACCAGGGCCAGGTTTGGCTGTAGATTTGAGTGCCCTGCTGCATGCAAAAGCTCAAAAGGAATTTATCTGTCAAGGTATTTATCATGCATAAATCCTCTTTAATACAGTGAGACTTCCTGGAACGCTACATGTACGTTTCAACATACTGCCAATAAACTTGAGACTTGTTGATCCTTCTACTGTTAAAAACTCAGCTGTATCCAGGACAGGCAAATGCTTTCTGAGGGTAAAAAGCCTTTGCTATGGTTTTCCATAGGAGGTGTGAACCTTTGCTGTTCTACCTTCTAACTTTGGCACTTTGGTGTGTGGCATTCTCAGTGCAGACGTTTGTGAAGCTAGAAAAGATCCTGGAAGGAGAAGAAATCAAAACAAGTGCAAAGCTCAGTGTCTGTGCAGAGGTGGAACATAAGCTTTTAACAATGTAGAGCCACAGTTCTATACCATGGCTGAAAGTTATTTATCCTTTAAGGCTTTTTAGCCGTCAGGCTGAAATATGTATCTTGGTGTCAGTAGCATTAAAATTGTCAACATATTTCACAATTCTTTTGGCTTTCTTAACATAGACAAGCATTTTTACTGAGGTTTATTTTACTCAGGTACTAAATAGGTAATGCTGGGAATACCATGTAACTATATGTTGGGAACTAACTATACACTATGATTTATTTCAAAGCCTCAGAGTCAGTCCTCAATTGCAAATAACTTGGGATAACAAATAGCTGATGAATAAGTATGCCCTATCATTTTTCAGTGTAGAGTTCTGCAGCTTTTGGTAAACTTTTTTTAGAATGACTTTATCCACTATTTAGTGATCTCATTGTCCTGTTTACAAATTATAATTTATTTCTGCCAGTCTAGTGTTGTACATGTTCTGTGTATTCTTTGATATTTTTTAAAAATCACTAGTATCTATGAGTTTCAAACTGTGATTTGCAAAGAACATGTTGTTCAAAAAGGCAGCGGCTGCTTAGCATGTGTTGATGCTTCTCCTTGTTTACAGATGCTCTATTGCAACAAAAAGTAAAAATACAGCATTCTAATGGTGCACATTTTTTTTAGCAATCAATTGTTGAAATTGCCACAGACAGGTAAAGCAATTACAAATGGAAAATGTAGGAACTCATGATATAATCTCTTGATTAGGACAGATATCATGGAATACTATATGTCTGATTTCAGCAACTTTTCCTTTATAAAACCAAGTTTGCTTGGACACCAGCAAGATGAAATAATTGTGCAATATTTTTTAATTTG
>JAOXJM010000041.1:33271513-33298523 GCA_026413425.1 Tringa solitaria | reverse complement strand
CAGGATTTATAATAAGCCCTTTTAAGGTTGTATTCAAACCTTTAAATAATTTCATATCTAAAACATTGCTATAGAAACATACCAAACAACGTGCTGTAACCATTGATCATACTATTATACGAGGCAGTTCTAACCAACAAGAAACATGGCTGAAATTGCCAGAAACTATAGAGAAGTGTCCACAAAGAGAAAGTGTGTGTTTCCAATTAATAGTTCACTGTTTTTCAAAATGGATGTGCAGTGCTTACTAATTTCCTGGCATCCTTCTTCCTGGGGATAATATCAGTGTTCATTGCTCTAAGAATTTTGCTAGGTTAGATGAAAATCTTTAATCAGAGACGTGTAAATTGCAGTAACATGTGGAAAAAACCACTAACATTACCAGCTTTTTGCCATGCAGTGTTCACTACATTACATATGAAGGTCTGTTGTACATTGCCTGGTAGGCCACGTATGGTAGGCCTGTATGGTAGGCCAATATAAAAATTTATATTGGCAGAAGTCTGCATGGCTTAAAGGCTTCATCCCTCATGACTGACAGAACCAACTAGACAATTTGATGGTATCCCCAGCTACTTTGGACATCTCTACATGACCATATCTGCAACAAACTATATTCTTTTTTCACCAAAAGACATGCACTCGGACTTTTGTACTTCCATATAAAAATAGAAGCAAACATCAGCAATTATATGTTTATAAAAGTAGTAGATTTTCTGCCTTTTAAATTCTTGTACTGAAAAATTCTTGTTTAGAAAACATGTAAATTCTCATATAGAAAATATTTCCTTGTTTTCTACAACTTTTATTGTAGGAAAATGTGTGCAGAAAGCTCTTTTATTTGAGAATACTGTACGGATTTTCATGGAGGAAAAATCCTCGCTACTTACATACTTTTCATTATGTAGCTAGGTAGCTAACCAAATAATATATTTTTCTCTGGATTTATATTGATTCACCCTGCTGTGAATACAAATTATAGGATATGACATTAAGATAATAAGACTAAAAAGAAAAAAAAAAGGGGGAAAATTTCTTTGTTTGCAAATCTGGAGCATTAATTGCGTTCCTGTGAGGCAATCTGGATGAAGCTTCTGCTAAGCAAATTAGATATAAACTGAAGGTGAGGGCAAAAGGGTCGCCACAGCAAGGGAGCATCGAGTGACAGGCACTGGGACCTCCGATGCATGGCTTGTAGAGCAGATGTTCACAAGGATGCAGTGATTATTGAACTGGTAATAAAAAAGCATCAGCTTACAGGCAGCCACGATGGATGCTGGTAATTATAAAGCATCCCCTGGGAGGAAAATGACACAAGTCAGCCGCATCTCTGCAATCACAGGGGCATAATTAAAGCTCTAGTAACAGTTGTTAATAGGGTGCAAATAAAACAGGGGGAAAATTTGAACACAGTCTTTTTCTTTTTTAAAGAGACGGCAAAGGACAATGTAATTACAGAGACTGCATGCTTTTTAATTTCACGATACAGTAAAACAAAGACCTTTAATGTATTTAATACGTGCATATACACATCATATCAAATAAGGCAAAAGTGATTTAGTCTTTGACTGTGTGGCATGATGGGGAGAACAGATTTTTTTAACAGAATGTTTATATTTTAATTTTTCAAAATGGGCAAAACACAAATATATAAAGAAAATGTAATGTGTATAAATATTTGGCTATTTCACCCTCACAGGAGAGGTACAATGACAGTATATAGGTTTAACTAGTACTAATGGTGTTATTGTAGACACGATAATATTAAGATACTAGCAAGGCAGGTTGTACTGTCTCTTATTAGACCCATTGGAAAAAAGCTGACAATGTCCCCATTTTTATTAGATATATATCATTATTAATTATAGGTACTTTTCAGATATTTAAAGCATGTTTTTTTGCATCTGAAAGTATAACTGGTGTGACTGGTTAGGCTTACTGATCTATGAATACTTTGTGTGTTCCACATCTAGCATGCTTAGGGCTTAGACATCAGTTTGTGTTAGCTACATAAAATATGTAGAATCTATCCTTCGTATACAATAAAGACCAGTCAATCACAATTTGGCACAGACATAAAAAGTGCCTTTGGTCTAAATCTTTCAAAATTCAAGTATTCTCATATAATGCTATAATTAGTCAAACATAGCTGTATTTCTCAGAAATTTTTGAGTGCAAGTTTTTGGAGTCTCTCTAATCCTCTCAATTTATTTGAGGTGTTTTGAAACTTTGTTTTCACATACTTGATGTCTTTACTGGTGTATCAGTTTTGCAGAATTTATCCAGGGGAACAGATTATCCTCAAGAAGTGTGGTATTCTGAGGCTTTAGTACTATACTTGATTACTTCCCGAACGTGAGCTATGTCATCTCATTGTTGTTTGCATTTTTGTTTCTCTCACTCTCCTTCAGGCAGTTTACCAGCCATCCATTTTACAGGGTTCTTAACTTTATAGATGAACATCCAACATACAGCACCATATTTTGGTAGTCTCTTCAATCTCAGTTAGCCAATATTTAAGGTCTTTCCTGTTGTTTCTGTTTCCATCAGAAGGATACACTGATGAGGACTACTGAGGGATTTTTGGTCCAATTTATTTGCTTTTTGTGAATGTAACATAAACATACCCTAAGGAAAAGTTTCATTATTCCGAACTTTTTTCTACCACAAGAAAAAAATTGACTAAAGGGAAGTTTCCTTTTTTGAGTTTTTTATGAGGGCCAGTTCTGTCCTTTGCCCTCTTGCAATGTCAACTTTTTTTCTGCTTCCCGGTTCCTTAAAAACACATTTGCCTATAGCTGCAGGGCAAATCCCAATGTATCTGTTGCTTTTTAAACACTGGATCATCTATTTCTTTACTACCAGAAAGATTTGACATACCAGTTCATAATGGAAGTTTGGTTTTGCAATCATTAAACAACAGAAAATTTCACTTTTTCTTTATTAAGACTAAATGAAGATTTTTCATCCAGAACTATGATTGATGGCTGACATTAGTATCTGCAGCGTATCAGTATTAAGACAGCATTAGGAATCATTGATAACTGCCTATGTATTCTATTGAACAAACAGCCAATACTAATTGCAGCAGACAACCAATATGTTTATTGTAAAATACTCATGCAGTGTCAAATGAAGGAAATCTGAAGAGAATTCAATCAGATGTCAAATATTGTGCATGAAATTAAAAAAAAAATCTATGTAAAAAAAAGATAAAATCAACACCAACTATGTTTTACTAGGATGATACCCTTCAAACAATCGAAATGTTAAAAATTTTGAAATTAGTCATATTCTAATGAACCACTGAGAAAGCTTCAGAAGAATAACATAATTGACTAGTTGCATTTTCCCATATGCAAAAAATCTTTACTTTTATTTCGTTATGTGTGAAAGAAAAAAATATCTCATTTCTACAATTCAAAAAAACACAGCCAAAACTTCTGATAATAACAGCTAGAATAATTTTTTTAAATGACATATTACTGTTAATATGTGAAAATAGAATAACCTGCCTCAGTATCCAAATAGAATTTTAAAACTGGAAATAATTTGACACAAGATTATATACCCCAAAATTAAAGAATTGTTGAATAATAAACAGAAGGAACAATTGGGTGAAGACAGACTAAAGATTTAAGTCTTCTGTATACTTACCTCAGATAGAGAATACAGAATTTATTATATTGTGAATTATGCTAACTTCAGTAAATAAAAGTAAGTCCTAGTTAACTCTTTCTTAGCATGTTCATCTTCCCCATGTGCAAGAAATGCACACGTTCCATCACGGCATCAGACATGATGCACAAGCCCCATTGACTAAAGATTAAATGTCTAGGAAACAGAACCCCTCTAAAGGTTATGATCATGTTCAGTGTTATTGAAATAGTACTTTAAAATTGAAAGACTTAACTGAGAACATATTTGCTGTTGCATACATATATAGTAAATCTTTAATTTCAGTAGCATTTCCCCAGTATTAAATGGACTTGATAACATTAGAATGATGCCCAATATCCATAGTACAGAAAAATTGAAATGTCATGAACTCCGAGGATTTTACAGTATGATTATTTTTGGGTTTGATACTAGACATTAATAAAGTTTCATCCCAGTAGTACCATTACTTGCAAATGGCAGAATTATCCACTTCCAGAAAACTGCAATCAGTAACTGTGAAATAACGGACTCTATATACAGGAAATTCAATCACTGTAAAAAGCCTGCCATAAAGAGAACAACCTACAGACTTAGAGCAAACTTGTTTGCTCTACACCTAAACCAAAGAAAACCTGCTGAATTTATGCCTTACACATAAACCAGTAATTTGGACTACTGATTTCACAAACACCTCAATGTACAGCAGTGTTAATTGTGCTCTTACAGTCTTGAGCTGCAAACTGCGTGATACTTTCATCATATGTTTCAAAGTGTTTTAACAGTTTAGTATTTGATAGTCCCTTTTTCTATTATTGCTTTGTTTTACATAATAAATTTTTACTTGATGTCAGAAAATTCTGAGATTTAGATATGTATTTCTTATATAGAATAATTAGTGAGTTTGTATTAATTAAAAATGTTTACCCAAATTGTTCTCCAGGCAGCACAAACATATTCCTATTGAAAGATAAGAAACAAAATTATAATCTTAAATGCAGTAAGAGTATTCCTAGATACAATTGAATTCTCCCAGTACAAAAACATCCTCAGGACTTAAAAATATCCCCATAAATTTCATGCAGTCTACATGGCCAAATTTCTGTGTTTCCTTCCCTCCAAGGAAAAGGAAATAGCAACATCATGAAGAAGCTCATATAACTTCCTGAGACCATAGAACCATTGGACGTTCTTATTCAAACAGACCATTCAAGGTAAATGCAGTTCCTTCACACTTTGCAAATACTACTGGTGCATTTGACCTATTCTTACTAGCTGTCCGTTTTTCAAAAGGGATGATGACAGTGCTGTTGACTTTGCCTCCTCCTTTGACTTGCCTTGTAAAGCCAGGCTCCTGGCAAGTCAAATTTTGAACCTGAAGATAGGTGAGGAACAACAAGCAGTCCTATTTTCTCTTCTAAGATTTTAAGGCCTTCTCTTCTAGAATTTTTGTTGTATTACCACAGAGAGAAGCATCTAGTCTGGAGATTTTTAGCTCCAATTGCCTACTTAAGCAGAAACCTGTCCTGTTTAGGAAGAGCTGATGACTCTGAACGCCACAACTTTGTGTTGTACTGTTCACTGCAATTAAATATGGGTTCTGCCATAGGTGGCTATGTGTTTATGCTTAAGTATTTACTGATAGTCATTATATTTTTACTTCATTTGATGAGATTTTGAGCAGAAAAATGAGAGTCTATATTTATACTAGTGTACTGCCATTGACATTCAGCTTTTTACAATATCTTTACTTTTGAAATAGCTGTCAGTTACTAGATTAATGTTATGGTCTCTATTAGTCAATATGGTAGCTAGCCAAATTCACATTTTGTTGCATTATTACTACCAATAGCCTTACCTGGTACCTGTTGTCTTCATAGAGAGAATGTAGCTGCTCCAAGACATTCTTTTGCGAGAACCAATATATTAGCGATTTTTTGGATTATAATTTCTTGTAATTTGTTATACTTTTTATTCTCTCACTGGAATCACTACCATTAATTAAGTATTAATTCAATTTGCCCCTCATCTCCAATTGCTTTAAGCTAATACTTGCTACCAGTGAATGTTACAGTTGTCATGTACAGTTCTTGAGCTTGGACTCTTTTAAGATGAAAGTGTTCACCTGGTTCCATTTTACCTCAGATTTTTATGGCAAAGTTGGGTACAATTTTTTAAGTAATAATCTTATAACTCTGGGAAGTACTGATAAGAAAATGTTGCTTCTACTGTTTGTTGACCTACTTAAAAGTGTAACAAAATATTTCCCCTTAATGGTTAATATCAGCTATCATCGGTAGCTTGTCTTACATTGTTATTTTTCTTAGTGTCTAGCTGCTACAGAGTAGTATCTGAGTTAATGGGGTTACTTCATAGTCGGTTCATAGTAACTTCAAAAAAAAGTGGAGTACACATTAGTGTACTCCTTTTCAACTTCATTTGAGTGTTTTCTGTCTTTTAAAATGTTCCATGGCAACTGGATTAAGAAATATTTTATATTGACCCCTATCACTGAAGCCATAACATTCTTTCTCAACCTGTATCCTGTTGTTGACAACAGAGAGGCTCTGTATTGAATAATGATTCCAGGCATTATACAGTGATGAACTTTTATATTTAAAATCTATTTCGCCTGCTACCAGTTATGTCAAGGTTTGTTTTTTCTAACGAACTGGAAATCTAAGGCAAATTTGACTTCAGGATTTCCATTTAACTAAAAATTGTCATAATTTTCAGGACTATCTGTGAAAATGCTTACTTTATATCCTCAATCAGTTTAAAAGGTAGGAATAATCATTCTGGCATGGTCTGCAGTGATCTCATTGTTTTGCCAAATGCTTAGTCACAGTGGAAGCCCTTTACAGCTCCTGCTTCATAGGAATTCTTGGTGCAACAGTTCTGATTTTAACAACATCAAATTATCTCCAATTTGTTTTGTTTGATTTCCCTCTTGTGAATGGCTCTGTGCTTCAGATAGCTCCATTTCTGTATGTTAACTCGCAGCAGGAGGGCAGATGTCACAGGGTGACTTTACTACCTGTACTTTCTCCTCTCTGATAGAACTAGTTCACATGCCAGTTTTAAATAGCCTCCCCAAAATGCGTAATGGTCACCACCCACTGAGATCTAAGTCAGCCCTTGCTCACTTGGAGCTTGGCCAAAACTGCACTGCTGTGATGCAGAGCGTGTCACACTGCTTCTCCCTCTGATGTGGAAATGGAACTTTAACAGTCAGCAAATCTCCTTAATTTGAGTCTCTCAGTTGAGAAATATCAGTTGGAATCTTCACTTAAAATACAAGCAGCCAGCAATAACAGCAGAAAGCCCCTTTCTAGTTCACTGTCTAATCCTTGTTTAAACTTCCAAAGGTGTGCAAAGGCGAGGCTACAGAGCAGTAGATGGAAGCAGTAATAACAGGAACAGTTGGTTTGCACAGGAAGAAAACGCATTGCTCATTAGTTCATTTGCAATGAACACACAGCATCTCCTTAAGTAGCCTTTCCAACTCCTCAAACCTTCAATGTACTATTCTGTATTTCTGAAACACTTATTGCTGTAGCTTTTCAAATGTCAAAAACCTTTCTAATATTTATGCTAATATATTGTTCACATCTAATATTTATGATTCTTTAAATTCCTTAGATTTAACCAGATGTAGAATGTTCTCACTGCATATTGTGTTGCAGTAAGAATGCATATTGCATTTATGCACACATGAACATCCATATTTATGTTAGATTAAATATGGCTAAAATTTGTACATGATCTTATAGAGATAAAATGAACTTCAAGTTTTTCAGTGAACATGATTAGAAATAGAACTCGGTGAGCTCTGATTACAAGTAGATGAAGAGACCCAGGGATAGATTAGGTGAGAGTTAGCAAGCTGGGAGTTGCAGTGATATTACTGCCAGTGTGCAAGTTTGGTGGGACAGAGAGTATGAGCGGAATACTGATGGAGGCAAATGGAAAACTGATTCACCAGTTTCTTTCTTACCTTAATTCTCTCCAAAGGTAGTTCTTCTCCCTTTCCAGTGGAAGCATGTCTGAAAGAAAACAGCAACAAACAGAATATACCCTATATCACATATGTAAATAAATAGGTTGTCTACAGAAGTGGTTTGAAACAGATGGCTTGCCAGGGTACACATGGTGACTGCTGCATCTCTTTGGAGACCCTTCATTTCACGAAGACCAGCAAGGCTGTAGGTCAGTGCACGATGCAGAGCACAGCAGTGCTCACATACGTTGAACTGCTTCAAATATGCAGGAGCATGTGGGCAGATGACCTCAAAGTGGAGGTATAAGTGCAAAGCAAAACTCTCCATTTAGTTGGTTGGTTGTTGTTTTTTTTTTCTCTAGAGCAGAGAGAGTTCCAGCAGAAGTAGCACTTGGGAATGCTTAGCATAGTTTCAGAAGCGAACACATACTCCTGAGAGAATATTTCCCATCTGCTCTAGGACAGATTTTAAACACCAGCTGCAGAGTCCTTAAGTGTGCATTTTGAAGTTACCTTGCAGTACTCGCTATAAGCATTGCTGCTACCTGGCAAACCTTATTGTGATCGTCTATTTAACCCAGATACCAGAGAAATAAAACTGTTTGGCTAGAGTATAAACATGTCTGTGCTCCCTCCATACTGGAGGAATGATTAATAAAACAGTGATTTGCGTGAGACAGTATATGGACAGCTCATGTCGAAGCTATAATCAAAAACATGATTCAGCAGCCACCTAATGCTGACAGAAATGACTTTGATATTGCTGTGCCCAAAAGGAAATTAAAGAAAAAAAAGCTAGATATTCAGGACCCAATACTTGCTACTATGAAGGATGTAGTCCTTTCTGAGTCAATAGGAAACCAACCAGCAGATAACTAAAGGAAAGCTTAATTTCACCCTTCACTTTGCCCCTGACTGGCCATGTCACAAAATCACATGTAAGGCTTCAGTTCGCTTATGCACAAAACAGAAATGGTGTTTAGAGCACATGGCTGTTTCTTTTTTTTAAACTTCACTCATCAAATTGGACAATTAAAATAATTATTTAAAACCATTTATGTTTCTTATTGTTTCCCTGACACAATAAATATTCTCCAGATTAATTTTGTTCAAAAACAATGACAATTTAATTTAATTTTGTATATTTTTCTTTAAATTCCAACTTTTTGGACACAGTCCCACAATACACAGTTTCTCATACACACAGTTTTCAGCAGAGGCAATTAGATGAACTAAGCTTGAATCCACAAACAGTGTCAGTCCACCTAAATCTACATTTTAGGTGAATAAAATATTTGGTTGAAAGTCTTTGAACAACTCTAATGCTTGTCTTTGTCCATCTCACAGAATTCTGGCGAGCTTGAATAAGTTTTGTGAAGACATCCTGAAAATTTTTTATTGCTGTTGCTATATGAATGTAAGGATTTTTTAATATGCAGGTTGTGACAAAATCTCCTATATTCCCAAAACTTCTCAATAGCCTGCCTCAGAGCATGAAATTTTCATGCTGTAATTTAGTTATGCCAAAATTGGAATACTCTATTAAAAATTTATTTTTTTATCCAAAGTTCTTATCAAACACAATTTGCATAGTGTGAAAGAAGGGTCTTGCTAACCAAGAACAGAATCATAGGAATGTTACTGTCTGGTGGCTCACCACTATACTTTAGAAAAAATAAACTTTTCAAGGAACCACTCAAAGAAAAGTTAGAAATTATATGTGTTTATATATATCTGTAGACAAGCAATTTTTATGGGGTAAGTATTTCTGCCAATACTTTCTCATGCACCATTTTAAAATGATTTCATGTTGTTTTTACTGAGCTTTTATTGTCAAAAAACAGCTTTCATCACCAGACTGGGGCCCTCCGTTCAGCATTTTTAGAGCAGTCAGGGGTGAGGGTATGGAACTCCCATGCCCACATTAATAAATTTCCATTTGCCTCTGCCCTGCTATCCGTTGCTCCCTATTCAGTAACAGATCATATACTGATAGTAAATCAGATGCAGTATGTTTTCCTAATTTTACTTTTGGACTAATCTATCTAATAGTAAAAACATCTGGTCTAGTTTTGCTTTTATTCTAATCTATACAGCAGGAACCTGATCACCAAGGGACCAGTGGAGTCACACAAGGTCAAGTTCTGTACCTGCATGAAGTTAATGTGGGATATATGTGAATAATAAGGAGTTGCTTTATTTTATGTTATATCATTTTTACAGGAGTAACACTAATAATAAAACTTTGATATTATAGCAGATTTAAGCAATAAATTTCAGACAAGTGAGAAACAGGGACTGTGATACAGTCAAGATACAAGAAAGCTGAGCATGTGATAGCAAAATCATTTTAGTGTGAAATGGGCTAGCCCCTGATATGGATTTGGCAGAGTTTATGTTATAAACAACATAATCTTGAAAAAAAAAGTAATGCTTGTGATAATTTTGCTTGGTAGACCCATGGCAGGCCATGCATAATGGGTATCACTGTTACTATCATGGAAACTTCAACAAAGAAGTTATAACATTTATAATGGGAAGTTGCTTTTTGTTCTGTATTTAATACGGTGAGAGAACAATAGAAAGACAACTCTAGTGCCATTAAAAAAGACAATAAACAAAAGAAGTTCCTAACAGAATGTTTTCGTTTCTGTTCTCACTTGAATTTTAGTTTTTTTTTAATTTGAAGTATATTTCAACATTTAGGAGAATTTTGATCAACTTGGTAGAAACTGTATTTTTAAATTCTGTGGCTCTTTCTCTGCTGTCAAAACAGCTAATTTGTTTCCTTTGTTTTATAAATCTGAGAGAATCTTGGGGTCATCCTGAGGCAACATAAGAGAATATGAAATAAAATTGTTATAGCCTGGGGGCAAAAAAAAGCCTTTCCCAAATCAACAGTATGTTAGGGGACTTCTGCTCCCTAAAGTAACGTTACTGTTTATGCACTCCTAGCTTAAAGTTCTTTTTTACTTGGCCTTGGGAAGAGTGCATAAACAGCAACATTGCTTTACTCAGAAGGAATTAATTATTGAAATCGGTTATTGTTTCTTACAGACTACGGCAATCAGTCTGCAATGCCTTGGTGTAAAAAAATAGTTGTTGTTTGCTGTCTTTGTGAAGGTGAAATCAAATAAATCAAAAAAAAGCAGGTTTCTGGCATAAGATTTCTGCTCTTTTCTACCTCCATAGATTTTTTGGCTTTTACCGTACTTGATGCTGTGCTAGCAGGGGGAAATACTCACATTGGCTGCAGGTAGTAAAAAAGTTTTGTTTTGGCCAGCTACATTTTGAAATAGAGTCTATTTTTATCACACAAAACCTGATGATACAAGATTTGCTCTGTCTAGTATGACTTTAGCATTCAAAAGCTTGGAATTTGGAATAAAACACCCCACAGAACTGCAGTTGGGGTTGCATGGAAGCACAGTGGGAATAAGGGAGAGCTGTACGCTTTGCAAGCTCTCTCATATGACACAGGATGCCCCAGGCCAGGCATCCAGCGTCTGATTTATACCAGACCAGAATCTGGCCCTTTGTTTCTTACCAAGGTCACTGATTTTCTTTCTTTGTTGTGATTAAAGGTATTTCTATCTTATTTCTCTTGCCATAAAAACCCTTAGAGTGAAAGAGAAAATTCTTTTTCCAGCTGTATTTTCTAACATATTCATGGCCACTGGGAAGACTATAAAGCAGCCATGATTTTCAAGTTTTCTCTCCAATGTAGGTTATACTACTGTCTTTTTAGTTACCACCCAGCTTATTTTTTACTTCCCTAGGGTGCGTGCCTGTCTAATGTTATGTTCTAGTCCTCACACAAAACATTTTCTGAATATCTAACTTTTCTGGAAAAGGTGACTCTACATTCACAGACTGTTCCAAGAATGGGTATTTCCTGGCACCTGAACATTAACTGTCTATGAGCAACACATGGCTTCTTCAACGATATGTCAAAGAGGGCAACAGCCAGAACTTCCTGCAGTTACCAAAATACCTCTGTGAGTAATATTGGTTCAGGGTTTTTAGATTCCCCTACAACTTGAACTTGCCACAAAGGACAAGGGGTAACAGCACACATGCTGCCTTCTTGTAAAATTCAGGAGAAGCTCTGACCTCTCCTAACAGCTGTTCTTGCATCCTCAGGATGCTATGTGCTGATTTAACTGCTTTTACTTCGCTGGACTTGATGATGGAGGAAACCTATTATACACACATACATGCTAATGAAAATATCTATATTACTAATTATTGAGAAAATATATTATTCAGTTTAATAGTATGCCCAAATGGGTTCAGAATTCTGAAATCTCAGAATTGATCACCTCCCTCAAGTGGTCTGATACATAAAATTTATATTTATTTATGGACTCCTAGCTTCATATGCATATCAATAAGTTGATATACAGGAATTGTGACAGAGCTCCACTGGAGCCAGTGGTTCTATATTAATTATGACTATAATTACAATGGAAGATACAGTTCCCTGTACCCAAAATTGCAACTTTGACATCTGTAACCATACATCTACTGCTTGTTTGGTAGATTACTTAAAGCCAGCCTAAGCTGGCCACACCATTACTCTCTGCTGGGCATGCTAATGGTGTTAACTTAAACAAATCACATTCAGCAGTTCTTGGCCTACAATAAGTGATTTACCACGTGGAAACAAAGATTATGTTCACGCCCTTAGAAAATAAACTGACTGTTGTTTCAGAATGCTGACTGTACAAAATAACACCTTAGAGTTAGACTGTGGGGCTCCTGAACCTGATGGTAGACCAACGTCTACTTCCCTCTATAGGAGGGATTGAGAATATTTTCTGTATAAATATGAAGTTGCAATTTTGTGTCTCCCTAAAATGTATGATCCTTTCCTGCAGAGATTAATGTTGGTATCTATCCTAACTCTGAAACCAGAGTTACCTATGTTCTTAAGAAATTATGTTTAATCCTATAAACCTAAATAAAAGTGATAAAAATTGGAGACATTCCTATTTTCATTTACAGAAAACTTGATAGATGACAAAAATGTGTTTAACTGTAAAAGGAGAATCTATCTTCTGAGCTGATAGAAAAGGATATTAGTTTTCTGACCAGAGATTGTGTCAAAGAGCATAAGTTCTCAAATTGATGGTCATTTGTTGCTTCATACAGCACATGAAATATATTATTCATTTAATGACACAGGAGTTAGTTTAAAAATACAGAATTGAGTGAGTCCTGCTGAGTGAAGAGCTGTCACATTCACGTATTCTCAAATGAGCTAACATATGAATTAACAAAGAAAACTACATATACTTATTCTGACTTTATGGATGTATGAATTTGATTTTCTGGTGTGGTCTGCTGGTACTGGTAAGGGACAGAATTGGGGTCAGCCTGATAAAAGCACACCAGTTACTGAAAACTCAAAGTTATTGTACACGGAATAGTGACAAGATGTAGAAATTTCAATTTTCATTTCATCTCTTGCATGTTTTTTTTGAAAGTGAAAAAATACCATGAAATGAGAGCTATGACAAAAAACCCTCATTGTCCTCTACTAAAGAAAGTTTACAAATGTCAGAAGATATTCACTATACTTTGAGTTAACAAGAAAGTGATCTAAACTGTGTTGATAAGAAGGAAGGTGAGGAATCAAAAAGTAATGCTGTTCATTTTTCATCCTTGTTTCTCATAATCTTCATTTCCTTACCTTTTCTGCTGTGTATTTCCTGCTTGTTTCCCTTTTCTCTGCTTTTTACTTTTCTTTTTTTTTTTTTTTTAATTCTATTTGCTTGGTCAAAAGGGAAAAGGAAGACTATCTAGGACCATTTTAGAAAGACTACAGTAACTCTCAGTGAAAATCCATTTCATTATGATTTCTATTTCCTAGTAATTTCATTAAACCTTAAATACAGCAGCCTATAAAAAATTATCAAATTATATTTTGTTGTTCCTTATCAAACTCTTAAACTATTGATGCAAAAATTAATTTATGAGATCTTAGCAAAACCTCCTTTAATTTTGATGAATTTTGAGATCTTGCCTTGTAATAAATGAAAAGAAATAATAGTGGTGCTCACAGAGGTTCATCAGAGAGTTTATTCCAATTCAGAGAACCTTGCATTTTACCTGAAAGGAAAGGATTTAAATTCAAAGTCACATTTTATTCTCCATATCATCCACGCTATGATTTTGGCGTATTAATGGTCTTTGCCATTTGTGAAGTAACTGATCTCTAAAATCAATAAGTATGCTCAACTGCTTGCCATTAAAATCAATCAGGACTACCCTTCTGGCTGACGTCATACCCAACTGTAAATATCAAGGAATCTGTCACCTGATTTTAATTGTGTTTTACCTTTCAGAACATAGATTTCTACTCTATCACTGCAATGTAGAAGTCTTCTTAATTATTTCTGATATTTCCCAGTGGAATCAGGATTTCTTTAGGGGGCAGAAATGACTAACCACACTCCTGAGAGAACTAAGGCCTAATATAAGATAGATGATCTACAGTTACTGATGTTTTAAAAATCAACATCACCGAACAAAATATTATGTTATAAAGAAAGACTAGAGAAATACATTGGATATTACTACATGTTGTTTAGATATTAACTGGTGGAATTAGCAGATATTTCAGTGCTTCAGTTTTGAAAATATGCAGGTCAGTTATGCCCAGATATGACATATTTATTGGGAATAAATTTGGAAAAATTTCATAAATGCACTTTCATGATTGTCTAATTGCTGTGTATATGAGACAAATGAGACAAATTCTGTATCATTTATTTCATGATAAATGCAGAGAAATTAAAATCATTTCAGAGGAATTGATTTTCAACTCTAATGCCCAGAGGAGCTCTTCATTGCTTACATGTAGAAGAAAAGAACAAGGATATTAAAATTAGCACATGTGGGACTTAATCCTCTCACTTTAAGACAGGGAAATGCAAATTATATGTGAGAAAAAACTAGACATATGAAAGCATGCATTTCTTGAAGACAGCGGAAAGTGATAGGGCTCTTACTATTGCTAGGGCTGGTGTAGTGGGTGGAATAACTGGTATTCCAGTCTGGCAAAACCTTGTAAAAAGCAAGGTCCCTGCCTATCCTTCCTCAATTCTTGGGTTGCACTAGCCAGCTGAATGAGGGCTATGCAGGATTCCTGCTTTATCCTGGCTCTAGGTAGTCTTTTTTCCCCAACATTCATTAAATGAGTTCCTCTACTGGACTGAATCAGATGCTGTTCTCCAAATGGATACGACATTGCTTTGACCACATTCATACTAAAGCCTGATTTGGTGAAGGTTTCATTTCAGGTTTGAGGTTTTTTGCCAAGCATGGTTTTAAAGGACTTTATCTTCTGTGTGGAGAGTTCTATAAGATTCTTGTCATTTTTAGTTGCAGCAAACTTCAAATAAGATGTCAGAGATAATTAAAGATGTAGACTCCCCAATAGCAAAAAAATAGTTAATCTATTATTTATTATCTCCATATCAATGATACGAGAGGATCTCAAATAAATGAATTTGAATGACATGTAATTGGATTTCGTTTAACACTTCAGGGTAGTGTACTCTGGTACAATTTCCAATGAGTACAGCACCTTATTGTACTTTTCTGGAGAACTGGTGCAGTGCCGACTCCTTGAAGAAAGTGTCATAAAACCAAATCCCCCAAAAACAGATAAAAAGGTGAGTGGATGTGTTACTCGGGTTGTAAACTAACTAAAAATTTGAATGAAAAGGAGTTAGAACTGTTACTTAACTGTAAAATTTATGTTTTCCCTGCCTGACTTTTCATTTTGGAAGCTTCTAAAAATACTCTACCAATAACAGAAATACAGTCCAAAGCTTATATACTGCAAATGTAGTTCTATTCCACTAAGGAGTAAATGACAGTTTCATTGAAGCTCACAGGAAATAGTTCTCTGAGGTCACAAAAGTTATTCAGGAGATTTGAGCCTGTTTCTTCAAAGAGATGCCCTTGCAGAGGCTGCAGAACATTCCGTATTTTAAGGACAGCAATGCTCAATTTTCACTTTAGCAGGTATTTTTGATAGTGGAAGTATATTTCAATTTTGATTCACCTTGCTGTTGCATAAAGAGCTAATCTTGGCCACCTCTTTGCCTTGCCCTTTCCCTTTACTCCGATTCTCCCATAGGGATTTAATCTTATTCCAGCTAATTAAAATGAAACCAAAACGGAATTGTCTTTCTGAAATAGCACTGTGGTTTATTAATGTCTTCAACTGGAGCTTCCTAGATAATTCTATGGCAAATTGTAGTGCTTGCACACAAAGAGCTGTCTCTAGGGAAACTTTAGGTAGATAAGACATATTCCTTGAATGTGTTTCTCTTCAGAGACTAAGACACATGAAGAAATTCATTACTTGGGTTATGTGGTGGGTCATATTGATGACTCCATTTAAGTCAAATCACCCTATAGACTTTATAACAAATTCCATTTCTAATGTCATTTTAGAAATTATTTCTCATTGAACCATCTTTAAGTTAGGTTACCACTTGCCCAAAAGCTCATTTCAATACACTGTAATACCATACACTGTATTAATTTCATCAACAGAGACTATCCTGCAAAAAATGTGTGTTTTTTCCCTTAAGGCAGCACACTTAAAATTATGCCAAGCCTCCCCAGTCCTGAGTGTGTTTGTTTCCAAGCTAAGTTAACATGGAATAGAAATACAATATTTTAATTTGCAACTGTTATTATTAACTGCTCAGTGTTAAATACATATATAGGCTTTTAGGGAACAGCAAATATTTTTTACATTTCAAGTTTTTCACATTTGTAGGTTTTTTTATTTTGTTTAGTTTATTATCTTCATTGGAATTCCTTTGCTTTCTCAATCACAATAAGTAGTTTTTTTATTGTGTAGTTTAATTTTCTCTGGTCTTGAACAATGGTTTGAACTGATTACAGTTTTCATACTATTTTTTGGTTTGTCGAGGGTGGTTTCTTTTCTTTAGTTGGTTGGGATTTTGTTTTACTTCTTCCTCAATTGCTTTGATAAAATGATAGGAATTTCTTACAAAGTTCTCTTTTTATTGCAGTAAGCAGAAGATCAGACACCAAAAATATTTTAAAATTCCAGCCAACTGTGTCGTATTGCTTTCTTAGAACATGTTAACTTGCAAGTAACTCTATGGACTTACAAACATCCTCTCTATTCATGTTTGTGTAAACGAATGAGATGCCAGTCGTTAAAATATATGTTGAGTTTTATTATCCCTGGTACACTGTTTCCAGCTGTATTGTGCTTTCTTAATTTCACAACATTGGGCCCAGGTCCTCAAAACTCTTGGTGTACATGTCTTCCGTTGATTCTAGAGTAAAAAGAGCAATAAAAGATCAACAAAACTGAAGATCTGCCCAGCTGAGAACAGTCTCAGCGGCCAGGAGCAGAGCTTACAAAAATGCTCAGGCAAATACAGTGTTAATCACTTTCTTCATTTTTGGCAATAAGGATCAAACCAGAGGCAGTATTTAGATCAATAAAATTCATTAGATCCTATTGTTAAAAGTACCCACAATTATATTAAGCACAGTGTGCACATAATACTTGTTTTAAATATGCTGCTGGTAATTTAATTTGGGCCTTGTATCTCTTCCATTATTTAAAAAAAAAGAGAGAGAGAATCATCATTCATCTCTGGATTTTATGAACATCTATCACACTCTTCTGTCACCTCTTTTCCAAAATACAGATTCTTCACCTGCCTAGTTTCTCTATACTTGAAAACATAACTCTCATCAAGTTTACTGCTCTTTTATCTACATTTTTCTATTGGCAACGTATCTCCCTTGATACTGGGGGCCAGACTGCTCATACTGTTCAAATGAAGTAGGTGTTTAAATACTCTGAGGTTTTGGGTTGTAGGCCATATACACTTACTCATTGTGTATCAAGGCAACAGAGTCAGAGTTTAATGATTTGCAGCAGTATAAATTTATTAAGAGCTTGAAGACAAAGGACTATCTCCTTGAAAAGAAGAGCTATCAGACTATGTCATGATAAATGACATGTTCAGTCAATGCTTTTATATGAATTAAGTCTAGCATGTTGACTTGCATGTTTAAAGTTAAATCCAAAATAAGTGCTTTGTTGGATTGGGTCCCAGAAACTTGCATCCTTGAAAGGGTCCACAGAGGTTTATCAGCAAAAATCCACTGCTAATACAGGAGCCGCCTATACTTTGCAGTGAAACTCTGCCTACTCTGTCCTTGGCTCCGTGTATTCTGCTTTACAGTTTGGAAACTTTCCCCAAACATTTTTTCAGCACTTATTTAGATATTATTGCCTTAAATGCCCTGCCACTGTTATCCCTTTTTATTAGAAACTCTAGCTAGATATAGCTGACATCTTATTTTCACTCTTTCAATTTACAAGCCATTATTTGCCTTTGTCATCCATTTGGTACCTTAAATAAATTTATAATTTTTTTTTCTTTTAATTTGATATTTAGCAATTAAAATTATTTTCCTTCCCAAATACAAGCTCACACACACATTTACTTCTAATCTTCCTTTCTGTACTGTATGTAAGATTCTTTTCGCTCTCATTGTCTCTTTGGAAACAGTATATTTTTTTAAATATCTGAAACCAAGATTTTTTCAATCTAATCTTCAGGGTCAGAAACAGTGCAAAAAAGTCCCCTGTTCTTCCAGGTTTTATAGCTCACCTGCATCATGCAGTATAGAGTATTTCTCCCCAAAGATCTAACTGATTTACATTATAGGAGAAAACAAGGGCTAACCTAAAGATGTTCTTTCTCATTACTGCCGATTCCTACACAAGGAATAATGCACCTGGTATATCTAAAGACTAATATAGTTTGCTCTTTCAATGAGATATAGTGAAGTAACAAATCAACTTCTTAAGGTTAGAAGACTCTTGAGCTTTCTTTTTTTAATCAGACTATTGATTTTCTTCCAACATTCATTGTCTACAACTTGATCACTGCCACTTTTCACCTTCATACAATAGGACACACTGCAGCCTGAATAAAATATCTTCATGTTCACACAAACTCCAGGTAAAAATAATAATCTGCCAAGGTTGTTTTCGTTGGTGACCATCAGGTCCAGTATCACATCTCCTCTGGTGGGGCTGTCTGTTACTTGGCTTAAGAAGTTATCTTTGATGCAATCCTTGAGTCTCCTGGATTACCTACGGCTTGCTGTGCTGCTTTTTCAGCAGATGTTGGGGTGGTTGAAGTCCCCCAGCAGGATGAGAGCCTGTGATCACAATGATTACTATAGCTGGAGTAAGAAGGCATCATCAATAGGCTCCCCTTGGTCAGGTGGCCTGTAGTAGACACCAACCACAAGGTTCCCTTTGTTGCCATAGTCTCTTATTCTTGCCCCTAGGCTTTCAGCCTGCTTGTGGCTATTCTTCAGACAGCTCTTCACACTCTACCCTACTCTTGATGTAGAGGGTGCCTCTGCCCCTCCTTCCTAGGATAATTCAGATAACTACTGACATGTTAGAACCACTGTAACCATAAAGCTTATATGGAAAATAACTTTGGTAGAGAAAAATATATATTTACAGTTCTTTTGGTACATCAGTTGGGCACCTTTATTATGAAGCAATGGAGAATCAGTACATGGTAATGAGATTCCTAGAAGACAGAAAGTGCCAATTTACAGGAGGAAAAGAGGGAGATGAAAGGGAAGTGTAGTCTATTGAAAAAAATTCACATGCATTAATACAAAGAATACAGAGGGACTGTCAGCCTGCACTGATCAGCTTAGACAGATAGAAATTAATTATATTTTGTTTAAGAAGCTGCGTCTGCAGCCTTGGTCAATTTTAAAAAGCACATTAGAAGATTTTTCAAACTGGCTTTCCAATTACCTTGGATGGCAGGCAAAGTGCTTTGAAACAGAATTTGTTTTAAATTGGTAAATGAAACCAATTCTGACTGACAGTGTTTTCAAAATTCATAATATGTTGTTGCTGGTCAATGTAATTCTAAGGGGTACACCAAAAGAGGCTTTCTTTTCTTTCAAAGATCATGAAGATGGGGATATCAAGGAAAAACCACAAAACATTATTATTTAAGGCAGACTGAATGAAGAAGTAGAAAAGAGGAAAGAGCTTGCCCAAGAGGAAAACAACTTTGCTTGCAAAATTAAATATGAGCCCTTCCAAGCAACAATATAGTGTGCCTGCAAAATATACCACTTCTGACATTAGAAAATATACTGTCCTGAGGTTTTTTATTGGACTTCATGGTATGTGTGACACCCAGGAAAGTGTAAATCATCTGTCAGGATTGCTAGGCAACAGACTCCTGCCTTTGGGATGACTGTGCAGGGAATGATAGCGTAATGCTTTCCGTCATTTTTTTGTTGGTTGACGGGGTTGTCTTTTTTAGCTTGTAAGAAAGCTATATAGGTGACCTTCTATAATGAAACAAAGTCTTTCTGCTTCATCTATGTTGATGATTTTATAATGACCTTTGACTGAATTTAATACTCAGTAGGTTTATATTTTGTAATAAAGCTCTATGTTTTATAAATGTTATCAGAATAATAGCACCGATCCCTAGAAATTCTTGGTGTTCCCATAGAGTGGTGTCAATAGAAAAACTCATCAAAATCCGAGAAATCATGACGAGAAAACTCTTCAACAAAGTTTTAAGAAAACTTACAAGTAACAGAACAGATAGTAGTCTATTTTTCACGACAGGTTTTAATATACATATTTGTATTAAATATGTATGGTGTGATTTGTTACTAAGTTGTGTTGCTATCACTGCCGCCTCTTCCTGAGCAAAAAGGGCAACAGCATTTTGTAGGAGGAGGCTATCTATCAAATTTATATCATTTTAGATGCATATTCTGCAATCTCTAGCTGCTGGAATAAACTGTGTTATAATTTAAACTTTATCAGGTTATTTTTTAAGAAGCAAAAAACTGAAACATAGACTCTATCACAGTATTGAATGTAAGTATGTTGCACTCAATTCAGTAGCTGCCGGTATGCTGCAACTTTTTCCATTTTGGTGGAAAATAGGCTATCCACAGAAAGAATTTGTGAAGGGTCAGGGTGTAGAATTGAAATCTTCAATGCTGATGTCATTACCTATGAGTTCTCAATCGCTTTATTGGGCAAAAGGAAGCACCTCTCCAGCTGGTATTTATTGACATCAATTTTTCTTCATTGTTTAAAGCATGCAATTACTAAATAATTGAAGGAGGCAAGTGCACCTGCCATACATTGTGCTTCTTGTCTTTATTTTTATATTCCCTGTCACAGTACAACTTTAATTAGAGTAGTCACAATTACCCTCAGCTTTTTTCTTCTGGATCATCCTTCCCTGCACATTTCTTAGTGCCCCTTGTTCCTCCACTTCTCTTCTGCTTACACTTTACTCCTCAAAGATATGAGTGGACATAACGGCTGATCACTATGCAACCTCTATCTTGATGGAAACAATACTAAGACAGTCTTACCTTCTATGTCCTAAGCTACAAGAAAATGCATCATTAATATAGTAATAGTGTTAATATTAAATTACAAAAATATTAACGAGCATTCTATGGGCAAGTTCATAATAGAATCTAACGTTTACACCAACTTTTCATGTGTGATTCTCATGAAGAGGGAAGTTGTAAAGATAGCTTATTCAATCTATTGAAATAATAAAATTTGAATTAATATATTCACTGAAATTGAATGTGGAAACATGGAACAGTAGCTGCTGACAAAAGAATGGACAGATTAAACAGGCCTATTTCATCTCTTATAAATATAATTCTAGGCAAACGAAATCATTATTTATTATGTTTTTGCAGTGTCCTACAACAATGCATTACAGAAATGACTGTAGTTGTGTTACCATCACTGATTTATATTGATGAACTTCATACTAGATAGTAAAAAAAACGACTGAGCGACTGAGGGACACACAACTAAGCAGTTCATTAAATCTTTATGTATCAGAAAAACTTTATTTCAGTCTTGATCCAGTCTTGTCCAAGAGAATCTATAGATTAAGATGAAAGAAGCCCCTTCATTTGTCGACTTCGCAACTTATTGCAAGGTGGCAACAAATATCAAGTGAGAATTGAAACCAGTGAGAGTTGTCAACCTCCATTTTTCCACAGTACTCCAAGAACTAGCACAGACACACCCCCTCCATGTCCTGTCTTCTCGGAACAACATCTAGCGAATATTTTAGTTAGAGGTTTCAAGTTTTACAAAGACAATATGAGCATTTATGAAACTACATGGTGTTTGCAATGTGGCGCAGCATGACCATCAAATCAGCAGGTGCCAACAAATATATTGAGAAAAAAATCCTAAGACTAATTATCAGGGAGGCAGTTTATACTTATACACAGGTTTTTTTTATATCTAGCAAATTTTAAAATAATGCATCACAGTGAATGTGATAGTATAGATTGTTGTGCAAACTAGCTACATTTTTTCTAAATGAAGACGAAAAAATACATAGTTACAGAAGCTTGGCTTACAAAAATGTGAAAACACAAAAATGTTTCAGTAAATAAAGTTGAACATTCATTAAAGGAGTAATTCGCAATATTAATTATAAGTCCAGAGCTCAGTAAGTAAGGCACTTTGTGACAAGAAAAACAGGTTTGGATTTTCATCTTTCCACATTTAGACATAGTCATTTTATATTTAGACAGCCAATTAAGGGAAATTTTTGGATGTAGGGATTAGCAATCAGGTTCAGATTCTCATGACTTTAACAAAAGAACATCAACATATTCCTCTAAACTTGCCTGTTTCATTATATTTTGCAAGCACAGTATGTGTCATTACTCTGATAAAAAAAAAATTTAACATTTCTTTTTGTCCTGTTCTCATTTCAGCCAGTAGTACTTGCTCTTGCAGAAAGACAGTGTGGCCTAATTAGTAAAACACCATAGAAAGAGAGATGAGACCTGTTTCTCACTCTAAACCAACCATTGACCAGAATCTTGCTAATTTATTTCATTTGTCTTATTGTCTTCAACTGTGCAAGATGAGGAACTGCATGTTTGTACTGCATTACAGTAAAAGCCTCAGAGATCATTAGAAATTCTACCATATTAGAAACAACCATGTTTTCCTGTAGCTTATATAATTGTCTAACACATAACAACTTGTGGACTTACTTAGGAAGAAAAAGTCATTTGAATCAAGTATGTCTTTACTACAGTCCTTTCATATACAAAAAAACCTGAAAAGTTTCTCTGAACACTGTAGAAGCAGCAATAACTTATTTCCTTTCTTACAGTTTCTAAAAGAGATACCCAATGTTTCATTTGTGGTCTCTCATCTTTACCTGTTGGGCTTTCTAGGGCTTTTGGATTTTTTTCGCAGGTAGGTGAAAGTTGCAGCTAATCACTTCCCTAATTCCTGCATTTACTGTTGCTCCAGAGTGAAATCTCCAAGTAGTACAGCTTAGCTCCTGATTCCTTAGACATTTAGAGAGAGGCTTCTGTTGTCTCCCTATCTTACTTCACAAAGTTGTACCTTTGTTGTAGATGCCCCATACCTAGAAACATTCAAGGTCAGGCTGGATGGTGCTCTGTGCAACCTAATCTAGTTAAAGATGTCCATGCTCATTGCAGGAGGGTTGGAGTAGATGACCTTTAAAGGTCTCTTATGGCCCAAACTATTCTATGATTCTATGATAAACAAACTTAGCTACTTTTTCATATATATTTTTTTTAATATGGTTAACAGCTAATACTGTTTTCAGCTTCAGTTAAGGTCTGTCATGGCTTTTAGATCAAAGACATGCTTCATGGCCACTATTAAAACCATCTCCCACAACTATAACAATCTTTTTTCTCTCTCTATTGCTAAAATACACAAAACGTTTTACTAAGACTTGAACTTCCAAAAAATTGCTGTAGTCAGAAACACTAATGTAACCTGGGGTAGTGTACACAAAGAGCAATGAACAGAAGTAACAGCACACTTCCTTGGGTTTTGACACTGTTCCAGTGCCTACTGAAGATTGCAGACACTTTTGAAACCCTGGAGAAAGGCCACAAGCAAGATTTTTGATGTGCCTTAGGTGCCCAAAGGATTTTTGAAAGTGCCTTACAAATCAAGATTCAGTGAGGTCAATCTAATTTGCTTATTAAAGTATGTGGTTAAAGTGTAACTTGATGACCATTCTTTATCTATAGAAAAGTCTACATGGGAAGCAGAAATTTAACATGAGCTCTCATGAATATAGTAAACAAGGATAAAAATAGTTAACATGTCAAATTTCAACTTAAATTCTAGCTTATAACAAATCATGTCTAATCAGAGTAGTTACCCATGTGAATTGTTTGTCAAGTGCATAAGTGGAGTCCTCATCACAGTAAACATTTTAGCCATGGTAGGATGTTTTTCTATATATTTCATTCTAATTTATGCAATAATTAATTCAGGAAGGTCCTAAGTCCCATATTATGCAGGAGGACAAATCAGATGATCTTAACATCTCTCTCTGGCTTTCAGAATACATTTTCTAATTAACAGCTATTCTGAAACTGCGAAGAGTCTAAACACTTGTTTCCCTTAACAGCAGTTATATTAATTTCCCTTTTGAGTGCACATTTGGTCTTTTGAGTTGTTTTCATTAGAAGCATAGATATCTAAAATGCACACTAGGGTTAATTTGTCCTTACGCTAGCAAAGTATAAGACTGAGGTTGTGCAAGCCTAAGCAAAGCAATTATTTGCTTCTTTTACAACAAACATAAAGACAACAGCAATTGGAGTAGCTGCTAGGTGCATTTCAGAAAAGGCAAAAGAAGTTAGGTGCATGAAACAATAAATAACTTTCTCTGATTTTAACATTTTTTTCCTTTAACTCTGCCCCTATTTCAAGACATATATGCCCCCCTAGCGAATGTGACTGGCAAACTGGTAATCATGTACAAGAAGACTGAGGTACTCACAAACCTTTTTGTCTCTGACTTCACTGGCAACCTCTCTTCCCATGCCTCTTGAGTGCATGGACTACAAGGCAGGGACTGGCAGAACATAGTGCCTCCCATTGCAAGAGAAGATCAGGTTCGTGACCACCTGAAGAACTTGAACTTGTCTATGGGACATGATGAGATGCATCCCAGAGTCCTGAGGGAACTGGCTGATGTAGTTGTGAAGCCACTCTCCATGAATCGTGGCCAGCAGGTCAAGGGAGGTGATTCTGCCCCTCTACTCTGCTGTCATGAGACCTCACCTGTAGTACTGTGTCCAGCTCTGAAGTCCCTGGTACAAGAATGACATGGACCTGTATGTCTGGAGAAGGGCCACAAAAATGATCAGAGGGGTGAAACACCTCTCCTGTGAAGAAAGGCTGAGAGACTTGGTGTTGTTCAGTGTGGAGAAGAGAAGGCTCCAGGAAGACCTTCTAGTGGCCTTTCAGTACTTAAAGGGGACCTACAGGAAAGATGACAGACCTTTTAGCAGGGTCTGTTGATATAGGAGAAGTGGTAATGGATTTAAACTGAAAGAGGGTAGATTTGGACTAGATATAAGGAAGATATCTCTTAACAATGAGGGTAAGATGCCCCATCCCTGGAAACATTCAAGGCAAGGTTGGATAGGGCACTGAGCAACCTGATGTAGTTGAAGATGTCCCTCCTAATTGCAGGAGAGGTTGGACTAGATGATTTTTAAAAGTCCCTTCCGACCCAAACTACTCTATGATTCTATTTACAGTCTTCTAATACACTTGAAAAAATAATTTTCCAACAGTCTTGAGAAGACATTCAGATGGAAATTTGTTTTAGTCAGTGTGTTGTGTAATAATTAAGTTGCAAGAATTCTTTTAATGAAGAAATAATGGTAGCATGGTAAGATATTTTTGGTTTACAGGGTACTTATGGCTTAAAACCTGTAATAATTTATGATGTACAAAGAGGGGTTACAGGTATTTATTTCCTCTACAAAGTGTTTCTTGGTTTTACCTTCAGGACGAAAGGAATGTCGTCTAATTTTTACCACTTCACAGAGATCAAAGGAAGAAGTGGAGGCTCTTTTAGAAATAAAGACAAAACTCCCTCTGCATTCCATGGAACTAGCTTTTTTTCCAGCTGTCTTCATGCAAATTGCTTGATGTTCCAAATGTTCCAAATTTTATTGGTGAAAAATACAATGGAAAGAAGTAGGATGGAAAAACAAAGATTCTGAAGTTATTTTCATACTTTGCTTATACATAAATTTTGAAAAAATATATATTATGCAGAGATATAAAAAAAACAAAAACTGTTGCTTGGAAGTCCTACAAATTGCATTTTCTGCATGCAATGGCTTATTATTTTGCTCATTTTTCTTTTGATTGTCTAATCTAAAGTACATTGTAGTCAATGAGAAATTTGTACACAAGTTTCAAAAAACATTTCAGAAGACAACTTCTAGTGAACTATTATTTACAGAAAACATAGTGAAAATGGTTTAATTTTTATATTTATAAATATAGAATATATATATAGAGAGACACTATTCTCCAGTTTCACTAACAGCCCTACACAGCTGTTGTTCTAAAATAGAAGATTTATATTAAAGACACAATAAATTAACCCAGCCCCCATAAGCACTCAGTATTTTGTCACTGATACAACTTTTCTGAGATAAAAATTCAAAAAGCATACAGAGTTGAGTCTGCGGCATTTTTGAGCTTTATTTTCCATGTGAAACATCAGTTTGATTATCAGTATGCAACAACTGTTTGATGTAATTTTTCTTTTTGGAAGCTTGCTTTTTTGAAGGCTGGGTCTGGCTAGATAATCCTTGAGTGTGACAACAGGGTTTTGATGCTGAAGGACAAGGAGAGAAAAGGTTGCATTGCACCACTAAAGTCTGCATGTTATGATTTTTCTAAACAGATATAAATCATGCACTGAAGTGTCACCGAATGAGTAACGCACATGCTTTTCATATCCAGTCAAACTTTAAGAGAATGAAATATGTTTGCTAGTATCAACTCGCCCCAGTAGACAGTAATCCACATCACAAGAAACACTTAATTGAGTCCATTTGGCAGTTGCTGCTCAGCAGGGGCCTTGTAATGAAATAACATGTAATAACATACCTCTCATCCCTAGAGAGAGTGTCCCTGCAGGTCAAGGTTGGGGTCATTGCAAGGGCAAGGTCAGGTAGCTTATGCTGTAGCTGCTATTGCCACATCAAATTGCATCTTTTTTTTTTTTTTTTTAATGGAGTAAACTCATTTTATAGACCATTTTCTAGCTTCTCTCTCAAACACTTGTTTGTCCTGTCTCCCTGCAAAACCCCTGTAGTATTAGAGAAGGACATTATCACTGAAAACTAAATATCCTATGAAAATGTATTAATGTTTCATATTTGTTATCTATT
>JAOXJM010000041.1:33224859-33243098 GCA_026413425.1 Tringa solitaria | reverse complement strand
AAAATTTCATAACAATGTGGAGGAATTTTGCACTATTTTTTCTATTTTGTAATCAGGATTCATGTAAAGAAAATTCAATTGTCTGAAAAGAAGGGTTTAATAGTCTCCAATGTATACACAATTTTTCTGCTAATAATAAATCTGTTGCTTCACTCATTTTATTTTTATCCACCACCACAGACAGGAGACAAGTAGTGCTCTAATATGTAGATTGCAAGGTGAAGTATACTTCAAACGATAACTTGTAGCAGTTACTGGAACAGTTTAAGCATTGGTTTACCTCTGACTTCCTAGTGCCAGGATTAATAGTGTCTGGCAATTGCATCAATATGGTGAAAGCAACAGGAGATGGCAAGCACATTCACCTAACACATTTCAAGCATAGCTTAAACTCTTTTGTAAATGCCTTTTATGGTAGACAAACAATGGAAAATTACTATCCTTGCACTGAAAAGCTGTGGTTACTTCACCTTCCTTCCAAAGAGAGTGAACTCCTGCAAAGTTTAATACAGGCCAGTAGCGTAGTTTTTTAAAAGGAAAAGTAAGAAATAATCACACAGTGAAATTCCATGGCTTGTGATGACAGGCTAGAAAGCTACTGGAGCTGGGAAATACAGTGCAGGTGAAAAACACCCTTGAGAACATACCACAGCATATGTGAACGTAAAAAACACCAGGACTTTCCTGCTAATCAGGTCATCTGCTCTTCTGAGATTGCAATCTATGCAAAGGAGTCTTTTCCACATGGCATAGTTTCTCATATTCATACCTGGAGGAAATTAGGTAGGAGTTTGATTATTTAAATTATAGCTACACGTATAATTTATATAAGCATCACCCACAGACCTAGATAATTTATATTAATCCAGAAATTATAGAAACTTATATCAAAGGCAAAATGTAATTATCCAGGGTCTAAGTTGTAATTTTCTGTGAAATCTAAAAACAAAGATCAACTCTTGTGTTGGCTGAGCAAGCATTCCAGAATGTGGGAAGAAAATCTTGGGATCAGTGAGGAGTATATTGTAAGTTTAAATGGAGGTATCTTTAATTCCAAAACTTTGAAAACCTTAGAGTTCAAAGACTTGCACAGTAGTTCTGTAAAACATTGGATGCTCCAAAGATTAAACATACCCCCAAAAGGCAAGAACTTTTGCATCTGATTTCATTCCGCAGAAACAGCTTACCTAAAGCTCACCGGTAGGAAAGGAACAAGTCCATTTGAATTTGTCAGCTAGAGGCATGCAAAGCTGAACTGCTCTGGAGCAAATGAACTTTTTCATGGTAAAACACGCAATAAATTCTAAAGGAACAAATGTTTTCCACTAACAGTCTTCCAGGTAGTAAAATGAAAGTATTCTAATCTTGTAAAATTGAGCTGACTCTTTAAGTCTCAATCAAACTCTGCAACTTGTTAAGTACGCCCCCCTGTACAGACTGGTCTTTGTGACTTTTGAAAGGTCTATCTTGTTCATTACTCCTCCTAAATTACTGCAAAAGGATGGAGATCTTCAATATATTGAACTAATTTTGTTCATGAAAACAAAGGCCTCAGGGCCTATCGTTCCAAAATAACAGGCCAGAATAATGGAATAACAGGTAGAAAAAATAGAAAAACTGGTGCTGTGGAGATTTGAATCAAGGTCCAGATCTGATTAAAGCTGCCATAGTATGGATGGGTCCTTGCCATGGCTGCCTCTTAGCGTGGTGTAAGTGTGTTCTGATTGCAGAGGGAACTGCAGAGGTGATCACTGTGTGATGCCAGGAGACGAACCTTAATACATCCTCCTTATTCAAAGTGACAAGAACTGCTATCCCTCACTCCGTAACTTTTTATCATTCTAACTAGGTGGATCCTATAGTTATAAATGACCTTCTGTTCTTCTGGTTGCTGCTTCTGGTGAAGCCAAGTATCTGCCAGGGTAGATATAAACCTTCAAAAATTACAGGAATTCAAAATGATTTTTTATTGCTAAAATCATTGGAAAGGGGCGATATTCACTTCAGGTTACCATTCCTGACTTCCCTTTTGGTTCCCAAAAAAAGCAGAGTGAATTTGGCCTACATCAGCATATTTATCTGAAGCACTTTCATTCTGAAAGTATTTAATGCCAGATTTTTGTTCTAGGACCTTTTTTCTTCACAAATCTTTTATGATTGCTCTAGGATTCCTTTTTTTAAAAATAGCAAGAAGAATGCAAGCAAGAAGTTGCTAAACTTTCTTGCAAACATGTTCTGCATAAAAAGCTGTGGAACAATGTACTTTGTACTGAAGTCCAGAGGGGAAGTCACTGAAATGCAGCTTTGCTTAATGTCAGATATCTCATCTTTATGGCTAAGGTTTGTGTACAAAGGCGTTTTTGCACTCACTTTCATGTATGTACTGTCATTGCAAATAGACCTGATGGTTAGATTCATGACTACTCGTTTATTCTTACAGATAGAAATATTTTTTATGAAATCTATATGTCAAATACTGGTTGGTTTAATTTTTATTTTAAAAATGTGTCCAGAAATGCCAATATTACTATTTCATGGGTGGCCAACTTAGTAGAAGAATCTAATGAATACTAGATGGAGACTAATTGAAAGGCTGACCAGTGGGAAGGGCTTTTTTTTAAGATTAAGCAAAAGGGTTCACTATCAAATATTATTTTTATTTCCTCCTCAGGACTTCCAGAGAAAAAACAGAGAGGATCTGAACTGCTTGGAAAAGTTATATTCTGATGTGTTTTCACTAAAGCTAAAAACTGAAATATCTTTTTTTAGACATTAGATTTTTTAGCACCATCTAAAATTATTTCATCAAGTCTTTCAAATTAAAAATTTTCACTATTTTTTATCCACCTCTTTGTTCAGCTGTTTTCTCATTCTTAAGAATTAAAAAGATGTATTTAGCCAGAATGCAAACAAAACTTTTCATTTACTGAAGATTTATTTTGTTACCAGTGTTTGTTCCTCAGTGTATTTGAAGTTTGTGCCGAGGTGGAAGGCTTTGCACAAGACCCTTGATATTACTTAAGTCTTCAATTTGGTAGGCAAAGCCAAAGAACAGAGTTCTTCTGTCTTCTGCTGCAAATATGCAAAGGTGAGAGTCCCTGGTGGATGAGCTGGGAGACAGGCCATGGGATTCTTTCTTACTCACTTCAGACATATTTACAGGCTGGAAAATGTAGCCAGGATAGGTCTGCATTTAAACATTTGGGTTCAGAGGGGAGAGCGTTGAATCTGTTCCCCCCTGCTCTTGCATGTTACCCTGATATGTATGCTGAGGAGGGAATATTAGCCAAGCTTAGGTCCTGATCCAGAAAAAGTGTGCTGCTCAGACAAGAAAGCTCAGCATACACCTAAAATGAGCTGAATATAATGTGAGTTTAAATTGTCTCCTGAAAAGGGGTACTGATGGAAATTTGCAGGACAAAAACAAATAGTGACAGCAGTAGTGCACTTTGAAGTGTAGGCCCCGGGAGAGGTGCAGCCATATTTTTGGAGCTGGTATTTGCTTTGCTAGAATATAGAGATGGTCAAATTCTTGAAATCTATTAAAAGAACGTAAACCCATTTCACTTAGAAGGCCTTATACTCTGTTAATAAAAGGTATCAGTGTCACCCTGTCAGGCAATACTGTCTTTTGGAATCACATTCACATTCCATGTTGGCTACTGCCTTGAAAAGATCTGGACATGACAAGCTGGCCTAGTTGCTGATCAAGTTTATGCTGGTCTTCATTGACCAATGGAGTGTATGTCAAAACTCTGCACTCTTGAAGCACCCTCAGAAGAATTAGTGATCTTTCGTTTGTGGATACAACACCTGCGACAGTGTGATGCTTGCTCATGACCAACATGCCAGGCATTATGGTATAGCAATAATAATAATGACAATAGTAATAATGATATTGTTACAAGTAGTTGTAACGAGTTACAAGTATAACACAAGATCATTCCTAAAAAGGGCACTACACAGCTGCTAAACTGTCACGACATTGCATGGTCTGGGAGTATGTTAATGGCTCCTGAAATTCTCCCATATAAATCCTGAGCTGGATTTTCATGCAATATACACAAGCTGTGTTCTGCAGGTTCTAGATGCATTAGCCTTAGATATACTGCACAATTAGATCAATTTGTCTGGAACTCACTTGAACTTAGCAGATCTTTAATTTTCAGAAGCTTTTGCTGATGTAACAAGCTAATTTATTATATCAGGAAATGCTAAGCAAATTTACACTAAGCAATTTATACAGCACCCTGCTTAAATCTTTTTCCAATGGTATTCGGTTATATCCTTAAAGTAGGATTTTATCTAACACATGTGTTCCATATATTTTATCTGCAGTTTGTAGGTAGGATTCATTCAGAATCAGTTTGCCAAATAACTAGAAGTCTTAGGGAAAAGCACTGCATAAGTAGATGTTAGCAGAATTTTATGGGAGGGAATAAATGCCCTATAGTTACCTTAAACAATTTATACCTACAGCTATACCGATGGTAAGGGTAAAACAGCTCTTGGGTAGACGGTACGTGTAATACATTTCTTACAGTGATTGTATATCTAACTGACCATAATGCGTTCACATATGTAGAAATCCCAGACAACCACAGGGCTATCTGCTGCCTGTTCAGGTATGCATTATTGAAGAAAGCTAGTAATTAATTTCCAAAATTATTCCACAATCCCAGACTTACTCTTGAAGGCTTTGTTTTGAAAAACAGCACTTTTCACTCTCAGCTGCTTTTTGCAGTGGAAGAATGAATTTTCCAGCATTTTAAATTCCTGCTTTGGGCCTTAAATTTTTTCTATTATGGATTTTTGTTTTATATTCCAGGACACATTTAGCCCTTGGCAGATTGAAAGGTGTCTCTGTCAGGAAACATCATCTGAGCAAACACAAGATACTTCACAGCACAAAAAAAAGGTGTGGTGGAGGAGGAGAGAAAACATCAGAAGCATTGCAAAAGTACCTTTTTGGTTTGTGTTCCACAGCTTTAAAACTTTTCAGCAGCTTAGAGCTATTAAAAAGTGTAACTTGCTGACAACTTTTTACATGGAATGTCAGCTTTGTGTGATTTGAAACAGCTGAGATAATAACTCCCAAATGAGAGCATTATAATACTGAAAGGAATAGAAATGTGTATTGTACTAGCAGCACCTCTCTGTTAATGACTATTGTAGATGAATTGATGGACTAGCTAACTTTTTTATTTCTACATGAAAACAGTTTTGCTTCTTTTCCACTCTTGCATCCTGGAAACCCTTGGAAGACAAACATTTCCTTCTTAAGAGTTCATTTACTTCTGTTATTTTTTGCTTACCTGAATTGAAAATGTTTCTTTGCCACTGTCATCAAATTTATTTTGACCCAACTGCTATTTCGAAATCTGGGCTTAGTAGACAAAGATAATATTTTCAAGCAAAATCCCTTTACTATAAAGAAAACAAGACAAATAGAACAGAAGTAGTGCTATGTTTGCTGAGAATGGTTTTTAAAGTTTGCCATGAGGTGTCAGCAGCTCTTTAATTTTCAGAAGCCTTTTCTGACATTAGGATCTCACAACGATTTACACAGCAACTTGCTCAAACTCTTTCAACAGTGTTGGAATATTTTCTTAAAAGGAAGATTTCCATTTTAGAAGTCCTTAAATGTTTCCATATGACTATGACAGATGAATTTGTCTATTTTTTTATAAATACACTTATACCTGCAAATAAATTGTTAAATACATACAAAATAAATGTATAATGTTTTTCTTCCAATTAGCTTAGTTAACTTACCTGCTGTCCAGGGTGTTCACTACTTCCATTAAGTTCAAAAATGTATCATTTCTATGAAAATCTAACTGCCACGGTATTATGAAAATCAACGATAATATGCTTAACAAACTTTAGAAACTACTGTGAATTTTAGAGTTAAGATGTTAGATTTCAGTGTAAATACTGTATCCTCAGGTTTCCCCAGGTGGCAATGTGTATTAAGAAATGGATGCCTATGTCTGGAAATGCTGTTCTTCTCATTTTTATTTTGCCAAGTTAATTTAGCTGATGAATGTAATATTAGTCTTCGGTTTAGGAAGACCTTCGCAAGGAAAGTAGAAATGGAGAAAGCCCATGACAACTGTGTTTCTTAATATAGTGGACTTTGGGTAAAACTATAACTTCAGCCAGGCTTCAGAGACTAAACCAATGCCGATATTCATGGCAGGTAGCTACCACTGCCTACCACTACATTATTACAGTGTCTTGAATATGTTGAAAAGAAAGTTCAACTGGATAGCTTAGTCTTGAAAAGTACTATCCTAAAATGAAAATTTGTTGCAGATGGAATGTGTTCCCACACCAAAACACTGCAAAATTATCAGAATGGACCTTAAACTCTGTCATTTTGTTTCCAGAAGTTAGGGCTTACCCTTCCTGCTAAACCTGAGAGTACCTCTTATACTCGTTAATAAACCTTACAGTAGTGCTATTCCACTGATCTAGATGAAAATTCGAAATGCTCTACAATCCTGAACTTTTAACATTCAAAGTAATATTCAGTGTAGGAGCAGTCACACTTCAGGGCAAGCTGGGCCTGTACTCACACCTGGAGATTTCACTGTAAAGACTACAGAGAAACCAGTGGGGTTTAACCTGATCACCACATTTTTATTCTGAATGATATCTGATGGGAGGCAAGATAATGTGGGCAGAAAACACCAAAGTATTTCTCATCATTTTTCTTTCTCTTGAACTCATGAGACAAAGGAAGGTGTGAGGAGGATATGGCTTGAGCTGGCTAGTCTGTATTACCATCCAGCATGTGTGGAAAGTGATTTAAGAGCAATAGGTCACGCTTCACTTTGAAGTTCAGGTACTGCCACATCTTTTTGAAGACATAATCCTGCAAAGTGCTGAGCACTCTGGCTGAAGGCCAGGAAAACACATAAACACATGCTTAACTCTAATCATACGA
Source organism: Tringa solitaria (assembly GCA_026413425.1). Lineage (NCBI taxonomy): Eukaryota > Metazoa > Chordata > Aves > Charadriiformes > Scolopacidae > Tringa > Tringa solitaria. The sequence continues at coordinate 33,236,146 of JAOXJM010000041.1, read as the reverse complement.
CTAGGCCCCTTGTGTTAAAGCTGACATGTGCTGAAGTGCTGGTCTGGATCAGTGCCAGAAGGTTCAGCATCCTTCAGGATTGATTCCTCAGCCAATAAACTAGAGGCTGCAGCTTAGCAGTAAGCCTTGGATTCTGTTTACATTTCCTGCTTGCATTTTAAAAAATAAAACAGTAGTTGTTAAACACAAAAAGTCCTTACTTCTTTGAGAAAATTGTCATAGATGGAGGCCAGAAGTGCACAGAAGTGCATTTTAATAGATGCGGGCAATGAACAGGGTACTCACTTCCTTTAGCTGCATGCAAATCCCCTCTTTCCCTAATGACCTGCTAGCACATAGCATATTCAGGGTCTGTTTATGTGGTAAACAGAAGTCTTGTCTTTAGGAGCTGGCTTTTATGATGGTCTCAGGTGTCAGTACTCTATTCTGGGCCAGAAGGTCATGGGCTGAACTTCCACCGCAGGACTTAAACTCATTCCTGCACCTAAAAAGAGGGTTTTGCGATTTCAGACTGGCCAAGTAGTTATCACAGCTTTCTTTTGATTGGTTCTGGCAGATGCAACAGGCAAGAGCTAGAAATTACTCTTACAAAAAGTTAGGCTTTCTAATGGGCTGAAATTCATGCCAGCTTAGAAAGAGTTTGTGTCCTTAAACTGTGAATACAGACGGTGGACCTGGGGTGCGTAGTTATGAACTAGGCTTTCGTGTCTGAAGAAAATTGCAATGAAGGTAGAAGACAATTCTACAGACAACTGTGCACTATTAAATGCATCTACAAACCTCCACTGTTTCCTCTCCAGATTATTATCCTCCTTTCACCATCCACAAAACGTTCTGCAAAAGGATTGCTGCAGTCAGCATTGGGACAAGGTGAAAATGATCATACCTCATTGTGCAACTAAATGAGAACTAAAATAAGAGCTTAATGTGCTTACAGATCATATGAATTTCTCCATGGAATCTACAGAAGCTTGGCTTAAATTTGCTTTGGCTACTAAGATCATAGGGAAACTCTTTCTGAAAGTTTTTTTTCTAAATTATTGGAAACTAATTCAAACAAGATTAAACCTAAAATGTAAGTGTTATTGAATCAATTCTTAAGGCTTAACAAACTAAATAAAATTCTCTAATTGTTTTAATTATACATTTATTTCTGGCACAAAATGCACTGAAGTACTATGAGAAAAGCAATACTAACTGACAGTAGGAATTATCTAATTCCATACAAAAATCTGTTCCTGCAAGATGTCTCTCTGTCAAACCCAATTTTACAAGCACAAGAGGATGACCTAGGCCTTGAGACCTTTAGGTACTTATCAATCGGAACCAAAGAACTTCCAGATGCTACTGATCCAATTTTGCATGAATATGAGAATGAGAAATTGTTGCCTACATGATAATGCATCTCTTTCTACTCTTTCCAAAAAGCATGAAAAGAATGATTGTTTATTCCTAAATTTCTTTTTCTTTCCAAAAACTTATGGAAGCATTAACCAAGCACAGTAAAACCATGTTGATTTTTGTTTGATGAAGCATAGTTATCCACAAATGACAGTAAAAATAGGAAATACTGGTTTGTGTCTGAGACTCAGAAGTCCAGAATTAGGGAAGTCACCTTTTTGTGCCTCATTCTTCAGATGCATAATGGAAATTCCCTTTTCTACCTTAATGTGTTTCTGAAAGAGATTATAGGTTGCTGGTACCTAACCCTTTTGGGAGAAATTGGTTGGACTAGATGATTTACAAGGTCCATTCCAGGCACATGCTTCTCTTTAGACTGTAAATTCTTGAGGGTTCCCTTAATATGAATTGTTAACACCTCATCATATTTAGGCTTCTCACTCCCAGGCACCATTAGAATAAAATTACTGACTAAGAGTAGTTTGGTCCATTTACCCTACAGTGCTACAAAATGACATTACCTTGCTGTTAATTCAGAGGCAGAACCCTAAGGAACAGTCAGTACCGTTGTATCTTCTGCTGTCAGTTCTGCCCCCTTTGTACTGTTAGTTCACAGAGATGTCTGAAAGACACACGTTGTGTGACTGTACTTAGAACATCTCCGCTGTTACCAAGCTTCACAAGCAGAAGCACCACTGGTTTCTGTGCCCTGAGATTGCTTTACAGGGGGAAGGGGAGCAGGCTGAATCAAAGATGGAATTTGTAAACTGATTCTGATTAACTTGATCTGATTGTGTGAGGGAAGTTATTTTAGGGCATTTCCTTTATTTTTCTTAAAAGAGTAGCCTAAAAGGATCTTTTACAGGGATCTTTTTCATATTCTGTTTTTGTTTAGCTGTCATCTGATGTCAAAGGTGTTCACACAGACCTGAACTATGAGTTGTGGCACTGTGGTAAACTGCCTCTTTTGGAAGATTTTTAGAAGCCCTTCTTTGAAGGTTTGGCCTTTAGCCTATGAGGGTCAAAACACATTTGGGAGCTTATATTATTTGTCACCAGGGAAAGCCTGGGGTAAACCTAGAAGCACATTTCTCTTCAGAATCCACATGATTAAAATTAAAATAGTATGTCTGGTATGTATACGGAAAGAAAATAATTGGATTTCTTCTGTATCCTCAAAAAGATCCAGCAAGCAATTAATCCAGAATTATATATATAATGTGTGTAATATGTGTTTGTATATATATATATATGTCTGTATGTATAAAATATATGCAAGATTTCCATGTCAATAGACAACAGCATTAATATATTAGCCCAACAGACCTCTGCAGGCCAAATCCTGATTCCATAAGTTTAAAACTTTGTGATTGTCTGTGGAACTTGTATAGCCAGCTCCACTGGAAACTATGATCCACAGACATTTTATCTCTAAGTTACAAAAAGTAGCTTTGCCATAGGATATTGTTACAGAACTGGTAATGAAATTCAGCGCAAGGATGCCTTAGATCCACATTTCATATACTGAGTGAGCTTTAACTTCCAGATATGAGATCTAAAACATTGTCAGAAAGGATGCATTCTTCATGAACTAGTCTATGACATATCAAAAGAGAGAATTATTGCACACCAGTAATTTTTATCATCTTTGTCAGTTACCTTCAAAATTGCTAAAACTTGTAGAAGAATATGAGTCCTGTAAAATAAAAATCATTGCATTTTAAAGCAGCCAAAAATGTTACTGCAAATGTAGGACTAGATTTTAACAGCATGAGGGAATCTTGAGGTAATGTGGACTTGGCCTAATTATTTTGCATTCATTCTCTGTTCTGTCCAGGGAACTACTAAAAGGAAATGGTAAGACCAGACATTTCTTGTACTTTGGATATATTATGTAGCTGGTATGAAAAACAGGAGATGTGTTATATTACTTAACCTGTCATTAATCTGTTGTGTAGTCTAAGCAAGTCGCTTCCCTTTGTCTGTCTTGATTCTCTTTGTCCCTTGTCTTTTCTATATAGAATAAAACCTTTTAGGATTAGTTCAACAGACTATATTTTGATCCTATATATGCTAACACCAGCCCTAGGACTCCAAGTGCTGAATCAAGGAATTACAGCTGCATGATGCAAAATTCATAGCCAGTATAAACTGACTCTGAAGGTACAGCTTTGGGTTGTTTTTTTGTTGGGCTGTTTGTTTGGTTTTTTTGTTATGTTTCCCAGAATAACCTTGTATTAGTAGCCTGTATGTACACCAGACCTCCTCACCACCTCATCTCTTTACTTTATTGGCTGTGGTGTTTGTTCTCACATCATGGGAAACGCTGGTTTACGATACAAAGAAAGGTACTATCATGTGTTTTGCTTATTTCAAATGAAATGCAGTTATGTGTCCAAGCCTGACCTGGACCTATACAGCTGAATGATTATCAGATCAGTACCATACCAGATTGGAACAATTTCTCATGCAGCATCTTTGGGGTCAAGTTTGCTTCTGAAACTTTTAGATACTGATATAACAATTATATCTAGAGCAAAATTTACAGAGCCTTTGTCTGACTGACTTTGTTTGAGTTAGTTCTTTGAAATGTTCTTAATTTATACCGGTGGAAGACTGTTAAAGGGTTAACTTTCATGTTCTTTTCAGTTTACTTTCATGTTCTACAAGTGAGAAGTGTGTATCTTTAAAGCATACTGATTGTTGGTTTTTAAAAGTATTGTATTTTTCGTTCATGTTTTAAAAAATACTTTGGATTTTTGCAGTTATTTGTGCTGTGTGGGTCTTTTTGCACTTATTTGTGCTGTGTGGGTTTTTTTAAAGGAAAATGTAAGTCCATTGAATAACTCTGAGATCTACAGAATGACTGAAATTTTTTGGCAGAGATTATATAGTATTGACAACATTCATGTAAAATGGAAATGTGAAATGTAACATTTACTAATAGCTTAATAAGCTGATCACCGGAAACAATTTCTCTTAAACAAAGTAACAGACTCATCCCCCTCTTTGCTCCCTCCCCTTTCTTCCTTCGGAGAAGGAGAATCACAATTACACCTCCGGGAAAGAGGTCTAGTGTTCACACTTCATCAAAGGAGGATCAAACACTTTAAACTGGTCTTTTTAAAGTTAATAGTTTCCAGACTATCATTAGTCATTTCTTACTTTTAAGTGAGAAAAGTTGTAGTACTGAAAATAAAAGTCATATCCAAAGATTGCAAAAGTTTGGCCTGTAATATCTAGTAGACAACTTCAATTTGGACTTAAAAACTTCTATAGGATGGGAATACTTGCAAGTTATCATCTTTTGGCTCTCAATATAAGTTTTTGATGCTTATATTGTGTTACTGCTCTTATTACTCATATAAGAAGTAACATTCAGTATGATGTTTTGTACTTTTGTAGCTAGGTTAAACAGTATTACCCAGTCCAGATTATCGTACTATGTTATAAATGCAAGCAATTGTATGATAAACATTTATTGAGAAGTGGAGTCTTTTTATGTGTTACTTCCATCTCTCTATGTTGCCAAGGTGACCATACAGAGACAAACCAGCTTAAAATGTAAATAATCATATCCCTCCATATTTCAAATTCAGAATGCCTAGTGAGTAACATTAGAACTGTCAGAAATATACAAGTAATCATATCTGAAAGATCCTGCAGCTTTTGGTTACATATCTTTTAAGGTTATAGCCTCACAAGAAGGCAATCCACTGTATTATGTTTTTCCTCCCATAAATTGTAATGCAGCAGTATTCTGTTGTTAGAAATAAAATGTTCAGAAAAAGTAAATTCAAGGTAAGACTCAGAATTGCTGTGACATCATACTATGATGACAGACTCTGACAATCAGTCTTAAGCTGATAACCTTCAGTGTATGATTTTTATAGAATTTTACCTGACTGTCAGAAACTAAACTACTGTCAAGTGCTGGCTTAGGCTTTCTTTCAAACACTTTTCCATTTTCCAGATTTCAGCTCTATGAAAACAAAATGCTCCTCAAAAAGACATAAGTGAGATATGTCACTCCAAGGAGACTTCAGAGTTGAAAGTCTTGAGGTCATCATACTCACTCCTCACATTCTGTACTGCAAATGCTGTAGGGCATACCCTATTTCACTCAGTTGAAAATCTGGTTTCAGAGGTTAGTAGATGACAGAGAACATGTGCAGCTTCCAGAAATGGAACAGAGCTCTGGCACAGGAGCTCTAAAAGCCTGTCCTAAAAGTGTAAGAAGCTTCCTAAAATTATTTTTAAAAGAAATAATTAGTAAATATACATACTGAAGAATCAATATTTTCCTTGCTTTCTGGATGTAGAGAAGAGGGGGGTTCAAAAATCACACAGTAACCACATGTATTTACATCTTTATGCTATTTTAAAAATATGACTCTGTAACACAGATCAGCCAGTGACTTAGTCATGGGAACACTGTGTGTTATTAGGCTTAATTTTTTGGCACTTTCCAAGCTTTTAAATACTGCTCCTGACACTTGGGCAGAACATTCAGAGCAGTCAATTTCCTACAAAGAGATCATGTGGGTTCAGGAGACTAACTTACACCTACTTTTTAAAATCCATGTGACATGGAAGGGAAAAAGATTCCTAACTTTCTACGATAGTCTGCTAGCTATGGCATTTGCCTGGGAAGTAGAAGAGCAAAGTTCAGAGTCCCTCTCAAACAAAAATTATCCTTTTCCTGCCTTTTGGAACAAAGCCTCATCGAAGGTTGCATGCAGGCTGGAACTCAGCCTGTATTCTCTTGCCCACCTCTGATATGCTCAACTGGATGCCACACATTTGGCACACAACAACTGTTGTGTCATGTAAAGGAGATTGCAGGGTGAATCAGCTTGTAGTAAGATTAAGTCTTCCTCACCTCCCAGGAAAGAGGAATGCAGTTATTTACTGTGTTGTGTCATGGTGACAGCAATGTATGAAGACTTGTGTGGGCATAGCCCCATGTTCAGGCTACCATTCCCCTTTGGGAATATCTTATGCCCACCAGGAAGTGATGGAACTTTCCGCATGTATGTGTAAAAAGGAGATTCTGTATTTTTTCTCTTATGTTTTGCCACTAGATTAGGGAAGCCATCTCAGAATGAAATAAATGCTTGTTTCTGAAAACGTTAGTTTTTCTTTGTACCACTAAGACAATAGGAAACAAAGCACTGTAAGTTTTTGAAGGGCGAGGTGAGAAAATCTACTCAGAAACAGAGATCAGGTCCAGAGTAAGATGAAGCAGGACTGAAGAGAGATTAAGAAACACAAGGAAGAAAGAGCAACCAGGAAGAAGCAAATTTTCAGTAACATATATACAGGCATCAAATACAATTAGAAGAATGGATAAGTGGTGGGATCGCCACACATAGCAGCTGGAGAAACATCCATTAGTCACACTCAGTCTAGTTCTCAGGTGGTGACATCTTTAAGTGTCATTTAATTGTTCTTAGTCAGAAAGACATTTAATAGGTCTGATTTAGTCCAGCAATTAAAAAATATACAGAGAAAAATGATATGCAACAAATTCTTTACTCAAAATTAAGATTGTAAAAGTCTTCCTAATTTTTGGAGAAACAGGTACTGGACTGTATACTGGAAAAACGTCAATGTGTGCCTCCTAGCACTTCTTAAAAGTGGCCAGACTTTGTGTCAGCAGCCAAAATAGCTTTCTAAGCCATGAGATAATCATCCCTCACACTGGATGTGACTTTTGTCTGCCTCAGTGACTGGATCAGTGCTGCCAGAAACAGTTTGTAATGTGATGGAGGGCTGCTCTGAGGAATGATGGAGAGGAGGGCAAGCAGGGTGGGAAGGAATAGCCAGCTACCAAACAACAGATATTTTACGGCAGAAATTCACACTGAGAGGCTGTTGAAATAGTGTTCAGTGAATGGCAGTGATTGAAATACTGTTCTTATTGTACACGCAAGGACCGATTCCGATAGGGCATAAGCAGGTGCAGCTTCATTGAAGTCAATAGTGCAGCACCCACTGGGCCTGAATTTAGCTCACAGTAGGACTTGCTGTGAAGTGTATTACACTAATGATAGCTATGGAAACATACTGTTTTCTGCATGACCTAGATGCATTTGCCCCACATAGATGTTTTCACACCAAGACAGTGTTGTTTCTAAGTTTCTTACCAGGAAGAAGATGAAATAGAGAGATGCATTTTTAGGCTCTAGATTATGCCTTTCTGTGGGTTTTAACCCATTTGTTGAAGGAATATACAGGGCCCTTCATAGTTAGCAAGCCTATAAGGATTTTGCAAACATGCTTTCTAAAGCCAGGTCCATGTCTATAGTTTTACAAAGTTAACTGTAATGTTTTATACAATTGTTCAATCATTTTAGTTCATGGTACACAGTTTGTAAAGACAGCTTTTTTTTTTTTTTTTTTAACCAATTGCTACCCTGTGGTATTTATTTACCGAGAACCAAATTGCCCATTTCTTCCTCAGTAGAAGATATGCAGAGAATCATATGTTTCAGGCTTGGGAAAGACTTTTTGTTGGTAAAATTCTGGTTACCAAGGTAGAGCATACACTTATAGACTGGCCATCTCTAAAGTAAAGTACAACTTATTTACCTGATTTTTAGTGTTTTACCTCAATATAAGGGCCTACAAACTTGTTAATCTTTTTAAAGCATTATTAAACACTATTTCTACTTCAAGGGGAACTCAGACAATCAAAAGGTTGTGGCTTCCTGTGCATGCTATGCAAGATTTCACAGCAAGTTTTTGTGGATTTTTTTTTCTTTGTTTTAAATTACATGATTAATTTATTTGAAACATGTTGGCTCCTTTTCTGTGAGCCTGGTTCTCTCCACCTTCTACAGGTCATATTGTCCTGTTCTACTTTCATGTTTTCTTTCTATTCTTCTAACAAGATAAGAAAAAATAAATGCAATGCATTTTTCCTAAAAGTACAGCATATTTATTGAGCATATAATGCCTGTCAGAATACCCCATACTGTCTTTAGTTCCAAACTATCACACTATGAAATAACTTTATGAAAATCTTCTATAATGTGCTGCATCAGAAAAAGTTGTACATAGAGGAACATTAATTCTGATGGAATGACTTCAAATATAAATATATGAGCAGCAAATAACCTCAACATTAAATTCAATAAAAATAACACCCAAAAGAATATGAATTTTTGCTTCTGATTAACTAAGCAAGTATTTGATTAGAATTGAAGTAGACTACAGCTGAATTACAGAACAAGTTGTATCCACCATGCTTCTTTAATTCACTTTTTCAAATTCGAACTACGGTGTTGGTTGGCCCACTTATCTTTACCAGGTCCTCTCTAACCACTGTGTTTATACTTACAAAATTACCTCCTCAGCAGAAATTGTGATTCTGATCTACAGAAGGAATCTACACCAAAAATCAGTTCAGGTGCTGAATGGAAATATGGTCCTTGTTTGTGCCACAGGGTATGTGAGTCCTCATACAGGGCAAGAAACCTGATCCAGAACTGGGTGATACAAATGGTTATACTCGGCTGTGGTGCACAGCCAGAACAACTTGTTACAGAATGGTGAATTTTTTAATTATTTTTGCAAATCAAGTAACGGATTAACATGCATTTTAACCAACATAGTTCTGATCTGTGTAATGGCTGTGCATTAAGCCTACTATTTTACACAGTATTCAAAGATAGTAATTATGTGAAGATTTATAATTGATTGAATAAAATATTTTAAATGAAAAGAAAATGATACATGAATGAAATGCTACAATGATAAAATGAATAGGAAACTGATTACTTTCACAAAACAATCAATTTTTACTTCTTTCATTAAAGAGGACACACTTTTGAGAAATATTTTAATATTGAAAACAAGTATTTTCTAAAGGACAGTTAATTCACCCTTCCAATTTGTGAGATTCCTCATGGAGCAGAGGAAAGAAATCTCCACAGATTTTGTCAGTTTCATGAAAAATTTACAGACCTTTGTTATAAGTTCCTAAATTTTTATTTTAGGAGTGGAAGGTGGAACTTTAGTTTTTAATGCTGATACTTGGAAACATTTTTAATAGTTTTAGCTTCATCTAAGTTTGAGAAGTTCAAAGTATTGTGCTGTTTTGGCAGTTTTGTGTTTGGATCTGGAAGTCAAACTTGCATCTGTATATAAAAGCATTTCAGCTTGTGTTACATTATTTCTTGTTATTAAAAGCAGGCAAGATTTTCAGATGTGCTTGATTAAAATCCAGAGGAATTTAGTTCACTACTTCTCTTATGGTCACTTGAAAAAAATGTGCTTAAAGGAACTAAAATCCAGTATTTTATTCTAAACCTTTGATTTTATATAATATAATTGTGGAAAATTCTGTGTCCCTGTTATATTTATAGAACGATCACATAGCATTTTACATATGCTAGTACATGTTAAATCTGGGATATTCCAATGCCTGTTGCTGCATAATTGGAGATATAACAGGATGTGAAATGCTAAAGACTACACAGAAACTTATATCAGGATGGGAGAATTATAAGTTACAAAACTAAAGAATAAGCACCAGTATGTTCCAGGGCAAAAGATCATGAGATGAGTATGATTTCACATCATGAACAATCACAGAAGAACGAAACATGGACAAAGAGTATTTCTTTATGGTGTTGTAAATAAAGTCACCAATCAATGCAGTATGGAAAGCTTCCCGGAATAGGAATTACACTGCAAAAAAACCAACAGTGAGTGTTGTATTCCTTACACTGCCAAGGAGTTCCTTGTGTAGTTGAATTGCTTCATGGTGTTGACACTAGTAAGAATAAAAACACATATCTCAAACAGAGTATTGCTTTTTTCTTTCACATTTATTGGACTTTCGTTGTGTGATTTTTTTCCTCTCGCCAAGTCAGGAAAAACTATTAGGAGAGAGATAGATTTCTCTAATGCAAAATTCATATGCCTCCACCTGCAGCTGGGCAAAGTATGATATGGTGTACAAATAAGAAAGGAAAATTTTCACTGCTTTTTTGGAGGCAAGAACCCTGGTTACTACTGGGCATCATGACCCACTTGTTCATTTTTAGGAAGAAGTGGATACTTTCCGTGGGAGAAGTTCAAGCATCAGATTTGCTCCTTGGAGCATTAATAAAAGGGCTCAGTTAGCTTCATCTCATTATTTTACTATGAGTATTGACTTTGGCCTAGAGTCATGTATAGATAAAATGGTGCAAGGGCTTGTCCTAAGTGATTACTCAGAATTACAAATCATTTCACATGTAACTGAATACTGCAGCCTAGCTGGCACTCTGCCCCTTGCTTTTCCCACCTTCAGCCCTCAAGCATCCTCCTCTCCCCCCACCCCTGCCCCAATAAGAGAATGAATCCAGCTTTGGTTAAATGGGCAATTAATCTTATTCACTGAAAGCGGAATTTTAATTCACCCCCATGAGGAGGACCATACATGCTTATCATACAGCATTATGCCAACAAAGATTTCAGAAAAATAGTTAATGGGTAGCCTGTTAGCAGGGAGACAAGGCACATGTAACTATGTGTGTGCTCTTTCTCTAAAAAAGTAAACTCTAATAGACAGAACTGGATTTTTTTTAGTGTTAGTAATTGGCTGATCATGTCTGATCATGTAAAAAGTTGCCCACTAAATGTGCGTGTTTTAAAAAGGAATGAGCAAGAAAGTGAGAAAGATAAATTTTAGTAGCACTGGAATTCTAAAAGCCCATTATTTTTAAGAGTGCGGAGAGGATCAATAAAATAAAGAGACACATAAAAGCTCAAGATACTCTTGGTACGTCCAAATGAAATAAAATAGAAAGTGCAATATTCAACCTGTAGAGTACAAGACGGGAGACGAGAAGAGAGCCTGTTACAGATATACCAGCTTTCCTGAGTGCATCTT
>JAOXJM010000041.1:33201995-33224759 GCA_026413425.1 Tringa solitaria | reverse complement strand
GAGTGCATCTTCTATGGTATATTATAGCAATTTTCCCTTGAGCAAGACCCTAGCATTTTGTATAAGGTTTGTTTCATATCTAGACTTTGTGTGAGGAAGAAGAATCTTGAAACTGTTACTTTGCACAAGTACCTATGAGCAAGGATGTGATTTAATATATATTCCTGCTTAGTCAGATATCAAATTCCCATAAGGTCACAAAGCAGATTTTTCTCCCAGTTTAGTACAGCTCTAAACAGAATAAAAAAGCTTTCTGTCAGCCACATGGTATATAAAGTAATCAAATGCCTGAAAGTGCCTGCTCACAAAAGAAAGTCAGAGTTCAGTTATAAAAAACAACCTCTTAATTTTTTATTTACGTATTATGGTAAAATTTTTTATAGGAATATATCTTGGGTACCATTTTCGCTTATTATGATTATTTCTACATTAAAAACACATTAACATACAGAAAGTGCAAATGATTTGAGCAAAGCAGACTTTGCTTGCTTAACTATAACACTGATATCCCAACTGAATATTTTGCTCTTGGCTTTATAAAGAACTAACAAAACATCCTAAATACAGCAAACAACTTAAGGAATGCCAGTGAAGCTTTCTCCTTGCCAAATTAGAGCCTAAATTATTAATGATCAACATTAACAACATATAATGGATTTATAATTGAAATAATTGCATTGCTGATGTGTATGCATTTTTTGGAATTGAAGGATCATATTATTTTTGCTGTTCAGTTGCATTTCGTACTTGAATGTTTGGACTCTTTTAAAGCACTTAGCTTTCTACAGCGGAAATAATTGTAATTTATTTTCTAAATTCGATCTGAAGGGTGCTACTGAAAATAAATGTTTTCAGCAATTGGGAGAATAACTTCATAAAGATAATTTGAAATTTGGCATTTTGTTTAAAGCATCAAGATTTGTGCAGCTCCAAGGCCTGTATTTAACCCTTTAGTGAGATCCACTCTGTTGCTTGCACCATGACTGAACACATCAGTCTCAGGAAACTCTGCCCCCTGAAAAAATTGGCTAACCTTGCCATTTTGGGAACTAATCTGAAGAGCTTTCTTGACAGAGTGTGGCATGGAATATATCTGGTTATTATAATTATTATAACTAGATGAAGGTCCATTATGCAGTAATATATACTCAATAAATCATTTGCCAGTTGTGGTTGCTCTACCTGTCAAATCGTATTTCATCTAACTACTAAATGTGTGTGTGTGTTTGGTGGTGATGTTCTAATCTGTTTCCATTTCTTCAGTGATGTTTAAAGGTTTACTATTCCTAATTTGCAGTATTATTATAAAAATAATCTCTTTTCACCTAAAATAAAGAAACAGATGAAAAGGTTAAGATAAGTCCTGAATACCTTACTGCTGACAGGAATGTTTGTACAGAGTAATATGATGCAAATTAATTGGACAAAGACAAATATCTACCTTTTCAGTAAATAATTCACATGACAATTCAGGTGTGCTAGCTGCTCATAATGTGACATTTTTGAAGAATTTCATAAATTTAGAAAGCTTTTTCTACAAATATTTTGAGAGAACCAAAACTATGAACTCATTTATGCTTGTAAAAAGTTACATGTGCACAACAGTTGCAATCCAATTTGTCACTGGAATGTACTTTTATAGATAAAATCACTAAAACTGCTCTATTTTGAAAACAAAAACCCTAAACATCCACTGACACAATGTCGGGATCTGTTTATGCCAGGTCTAGAGTCATAACTGACTTACAATATTGCCATCCATTGATCAAACTCTTCCATCAGAATGAGGATGGTCCATCTTATGGAGCCACACAATTTATCATCAATAAGAAATTTAAGCAACTCATATAACTTAAACAACTGAACACTTGGTACTTTAGGTAGATCATACAAAGGTCTTTATGTTTCTTCTTGCCTATAAAACTGGTAAAAAAAACAATGAACAAACCCCGTAATGTGTAGTCATTCAGTTCATCAAGACTTTGTAAATTTATAATTAAGTGAGATAAAAGCATTCAAAGAAAATCTGTGCCTCTTACAGTTAAAAAATGTATAGATATTGTTTACATTATTTTAGGCCTGATACTTTAGAATAAGAGGTTTTCTTTCCTATATTTCAGTAGTGCTAAGAAAATCAAGGAGTGACAAAAAGGCATGAAGCAGGGAAAATAAGCATAGATTTGACAGAAAAATGTATTTTAAATGTACTAAAGTTTCAAAGTCATCCTGCATATGAAATGTTGATGATGCCCAAATGAATTTCATTTGTGCACTCTGTGCATATGCGTCGTTACATACATCTGCATTACTTAATACTGCACTTGAATTAAGGCAAAAGTTGATGCTATACTACAAGTGAAAATAAGCCTGTCTCTGGGAAAGATGACAACATCTGAGACAAAGTTATGCTTCAAGGTTTTTATTAACCACAGTAGTAGAAGGCAGATTCTGACGTGGTTTTTCAGCATCCCTTAATGAAGGAGATCTGGCACACTGACCATAGGCTGGGCCAGCCTGGCAGGAAGCTGTTGCACAGGGAGAAGGGAAAAGATGCTCTAAAAAATACTCCAGAGCTTGCCAGCTGTTAAGCCCATTGAAAATGAGGTGTTCAGCTGGTAAAATGCCTAGTATTGAATCTCATTAATAAAATAATTTCTTTGTGACCACCATTTGAACTCAACATACTTTATGCTCTATTCTTTCCCTTTCAACACAAAGGGCTGGAGAACCTAAGACAATTTGGCCTCCACAGCCATAAGAGGATGCACTTTCCAGTGACCTCTTCCTTCAGGGTCTACAATGGGGAGAGATCTGGAAGAGGCAAAAGTAGCTGCTGTTCATGCGATCTTATTTGCACAGAGTTTTTGTAAGGAGGCGGCTATAAGCTGAAATGTAGCCTACTTTTGATCTCTTGGTCTCACAGTGTCTCAGTATCTGCAGGGTACTGCTCAGGCACCCTCTCTTACCACTTTTCTGCTCTTTACAGGCAGCACTGGCCAGTTAGTTTCTCCAGAAGGCTCAGTGCTGTAGATAATTTTCATCTTAACCACTTTATGAGTAGATGCTCTACTTCTGGGTCCCAATGCCCAGTGCCACCCTGAATGTAGTCATACTGCAGTAGGTAAATAGACCTGCTTAGTTCTACTTGTTTCTTCTGTTTCATAGATGGAGAAAACAATTGAAAAGTTCATTGGTGGAACAGAGGCAGGAAAGAGCACGTAAGTATTATTTGAGCAGAGATTTTATTATTACTACAGACTACAGAAAGAAAACTTTCTCTAGCAAAAATTTAAATGAATATAGACTCATTTAAAATCTGCATCATATTTTCATGCCCTAGTGTTTTCTTATTTTTCAGTGACTGGAACAAACTAGCAAGACAATGTAGGTGTAGTTAATTCCATTCCTGAGAAGGGGCTGTTGACTCCACGGTTGGGTAAATTATTCATTAAATGTAAAGGAAAAAGAAAGAGTAAACAAAATTGATATGTTATTTGCTTTTAGCTTTGATAACCTCTCACATCTAATTGCAAATAAAAGGCCTCTCTGTATCTGTTGTCAAAATTAAAATAATGGATATTTTCTCCTTCCTCTCTGTCCCTTTCAGACATCCTGTGAAACTACAATAGGATGCTGAAGTTCTGTCTGTGTCTGTGTGACTTCTCTGCAAATGAAGATGGATGGAGTTTTTCCATTTTAATTAGTAAGACCAGCTGCTCTCTAAAAGGGAGAGCGGGTTGGATTTTTGCAGGTCTTTCAAAGTAATGTATCATCAAAGTTTTGGTGACTGATTAAATAACTTGTTGGCCTAGGTTTCTACAGATAAGACATCTCAGCAATTTAAACAGACATCATGCAAATGAAAAAAGTCATCTATCCATCCATATATATTTGTACATATATATATATATCATGTAGTAAAGATATTTTTTGACCCATTCTGACAGTCATTTTTAGTGTTCTAAAAAATACGCAAATTATTTTGTATTTATTAATCATATTTCTTAAATTGTCATTTCCTTCACCTTCTTTAACTGAAAACAGACTTGTTATGAATAAAAAGATGTTTACAGCACATGGTTGCTGTATGCTTCATACTATTTCTTTTCAGAGTCACTTCTTTTAGTGATTTTCTTTTTTTTTTTTTCTTTCAGCTATGTTCTCAAACACCATGCTTTGCTTAGAGAGCTACAGCTCTCTTTAACAGAAAAGGTTGCCGCCCCTTTTTCCTGAAAGAGCCCCTCTGCATCTCGATAGGCTTCTACCTATCCAGGGATCTCTGGTAATAAATTGATTAAATCTGAAATTTCTACATTGCAGTACAGAATGCAGGCTGAAAACAATGTTTTAAACTGTTAATTTCTTCCTTTTTGTTTTCCTGTGGGGTTTTTTTCTGTTTTGCTAAATATACAGAAAGTACACTGAATAAGTTTTCACAGCTTATATGTTAAGCCTGTAATTGAAAGTGTGCAATAATTCTTAGAAAGGGGTGGTCCATTCTTGTTACAGAGAGCCAATGTGCTGGTGTCATAAATGGCCATTTTATAGATGGATAATGTACTATAGTCATAATTCTTTATTGCTGATGGTTATTACACTAGATCATGACCCTTGGATATTGAGAGTCAGTTTTTAATATCACAACCATTTACAGAGGTTAATGGACTAGGTTTTGCAGCTTTTGACCTCTTGACGGTGAGGGTTAGGAGGTTGCATTTGTGCACTAAACTGCCAGAAAGTATCTGTTTATTTATCTCAGCTATAATAGACATAGTTACTGCTTTTAATCAAGAAGCTGAGAGCAATGTGACTTGCAAGAATTGAAATTATTGGAGCTGCATCTTCTAAGGTACACTCAGTATGAGATTTTCAATTCTTATTAATGAGAACGTCAATGTTTATTAACATTCAATATCTACTATCTTTCATCTACATAAATATAGTTGAAATTGAATGTTAGCTAGAAAATATTTGAAAAACATGGTTCTCAATATGGAATTGTTTTGAGGATCACAATCAGATTTATGATTTGTCTAGGTTACCTATGCATAGCTTGCTCAGGTGATACATGTACTGATCTGAAATGGTCCCAAGAGGCTAATCGCAAGGGTAAGTTTTATAGTTGAAGTATATGAAATTTGCTGTTTCAGAAACCATTTTTCTTATGCTATAAAATGCCTGCAACATGAGGCAGCCATTTTAGTGCTTCTCCAATGATGAAACAAACATCAGGTCTGTGGTATCAAGAATAACATGGACTACAAATGTAAAAAAATAAAATTTAACCTTTTTCCTCTTAGAAGTTCAAGTCAGCTTTGTCAGCTACCTGGAAAATAAAAGATGGACGTGAAGGAAAGAAAAAAAGCGCAGAAACAAAAGCAGTAATTATTCTGAAGTCAATATTTGAAAGGATAAACTAATGTTAAATTTAGAGAACATTAGAGGACCCTGTCTATGTTTAAAATAAATTTACAAAAGTAAGTTGTGATTTAATATTTTAAGATGCACATCCAAGTGGAGATGTTTAAAAAACAGACAGGAAAAAGGTGCTCAACCTACAGTAGAAAAAGGTGGGAACACTGAATAAAAAATAGTAAAAATCAGTGAATTCTATTAGTTCAGACCAAGACCTGATGCTCTCACCAAGGTTTGTAGATTATCCTAGTCATCTTTTTATGTTAATTCTAAGAACTAGAAACTTAGAGATTTCTTACTGTTTCTAGACAGCAAAAGTTTTACATATTTCTGATTTTTTTTAATTATTAGTAAAATTATTTCTTTTAAAAGACATTTTGACCACAGGACAACTCAGAAAGGTTCATAGAAAATTTGTACAACTCTAACCTGAGAGAATTTGTAAAGCTCCTTAACTGCACTGGCTGTTTTATTCCTATTTATCCTTCTTACAGCTTTTATCCTCCCTTCCCCCTCTTCTTTACTGCCTCTTCTTTGCTATCATAGTAGTGTGGGTGGGAGTGCTGTGTTTTGTTTGCTGAGCCTGTGATGCTGAATGATTCCAATATAATCAAACTACACTTTTATAGTCCCGCTTTATACCATGCAGCCCAGGGTGCTAACAGAATAATAAAATTAGCAGCTCAGATAATGATGAGCAAGACAGGTCAAACAAATAATCTTTTAGACTTGGAATTGAAACTGGAATGGTATCAGAGTTGCAAACAGCCAGAGGCAGTGATGAGAGAGATGAGACAGTATTTAACCAAGCCCCAAGCATAGATATTTGGGGAGTGTTTTGGAGATTTGATCATGGATGATACTGAGTGCTTCCTGTGTGCTTCCTGCATGCCAAGAGAAAGTCAAAGTGAATGGGATACAGCTACAGTAGCAGTATTCACAAGTACTCAGCATCTGAAAGAATTGGACTCCGATGCCCAACCTGAATTTTTATTTGTAATAAGTATTGTGTTTTTGAGGTACCTAGGGGCAAGGGTATTTCTACTCTACCTCATCTTTAGTTAATTATCTCATTTTACTTTCAGCTTGACTCCATTTACAATGAAAAAAAAAATGTATCAGTTAGCCAAACATTGCTGATGTGATGAAGTACTTATGTGGATTTCTTTAAAGCAGTGATTTGGGAGGTAAAAGCCAACACTGCGTTTGCAGTTTGAGATGATGGAAATTTCCTCTTTTTCAACCAGGTAGCTTACAAATCGCACAACGCAAGAGGAAACGCTTCCTATATCATGAAGATCTAGTGCAAGCTATCTATCTTCTATCATGAAGCTGCCCTATAAAAGTGTGTGGGATTCTTTAAGATTTACACCGGTTAGGTACAAGTGCTTTTCGCTTATCAAGTGGGTGATGGTCAGATCGATTAACTACAGTATATAGTACTTAAAGTGATGAAGAAAGACATTGGATGGTCAAATGATTAATGTCAAGCTATCCATTTTGATGTTCGAAATCCTAATTGTGTTTAGCTCTGACCTCCACCCTCATTGCTACCAATGTAATTACAGGATCTCATCTAAATGAGATGGATTAAGAAAAAAAAAGAAAAAGAAATTGCTGTCTCCAGTTTTTCCTTAGAAGATTCTCTTATATCTACAGATAGAAAACAGTTAAATTCATCATTATTTTGGCTTCTTGAAATATGTTCTTAGGAGATAATAACACTTCATTGCTTAAAGTTACACATTTGTATTTCTTTCTTTCTCTTTTTCTCTCCTTCTCTCTCTTGTTCATTGCTTACTCTTTTGTTTGTACAATGTTCTTTTATCCTAAGCAATATAACATTTTAGTTCTTGTAATAAATGCCTTCATGTGAGGCAGTTCAGCTAAGAGAATGTTATTAGACTGTGCTCTCAGGCAGTGCACCTTCACACGATCAATACGAATCTGAGGCTCTGTTCATTCCCTCTTTGCTTAAATTCCCTGCAAATGTGCAAGGGAAGCAGCAGAGGGTGTCATCAATCATGGGCTACTCTGACATACACTGAAACCTGACCAATGCTGAGATGTTTTAATAAGGCATCCATTAAAACCCTCAAATAAATTGCAATTTGAAAACAGAGCATAATACCAGCCAAGTTTTCCTCATCCATCTTGTGGCATGTCATGTAATGTAATTGCACTGTTAATTTATCCAAGAACTTTCTCTGTACATGGTTTCATTGGCATGGCTTAATTTCCCTACAGACTATTTGTGTATGTATGCGTGTGTATAGGTGGGGGTACACGTATGCGTTGTGCATATATGTATATGTATCTGTTTCTGCTTTAGGGGTAGATTAATGGTTCTGTTTAGCATGGCATTAGCCAGAGAAACAATCAAGGTTTTGAAATGTTTGACATTTTGTCAATGGCTCCTGAGCTTTCTGATATTTCCTAACCAGTTCTTGCCTGGAGCAGGCCCCCCTTTCTCTCCCTTCCCTGCTTGCCATTGGTTTATGCCCCTCCAGAGTGGGATCACTCAGAGCGCCTGTGGATCCCATCAATAAATATTGACAAAAGGGTTGAGGGACCATTTAAGATCGCAAAGCAATGGCAGTCAAAACAAGACAATGCTGATTTCTGTTCCTATGCTTAGGAGGCATGCATGAAATTTTGACAAGGGTGAGGAAAGTGAGAAGGTGTAAATCAATAGGAGAGAATGAAAAAGTGTTTCTGTAAAATAATGTTAAAGCAATTACATTTAATTTTTTTTTTTCACATAAGTGCTGGGAGGGTAGATACAGGCAGGAGCTCATATAGATTTCTTTGTCTCCCATGCATAAATCTAAAAGTAATGCTATTCCTCGTGTATGACTGTATCAGCAGTTTCTTCACTTTTTTTTTATTTTTCTGGGTTTTTCTTAATCCTTTATCTCTTCTTGCTATGAAAAAACCCATTTGCAGGCATAAAACAAAATATGGCTGCTATGCCCATCCACTCTAAATCTGATCTTCCATTCTAACTTTAATACAAATTATGATTTTGTTTGTTTCAATCAAACAATTTCCATTTTGGCGTCAATAACTGCGATAAGCATAAAAAAACCAAACCCAAAACAAAACCCAAAAAAAGCCCAAAACTCAGGCTCATAAATGTTTTCTCATTACAATGAAATTAAAACTAAATATCAAAAACTAATAAATAGCTTTCAAACAAAATAAACCATGACAATTAAATTTGACTTCTATAGCTTGATACTTTTCCAGGACAATGCACTCCATTTCTAAAGAACTGGCCCTAAAGTTATTTTTTTACTTCTGTGTTTCCAGTTACATTGCAAACATGTATAGGCACATAGTCTGTATATGGATAGAATTAAAAGCTTGGATTTCTGAGTCACTGAGTACCCCAGTTTCTCAATGCCACAGAAACTACAGGGATCAGTACTGATGATAATAACATCCCAAACATTCAATACAAGGTTCCCAAGCACATAATGGATATTCCAGTCATTGTAGTGCCAGCATCTTAAATCTTTATGGAAGTAATTTTAAATCATTGGGGAAAAAAAGCTTACATTTTAATTTTTCAAGCACCTGATTCCTTTGGAGTGTAATGCAAATAAAAAGGGACATGAGCCAATATCACTGTAACCACTCACAAAAGTTTCTGTCCATGTTGACATTCAAACAACTAAAAAATACCTGTTACTAAGGCCCAGAACGTCAATTAATATTGGTTTCAGCCACAATGTCATCCCACAGCCAGCATTCAGAAAAGTGTGAATATACCTGCAGAAAAATACATGCACCTAATTTTTGACTATTTTTTTCCATGAAATTATTGCAAGTGTATGTTCAAATTAAGCAATAAAAGACCATCTTGTTAATTTTCTCACATATAAGGCACAGACTGATTTCTTTGCTTCTGTCTAATCAACCTTTAAGATCACCACCGCAATTATGTGAAGGATTTGGTGGGGTACTTGATCAATTATGCAGTAATCATCCTTGAAATGCTTGTTTTGATATCAAAATGGTGGCTCTGTAATCATCCTAAGTAATCATTACCTCACTTACCTCTTTCTACATTTAGTATTCCTAAAAATGCAAATACTACAGATGAGAAAAAATAACAGAGATCTATCGATAATGACTTGTTTAGACATGTACATATAAACCATCATTTTTGATATATACATAGGATTAATGAAATATTAATACACTGAGAACGCTGAATTCAATTCTCTCAGTCTACTATAAGGAAAAGAAATGAATTTGAGTCTTAAAATGATATAAAAAAACATTAAATAGAAATGTGCTTGTTAAATAAAATTAAACAGAGTTTATGTTTCTGTTTCACATGCACTGGACATGATTCTCACGTTCCCTAAGGACACTATACATCACTTTGCTAGTGTAAAGGGAACATAAATCATATTTACACTTACTTCATGGCTGCTTTATACTGCCAGAGTCATGCAAAACAGTGCAAGTGTAAATGAAGTTTGAAATAAAAGGAAATGCAACGAAATCCTGTAAGCACAGGTAAAGCACAAAAGACACACTCATGTATTGCTGGTACTGAACTGCAGCCATTATGGAAATCAATGGAAGGACTATTTAGTTTCTTCCTTCGGAAACACAGGAACGTTTAAAGGAAAAAGGCTTGACTATCGAGTCCACTGTGGCCTGCCCCATTTAACCCTGGGATGTTTTTAAAAGGGCTGATTTGTTTTACTTTTTGATTTCCTTTCTCTGAGCTCTTTCTTGAACTGATTTATAATTCTTGCATCTATTGCTGCCTTCAGCAATGTGTTCCATAATTCAGCTACCCTTTGTGTAATTAAATTCTGCTTGAATTGCTTATAGGCTTATATTGCTTATAAGCTTCCTTCTTAATTTCAGTCTGTGATCTCTTGTTTCTGAGTTACTAAAATTGTACTGGGTATTCCAGGAATAACGTAGTTTGACTACCAAAATACTGGTGTCTGAATTAAGTCTGAATCTCAGATAGGTGGGTAAGAAAAAACCCTGTAAACTTACATTTGAAGTGAAATTTTCATCCTGAGAATTTTCTAGTGTTAGTGTGTAACAACTGAAATCTACTGAGATAAAATATGTGACACTATAAACACTCCATTGAAAAGAAAATAAAATTTTCAACCTTGGTCTGGCAACATTTCCCATATTTTCTTAACTATTCCTTAGTCCAAATTTGGATATGCCTGAAAGTTTAAAATTCCCATTTGTGCTATTTATAATATACATTTTTATATGCTTTCCTAATGTTCTGATAGTAACGTGTCTCTTAAAGGAACAGGCTTCTTTCTCCTCCTCCTCCCCTGTTCTCTTTGAAAACAATCTCAGGAAAATATGCCAGTAAACCAACATGACCACATGCAGTGATATTTTCAAGAAAACCTCAGGAGAAAACCATTTAAATTTCATAGCATAAATCTAAGCTCTTGGCCAGCCTTCCGTTTGCAAGTCGCCTGCACAGCTCTCATGCTAATTCCCCACCAAACCTCCAGTTTTATGAAAGCTATATTTTATATGTTTGGTTCTTTGCAGTCACATGAGAGTTGAAAAAGGAATATTAGCACCACTCACATTTTATAGTGGGAGTCACGGTACTTGGTTGACCCCTTTTTCAGGTCCTATTGAATTTCCTATACAAAGGAAATGAAAATGTTTTATATTTAATACAGCAGCACATAACAAGAGGTTTAGTTATTACACATAGTACTGCAATTTTCTGCCTTTTGTTTCAGTTGCCTGAACTGAAATTTCAAAGCACAATGTTTATTATATTTTTTATGTTGAAGCTTCAGACAGGAGCAAGAAGGAACGCTATCATACGTATGTAATTCACTCTGAGAAGGTAACATGGAAATCAGAGAATACAAGCACTGTATGCACCTTTTGTTATTTTGCCCCAAATCTCAGTTAAAATCTACTGGAGATACCTTTTCTGTGATGTCTTGTTATTGTATAGCTATTCACAAATAAGTAAAATGATTAGTGTTAAATAATCCTGCTCCCTGCACCTACCCACTCTCTTCCAGATGCCCTGAGAGGAGTTTTAACATTTGGGTAATTCTGTCCCCTTGATCTTTTCTTCTAATCTGTTGACCTGTATCTCTCTCACAGTTGCTACAAACCTGAAAAAAAGTCAGCTCATAGTACCTAAATTACACCAGCTATATGAACCAGGAGTAAATTCTACTTACTGTGGCAAGCACATAAAGCATATATCCTAATAAGGGATGTAATACTGATGTCACAAATTCAATGTTATTACATAATTTAGATTGCTTAAAACCTCTTACTGTGAAATAAAATAAAGCAAACGTGTGAAATTCTGATTCCGAGAATTAAGCCATTGGTTTCAATGGGTCGGGATTTCACTCAGAATGTTTGAAAGACCAAATATTTGGCAAGTCTGCAATAGACATAAGGCTCAAGTAGCTTTTTGGGGGAGATACATATATATAAATATGTCTATATCTATATATGAGTTGGGCTATATACCTATTGTTCGAACTAATGCACTCATGTACACTGTATTTATTTATTTCAGCTTTAAACAGAGATAACATACATTCTTATCCCAGGGCAGTGCTTCCAAAAATATAAAAATCCAAATAATCTCCTATGGGAAACAGCTAGATTCTTAGCTGGATTATTAAACTAATGATGAATGAAGGTAAGAGTTTCAAAGAGGTTAAAGTACGGAATAACGCCAAATATATGCTCAAGAAGAAATTGCAGGCAAAATGGTAAAAGTAAAACAAATTCTAGCTGAAAGAAGCCTCACTGCCTTCTGGCAGATGTTATGAGTATTTGTAATAAAAATTGATGAAAGAGAACTCACATATATTCAAGGATAAATATGAGATTTTAATAACAGAAAGACAACAAAACCAAGTGCTTGGCAGGAAAAGGTAAAACATCAGAAGATAAAACTAAGAAAAGAGATAGGTAATTTTTTTTTTTTTATTTTTTTTTGAAAGAGCAGTAGTATGACTAATACCTTACATTCAGAGCCTGAAGTTCCACAGTACCTGGAATCCTGGAATCAGTCCTTCTGATTGCATTACACGCAATACAATTTTCAAGGTTTTCTGGTTGCATGGAAACCTAAATTATGCCTGCATTAGCTCCCACTTGGGTTCCTTCTCCAGCCACTGGCCTGTTCTTGGATCCTCCAGTGCTTAGTATCATCATGGATGAGCCCCTCATTTAACATCCATAGTTTAACTGAGGGAGCCCTCCAGACATGACTATTTTGTTGGATACGGGATCACATACCACAGCACTGGTGCTGCCTATGTGAATGGTTCAAACATATTGTTCATCCCAATGAGTGGAATACGTATGTACACTGCTTATCCTTACATACATTTATGCTTATCTAATCCTTATCTATACACTTTCTTACATGTTAACTAGCTGCAAATAATATGTGCTCATGACCACTCTCCTTCTGCCACCCATTCCACCTTTGTCTGACAGGGACAAGAAAAGGGGTGGAATCCTTTTTTTTTTCAAGTGTTGTGCTGCTCACCCTAGAATTAGTTGGAATTTGTTGGGATGTTCATGGTTTATTTGACATACAAAATACTGACATGACAGACAGTGCTGAAAAGGAGAGATATCCAGGTCATGCAAACAGTTCAGACAAGCAAGATGATACTAATCTGAGATTTATTATATGATACGATCAAACATTAGTGACACTTAGGAACCTAGGAATGTGTTTTCTAGTGAAGACCATAATGGAAGTTTGAAGCCACATTTGGATTCCAAATCTCAGTGTGTTGGGATGACTGGATTCTGTGGTTTTGTTTCAGACTCATTTGAGGGAAATATGAAAGCCTCTTTTGAAACTGGGTTGGCTTTCTTTTTTTCTTTCTCCACCTCCCAGAAGGCGGCATTCCCACCAGAAGGAAACAGGGCTTTTTGGTCAACACCATTTCTAACAAGTTCATAAGTTTGCAGTACATTGAAACAGGATTATTTTTTTCTTCAAAATTACCTTTTAATGTTCAGAAGTCTTACTAACGCTCAGTCTTTGGTAGAGAAAAGGCTTAGATGATGTAGACATTGAAGAACTCCAGCAAGGACAGCAGACTTCACCTTTCTGCCTCTAATATCCTGTGCAAACAAAAGCAATCCACTATTGAAGATTTCCAGACTCATGACCACTGAGCTGAGGAAAAGCTCCCCACAGGCACTGTACAAGTTAATGACAGGCAAGAAGGGAGGTGCGGGTAATTTGAGCTTCAAAAAATCAGGAAGGGAGGGAAAATACTGAAATTTTCACAAGACAGAAGGAAGTAAACATTTCCTGGGAAGCTGAGGTGATGAAGTAATGGAATCTCCTCCTCGGCATTTGGGGTGGCTAGGAGGCCTATGCAGAGCTGTCACCTACTCCTTTTCACTTGCAGAAATGATAACGTGTCCAACACAGCAGGGTTGGTTTTATTTGCTGTTCACAGGCAATTCTGCAGCAGGGACTTTTCAGTGACAGGGCCCGATTTGTGGCATACAAGTTGGATCAAAATGGTTAATAGACTAAAAATGCGAACCCATCTAAGTAGTATATTTTTCTATACACTGTATCTTCTCTTACAACAGCAGCTATTATTGTAAGACAAAGCAGATACAGACTAGCATGAGAGACAACACGCTCTACTCTTAAGGAGACCTTGTTTTCCTTCCTTAGTGTTTATTTCAGATGAAAATAAAGACAATTCAGAATGTGAATGTATATAGACAACTTATAGAGTCTTAAGTCTATTAGAGCTGGAATAAAGCTGATCTTCAGGGCTGAGTTTTTTTGTGTGTAGGACATCTGAATTCTGATGTTACATGGTGATTGCTGTTACCTACCTTTTCCTTACACCTTTCAATAAAGAGCCCATCTGCAGTATCTGCTCAAGGTCCCAAAGAAGTTGAGTATAGCTGGCTAACTAGGCAATATTTAAACTCTCAACTGTCTTGTACTGCCTTCTTGGTCAACAACATTCAGTATTGTTGCTGACTTATAGGAAACTGAAAATTGGTTATTCTCACAGATTTTAATCAGAAGGCACATTTTGATCTTCTGCTATAATTTCTCATCATCTAAAACAGTCGCTCTCATATGACACACAGTAATTTCTGCATTAAATTTAACATCTCTTTTGAAATTTTTTAGGAAGGTGTTCCACCTTGATATAACAGCTGCACAGCATCACATGCATCACTGAGAATCCACCTCAGAATATTTTACTGAGAGATCCATTTTACTTTCAACAGCTCTGTATCTGTTGACACACTCCTGCATAAACTTAGTTCTTTATGAAATTGTCACCATGTTTTTTCTATACAACATATCAGTGACTTTAAATTGTTAGATCTGTTAAATAATAGAAAAACACGGATACATATTTTTCTTCCAATTCACATAACTGAGTTGAAAAAAAGGAGTATCTATCTGCTAAATACTGGTATAATCTTGGAATTCTGAGACTTCAGAATTCAAAAGACACCACATTCAAAATAAATTGGTGCCTCTGATAGTATGAAGTCTACAGAGGAAATGAATGTAAATATTTTGTCCAACACAGTGAAGACAATTTGTAGACGTGTTAAGGAAAATATAGATCACTTGTCCTAAAGGTTTTGGGATTTGCTCTAGACGTTCTGTGTTATTAGAAAAAGGAAATACAATTACACTTAATAGATACAACAAAGCTTGTGAAGGAGACAGGTTTTAATCCAAGGAATTTTTATTAAAATGTTTGCAAAAAAGCCTATGCCTAAAATAGGAACTCTATTTCTAATGGAAAACATTGCAGTCGATTCAAAACTTTAAAATAATTTTATACAACAAGAAAGAGGCTTTTAAAATTGTAGTAAAAGTTTGGTAAATTTTAGGGACTGGATCAAAAGATTTCAGGAAGTAAAAGAGTAACTTTCCATTGCTATGGGTTTTATGAAGGCATATAAATATTTTGGTGGTTAAATAATGTTTTGCTTAATTTTACCAAACTGTCCACGAGCAATCTTAAAGAAAAAAATAATTCTTTTTTTTTTTGCACAATTTATAGAACTGACAAAAATAAGTGATTAAATCCTTCCAGTAGGTTGTTCATCTCTACTGAGAAAATAAAATGATGGAGTCATGAAAAAGCAGTTAAGTCTCTTAGAAGAATACAAAGTTCACTTCCCAGTTATATTAAACCTTTTGCATTTAGAAAGTCACATTATAATGATAGTTTCTTTTCTCTCCTTTGTCAGCATATTTTAGAATGTAGAACACAGAGGACAGGATATGATATTTTGGTGGGGATAATGTTCAGCTGCACAGAATAACTACAACCATTTGGGAAAACTTACATATAAGTAAAAATATGAATGAAAGTTATAGTGAGTAAATGATATCTGTTAGAAGAAAACTCTTGATTTGCAAAGATTTGTTTCTGGGTTCAATATAACCTGAGCAAAATAGGTCTACTTTTTTTTTTTTTTTGTAGACTTTTCAACTCTAAGTTTCTTGGTATTTTCTAAAAGAAATATGACCTACTATCAATCATGATCAGAATTAACCACTGTGAAAATCTAGCCTTATCTCTTTTGAAAACCGATTATGGAATTCCCTTATCCAGACCGTAATTGTTGATTGAATTCAATTACAACTTTTAAATAGAAATATAACACTACTTTGGGGCTTATGTCTTGGAGACAACATCATATCTGTAGATAAACTGTTTCAATGTTTAATGATATATTTGATTAAAAAATAGCGTTGTATACATTTTTCACTGCAAAAACAAGTTTCCAATTATTTCTATTTTGCCAGTAAACTATAGTCATAAGGTGTCCTAAAAGTGATAGGGTTCTGACTCATAACTATTGGAATGGAAAATACTTAGCTTAATGAAATGCCAATATGACACAAAACGTCTTTCCAAATTCAAACAGAAATATTTATTGAATACTTTTCCTTTTTTTTTTTTTCTTTTTCAGTGTTGCACATTGTATTGGCTTGAATATTTATATTTAATAAATAACTTTCAGAGTTCATAAGACCTACGTTAGGCCCTAATTAGGAAGAAAAATTTACATGTTTACATTTGCATAGTTCACATCTGAGTGGGGAAAAAAGTCAAAAAGTGATGAGAAGGACTTTTCAGCTCTCAGTGCTAACCAAGTAATTCCCGAATGGACTCACTTTGCTCAAAAATGAGTTCATATTTGTAATAAATATAGATAATAAATCGTCCTTTGACCATCCAAAATTATCATTAACTTCCTGGAATTTTACTTCAGCCATTACATTCTTTAGTATCTCATTTGGGCACAAGTGAAACAATCAAACTTTGAGTCCTTTTAAACTTTTTTAATTGCAGGAAGACTGTACTTTCTAATCAGTCACAACTGTACAAACATAATTATTAACTACTGATCTTTCTCTTTCACCATAGATCTATCACATCAACATATTTGCCTGCTAAGAAAAGATTGGATGGAGGTAATCAAAATTTGAACTTATGAAGTGCTTCAACCACTTTATTACCCTAACTGACCTCTTTCTCCAAAAGTGAGGACCTTTGAGAGGCCATTATTTAAGTATACTGTCAGAGATGAGTGATATTTCAGGAAGAAAACCTCAACATTAAAAAATGCAAGATGACTGTGCCATACAAAGATGCTATTAGTAGCTACTGCAACTGTTGATGGTTTTCCTCTGGCCAGAGAGCTATGGGTTGTGCACAGCTTCAGAAGTGACTGAAGCTTCTCATACTGTCTAAAAAAGGTGCTGAAGAAAGGATTGTAAGAAATACCGTATTCTGCATGTGCAGTGCCTTTTCTACTTAGCACAGTTTAATTTGTTTCTGGAATTCTACACTCATCAAATAATTTTTATATTGCAAGCTATTTGGATGCCAAGGTGACATGTGAGAGCAATACATATAAAAGAGAGATCTTAAGCAGTCTGACATAGAAGATAAAGATAACATCCATTCTGCAAAATTACATTTTTAAAAATCTTATTTGTGAAACGATGGAGAAGATTAAGCTTGTGATCCTGTGTGCAATAGCATTGTAAGCAAGGCTTTTTCTAATCTTAACACCACACTACATTATGTAACCAGAAAAAGTGATTCTAAAACAAATTGAGAAGCTTGGTAAAAAGCCTGTGTATGCGAAACTCAAAAGTTTATTCTTAAAATGTGATTATAATCATGTGGCAATCAATTACTGAATGCATTTGCCTTAGATGTGTATTCATTAATATCTGTAGTACTGTAGCCCTGAAGAGCATTAGATTATTTTGTACAAAGAATTATGTAAACATGGAGAAAAAAGACAGTCCTGTTTGTAAAGAAGCAGCAGACTGTGTGCATACAGCCCAGCAGAAGAGTTCATGGAAATAGTAGCAGATACTTCCAGTTGTCATAAACTGTAGCTCAACCAGCATTCTAATGCACATGAAGTTTGCTCTTAAAACCAGAAGTTGTCACAGGACTAATCTTCAGATTTATATCTACCATGAATAAAGTTTATTTTTAATTTTTTTCAAAGTAAATCAATTTTTCAGTATCAAATCTATTTTTAAAAGTTCACTCATAAAAAATTGCATCCAAATTAATGCCTACCATGCTTTAAAATGAAGGTAGAAATTTCAAGTGGTGTAGAAAGTAAGTTAATAAATAAATAAGACTGCCAAATATAGTTCATGCAAAACAATTCCAGGGAAACTTGTGAGTTTTACAACCTTTCAGGGAATTCATTTCTCATTTTAAAAATTTCCATAGAAACAGTTATGTGTAAATGGAAAGTCTAACTAAATAAACCTGGATGTGAGCAAGAATAAAAAGTGATGCAATTTCGTTCAATTTTTACATTAAAAACTGCAAGAGAAACTCCAATTATATTGTGAAGATATTTGTAAAAGTCCTGAAACTTATTGGACTAATACATCTAGACATTTTCTTCCAGGCTTCTGAACTGATTCAGTTCAGGGAAATGCAGTACAGTTAACATTCAACTTTAATTGCAATGAGGTGACAACATACTGGGTAATGAGTTGTTTATGAGTTGTAGATGTGTTTACAATGAGTTGACAATGTGTTGGATAAAGTGTTCTTCTAAAGTTGTAGATCTATTTACAGTGAGCAGTGGGGGAATGTTCATTAGTTGTCGATTTGTTTGTTTACGTTGTTTTCGATTTGCAATTGCTATAAAACAAATCGCAGGCTGATGAAGGATGATTGTTTGTGTGCTTTAATGATTTACTGTAGTAGCTTGTCTGAAAAAGTACTTAACTCTGCTTCATCTGTCAGTTCCCACTGCAAAAGCTCCCAGTCACAATAGTTTTATTAGCACAGCATGGGCCATTTGTAAGAACATTATGCATCTAAAAAATCTCAGTGCTTTCCTGTTCAGTCTGTTGTATTTTGGCTGGCTGAGCTGAACAGAATTCCTTCTGCTCTGTACAAGTTTATACCTCTTAATATTCTCCAAGATTTACATTTGAAGCTACACATATACCATGCCTGGAAATTCTTTCCCTGTTATCTCCTCGGCGATGTTGCATGCTTAAAGTGACACTGTTGTCTACTCTTTCTTACTGCTACTACCTCAAAAACAGCTTAAAAAAAAAAGTCTACCGTGAGGCTGTGGTCTTTACAAGACTTGAAGAAAAACAATTATACACTGGAGGATACTGGCTTTTTGTTTTTTACAGAAAATCTTTCAACAGTTTGCAGCAATTTGGGAAAATATACCTTGTAACATACCTTGTTAGTTCAGTCACTTTAAGTTTGATAATTTTTGTTCAAAAGAGACCCAAAAGTAATTTTTGATTGTTTTGTTTACACATTAGTTTTTCCCAGATACATTTCCTGTGGCCCAGAACAAGCATGTTTAACAGGTTTTCTCCTTGTTATTTTCCAAGAACACTACATTACATATTCCACACACCCCCTTTCATCTTCCCTCGCGATGCTGCACTGTGCCCAATGGCAATTCCTGCAGAAAAGGGATCATCTAACAATGATTAGAATGGGATTTTTGTGAAGCCAAATTTGGGATTTTCAGCTAAACTGGAAACAGAATCTACTCTCAAGAGAAATTGAGACATTTTCTCAAGAGAAATTGAGAAATCCAGGTTTTAGCTTTGGATTTACAGAGAAAATAAAAAATTAGCAAAGAAAAAAATATACTACTCCTTTTTTTAACCTTCAGCTGATGACAATATAGGCATATATTCTCATCACAAGGAATCTGTGTTGGGGAAATCTCACAGGAAAATATGCACCCTCTTGGTTGCAAAATTTGCTTTGTAGCATTACTTATTTGTACTGACAACTTCCACCACAACAAATTAAAGCAACACACAATATTAATGTAACCCAATATGATAAAATCCAGAATTTCCAGACCCCTTTGTGTGTTCCTATGTGAAATTCCCAAAATGTGTGGCTGTGAAAATGTACCTCGTTGGCACATCAGCACTCACTTGGATTGTCGGTTAGAAAGGGGACAGTAAGTTTCACACCTTCTCATGTCACATCATGTTGCAGAGACAAACCAGTGGTGTGGAGAAGACTGAGAAGAGTCTTTATGTAGCAAGTATAGAGCTTGAAAGTGCTGGAAGGGGCAGGAGAGAAAGCATGGGAAGGTCAAAGATAGGGATCAACGAAAAAATGAAATTTCTCTTAATCCTCCTCCTTTCCTATCTGGAAAAGCCACACCTGCTTTTCCAGCTGCAGAAAATTTGTGCCAGTAAATACAAAGTATGGGCACAGACATACTCTAATGAGCTAAATGGAAGTTTTGCTACTTCTTGTGTTCTGGCAGCAATGGGCCTAGAAGATGCCAGATTCATCTTCTACTTTAAGATTCCAGATTTTGAGTCTTAAATGATATAGAGACGGGTAAGCTGAGCTAAGCATTTCATCATCATTAGATCTCTCTGGGGAAAATAACACCATTCTGAAAAATCACAACCTTTCATCCTCGTTTTTGCCAGACTAGGAAAAAAAAAAGTTTTTAAAGCAAGCAGCTGATATTTCTGTGTCTTTTAAGTGCATGGTTTTCACTAAGTTTTTCCTACCCATATCTTACCATGGGTTTATCCAAGGGTTCAAACATGTTTTGTCCTCAAATACCTGTAAAAGGCTCCCCAAAAAGCTGATAAAAGAGTCTAAGAGATATCTGAGTTCTGGAATGCATTGCTATGCAGAAAATCTGCTCTTCCCAGTCAAACTGAATAGGGTCTGGACCATGTCAAAACGTGATTTTTAGTATTCTGAATAATATAAAAATTAGTCCCAAAATCTAATGGCTAAAATGTCAGGCATCTGATGAGTCTCTGAGATCTTAGACACATTAGAGAGGCCTGGAAACCAAAAGGTTGAATATATAGCATTTTGAAACTGTAAACTGCTGGCTGTAATGTGAATGAATTACCAGTGTCCTGACTTGTTATCTTTCTTCCTTATTATGCCTTTATCATTAGTTTGTAATTAGCAATTCAATTGTTTGGAATTTATACACTGCAATTCTCGACACCTTTTCCCGCAGTGATTATACATAAAGGATGAAAGCTGTATCTGCAATGAGAGGTGCTGGCTCCATAGCCTTCCCACTCCTTGGAGAGTGACGTTTGGCCATGCTGGGGGACAGGGAAGAAGATTGATGGGACCACTGGCTAGTCTCCTCCATAATTCTGTCCCACAAAACCAGAAGTGGGAAAAGAGCTAATCCATCTACATTTTTATGCTGCCTGGGCTTTCTTATCATATCAGTTGTGATGTCAATGAACTGAAGCTGGGAGGCTGGCAAGAAAGAAAGCATAGGGGCAGCCTCTCAGTACAGGAACTTTCTGTGCAGACCTCTATATGGCTATAGATCTCAGCAGGCTTTGCAATCTAAATCCCTTGCCTTTTTGAGGAGGCAAAAAAGAAAGGGATATCAGCAGAAGAAAAGAAAAATAAACTCTCCCCAAGTGGAAACTTTCTTAGGTATTTCAGCAACTAGAGCTTGCCTTTTTCTGTGAATAACCTCAACATTAGGAATGTTGGCCATGTTGATGCAGTGTCAAGTTTACATTTTTTTTATCCCATTAACAAATAATGTCCCTATAGAAACATGAATATTAAAAAGAAAAAAATATCATAATATTGTCTATCATTGACAAATAGCAGCATAAATATTTGACTTCAATAAAATTAGTGAAACTTCACAATATGTCCATTTGTCCAGAATAAATAATAATATTGAATTTAATGTACTTTTCTGTTGGCTTATTGGGGGCAGTTAGTATTGTAACGTGTATATTGCATGATAGTTCATAAATATAACATTTAAAACTAGCATATATTATTTTTATACCTCTTTATCACATTGTATGTGATAAAGCACGTTTATGCTGTAAAGCGATATTTTTTCCATAGTATATTTTAAAAAAATCCCATCACTATATAAATATTATTTAATTTTTCAAAAAATCATGTCCTTTTATACATAATACTTTCTCTGTCATCGTAAAAGTTCCTATTTTTTTTTCAGTTACTTATTAATTTGTTATTGATTTTAATTATAATTGCAGCAAATGGAAAATATACCAAAAAATCAGCTGCAAAGGCTGAGAAACCTAGTTCAAGATTACTTTTTCTCACTGGGTAGTATTTCAACATATAAGCTGTTGATTTTCACATCAGGAAATAAACAAATAAATGAGGAAATAAAACAGATTTTTATGATAGACAATTAGGGGGCAATTTTCTAAAGCATGAATGGGAGGCACTCGTAGAAATCCCATTAAGAAATAATCAAGGCTGTGGGTATGCATCCATTCACACTGCTTGTGAAAATATACCCCAGGATGAATAATTTTTATGTGTACAGTAAGTTCACAGCTGATGCTTTATTGTCCACTGAGCCATCATTGTCTTCAGCTGGGAAATCAGCTATGCACATGTTTTTTCATTGAAAAGTAAGCTGGTGTTTTTATTTACTAATGTGCAATGCCAGAAAACTTTGAAAGGAATTTTAACAGTATTTGCAAATTACGTGCCTATGAAACTCACCTAGCAGCAAAGAATACAGAGAAGGTAATAGAAAAACTGCTGTTCATGTCATTTTCATAGCTTCTTACATATTCATGTTCCGAAAGGATTTCTTTCACAGAAGCTCATGCTCATCTAACCAGACACTTTGTAAGTAAAAATGCATGAAATTTAAACCAGCTTTTCATATGGACATTTTTTTTATGGCTGAGTGTTTTAGCAATCCAACAATGGTAGACACCTATAAATGTATAATGTGATGGATTAGATTGTAATGCAGCCTGGATGCATATGG
>JAOXJM010000041.1:33186610-33198633 GCA_026413425.1 Tringa solitaria | reverse complement strand
TGAGGGGCAATGGCTTTAAGTTGGGAAAGGGCAGATTTAGATTGGATATTAGGAATAAGTTTTTTACTATGAGGGTGGTGGAACATTGGAACAGGTTGCCCAGGGAGGTAGTTGAGGCCCCTTCCCTGGGGATATCCAAAGGTGAGGCTCGACGAGGCCCTGGGCAACCTGTTCTAGTTGGGGGTGTCCCTGCTGACTGCGGGGAGGCCGGACTAGATGACCTTTGTAAGTCCCTTCTGGCCCTTACCATTCTATGATTCTATGATTTATCTAGTGCTCTACCAAGTTAGCTTAACAACTGGCCAGACCTTTATTTGAATGCTAGTATTTCATTTAATGAAGATATTCAGGGAATGTTCAGCATTACCATTGACTCATTGCAAGTCCTGTTGGACAACTCTAAATGCTCTAACATGTAACCACAAATCTGTTAAAATGTTAAGTTCTTTTTGAGAAGAAATGTGGAAACCCTCCGAATTCTGAATTTTTTATATGTTGTTTCCACCAAAAGTTCCCAGTAAAAGTTTTTCTAACTAACTTTCTTTGAAGAAAAGAAGGGTAAAACACATATAGCATTTAAATTTTAAAAAATATTTTTTCTATCTTCTATTTCAAAATCACAAAATGAAATATCACAAAGAAAATTTTGGTTTTGTTGAAGTTCTATTTTTCTAAAACAAAATCATTGTTGTAAAATGCTCTGTTGAGTCTAACAGACATGAAAGTTGCAGTTATGAGTTGTAATTGCAAATCTGAGGACTGAACAGGGATATTTTTGTTAAAATTTGTTCATTGAAGCTAATTCTAAAGGTTCTGCTTTATTGTTGTGAACTATTATTTTTCCAGACCCAAGAGATTCTGTGCCTTGTACTCTACTATTCATAGGGACAAACGTGTTCTAGAATACCACACATTGTCTCTTGAAAGACATCATTTGGGAACAATAGCATTTGGCAGTAAATGATGCAAAACATGACTTTACATGGCAATTCGGGCATTGAATGCTGTTGTATTACTTTGAATGGCAATTGCAGTACTGAGTGTTTGCCATTCGTGAAATTTGTGAGAAGCTGAGATACTGCAGGATATTGCATGATTTATCCCTTGTGCCCTTTCCTTTGAGCCTGGCTGAATAGTTCTACTATCTGAACTGTAGTCCTTGATTTATTCACAAAGTAGGGAGCTCTCACATTTAATTATTCTCTCTGGCCTGCAATGCTTGCTTGCGATTTGGTATAATTTGTACCACAAAAACCCCACAACTGTGGTTGTCTTATCTGTAAACGATCAGTTGCCATTGTAATAAATCTTCCTGCATATGTCAAATTGCAAGAGCATATATAATTTTGCTAGCTGTACATTAAAATTAAACATTTTTCACATATTACATGTGCAGTTACATAATATTTATTTCTGAAAACACAAACCTTGGTTTTACTGTGATTCATCACAGTCTCATCACACCGTGCTTTTTCAGTTTCTATCATATGCTATTGTTCTTGTCTAATTATTTTGCTATGAGTAGGCTTACCTCCTGATTTTGTAAATTTAAGACACCATGTGGCTTTAAGTTTTTTAGCTCAATGCATATTTTTAATGCACTAGTCTAGATGGCATTTCTGGGAATTGAATTAAAATGTGAATATACAGAAAAAACCAAACTGATTTATTAAAGGCCAACAATTACATTATATAATGACTCAGCCGAGCAACAGAAGTTAATGTGATATATCTGCTAAGAAGTGAATCTGCTTTCATGACTGGAGGCAGATAGCTCAGCAGGAGGAGGAAGCACATGGGAATAACTTGCTTGCAACAGTCAGCAGCTGCTGGTGCACTGCATCTAAGGAGATTGCAGACGGGATTCCTACCACAATGTGCAGAACAGAACCATGACCACCTAATCTGCAAAATACCTGCTAAGCATAGACTCACAGGGAGATCTCAGACCTATAAAACACTACCTTTATTTGCAAGGACTTTTTTCTGTAAAGATTTTAAGCATATCACAGGGTTCACAGTCCTGCCCTGCTCTGAAAAAGGGCCAAATCCCTCTTCCATTCCCAAATAAGATGTTTGTCCAATTGCCAG
This sequence comes from Tringa solitaria, assembly GCA_026413425.1. NCBI lineage: Eukaryota > Metazoa > Chordata > Aves > Charadriiformes > Scolopacidae > Tringa > Tringa solitaria. The sequence continues at coordinate 33,196,542 of JAOXJM010000041.1, read as the reverse complement.
AAACATGTCTGATCACAGGTTTGGATACTGCTGTATGCCAACTAGTTGTTTAAAAATGCAGCACTGAAAAGGAAATTAAACTCCAGCTTTCCTCACTATTATAGTCACTGACCTTTAGGACAACAGGTACAGGGCATCTTCTGCCATCTTTGCAAAAAAGCTCCTTACTTCTTTTATTAAGCATTAGAAAGAACTGAAAAATACAAGATAAAAATTTTAATGTGTTAAGATTTGAAAAAAAATTTGCCATATCACTAATAATATCTTAATACATAATTTGTATTCTATATATATATATATTAGGATATATCTTTCTCTCTGATCTAACTGTAGATGATGCTCATATCAGCAACAGATATATGCTCAATATGGATGTTCTGCTTCCTTCCACAAACCCTTTCTTATCCATAGAGCATCTCAGATCTTCTTTTTACACAGAAATAGTAATACAGATTCTACCAGAGCTGACTTTCTTTGTGATATAGCAAAGGCCATTTGGAGGGACTAAGTAACATCATATTACTCAACATAATAAATATCAACTGCAAGGTGAGCTGACTGGTACTGACACTACAAATAAATAAAAGGCAGAAAATTTAGTGAACCTCACAGTGTATGAAAGGGAAAATCTTTAGAATGCAAAGTTAGACCTTGTTACCTGGCAAGAACACTCAGGGCTGATGAATGCATATAGGTTTTACAACTATGGGAGTAGGCGGGTTAGTTGTATGGTCGCAAATTTATCAGCTGATAAACATTAATCCTCGACAGTCCTGTCTATTAAAAGTAGAAGAAGAAGAAGTGGAGAAATTAAATATCATATTGCTGAAACCTGTCATGTTCAAAATCTACAGACAGAAATAAAAGGTTTTGTTAGGTTCAAACACTTTAACTTACATTCTTTTACATCTGCTACTACTTCTTATTTTATGAAAGGAATTGGATTTTCTTTATGGAGGATTCAAGCCATGATAAAAGCAAACAACATTATTTGGAAACCACTTCTGATTCATCACCTAGGAAGCCTCCTAGATCAGACATCATCTGAACAAATCGCTGTATAGAAGATACCAGCACTATGATTTCTGCCTCCCTCCATTACAAAAAATCATAATTATTTAAAGATTTTATGCTTTGGAAATATCAAGACTTTAATTATAAGCCATCAAGTCAACCAATGCAAACATTTAGTTTATATGCATATTCTCTATTTTCAAACTTATAAGTAATTGCTAGTTAAAAGAAAAACAAAACTAATATTTCAAGTCTCTCTTTTTCCTACAAATAAGAGTAAATCAAACATGAGTTCTGAACAGTAGAACAACCCTTAGACAAATAGTTAAATGAAGATCATATAATATTCATGGAAATAATTTAACAAGATGTTCAAGAAAATAATTTACTCCCAAACATAAGGTAATATTTGAGTTGCTGGCTGGCTGGCCTAGCCATTTGTGCTGCTTCTTTAGTAAGCATATTTGCTTATTTCTGAAATAAAACTAACTTCATTCTATTTGCTGACAACTCACTTTTTTGTTTGATCATTCTATCAGGAACCACACTTATTGAAATAGTCACAGAAGTTAACTTAAAGGAAGGAAAAAGTACACCTTTATGGTCTGTTATTATCTAAATAGGACTGTTTTGTAGCATTGTTTCATCTTACAGACAGAATGTCCGCGATTGAAGGTACAAGTCAGTAAAATGCAAACTGGAAATAAAAGGCAATTTTTGATGGCAAGGACAATTAACCATTGCAATAAGTTTCTGAGGGATACGATAATTTTTTTTCATCACTTGTAATGTTTAAATCAAAATGGGTGAGTTTCCAAAAGATATTCTGCTGTGCCTCTGTGGGTTGTTGTTTGATCCAGGAAAACTGGATGAAAACTCTGATCTTTTTTGTGCAAAAAGTCAGACAACATGATTATATTAGAACCTTCAAGATGCATTAGCGTATTCATTTAGTCTTCTAAAATTTGAACAAATATTAATAGGTCATTTTTAAAAAAAAAAATATTTCTGTTTTGTGGTATATTCTGGTCTAAAAATGAATGTCATGTTAGTGACATTGATAGAAGCAGCATTCAAACACCATCATTTCCTTTTCTATAATCACTCAGACACCAGACAGGGAGAGGCTTCCACCTTCTGCCTTCTTGCTGTATCACCCACAGGTAATTTGTAAATAACAGTGACTGGCTCGGCTGAAGTTTGTCCTTGTAGCAGAAAGGAGACAGCTGAGGAAAGGAGGCGGGGGGAAATTCTGTGCATTTAATGGCAGTTTGGGGATCTGTCTGTGTCAAATTATCATTTCCATTTTGTCTTGTGATTGTAACCTTCATTGTGAATTAGAGCATTCATTCTGTAGCAGCATCTTGACACCTAGTGAAGGAATCATAATAGTCTATGACAGAGCAGTCAACAGCTGAGCTGAATCAGTACTGAGTAGCTCTTCCTTACTAGAGCAAGGCTGTTCAGAATGGTAGAGACATTAACTATGAATAATATGGAGGCAATGGAGGGACAATGATGGCAAAGGTTTAGACTTTTTCCTGCCCACTTTAAACTCTTAGCACTTGATCCTGATGGGAAAAAAGCACATATTAAAATTCTTTCCTGAGCAAAGCAGGCCAACTAGCACCAGAGGCAATAAGACCAGGCAAAGCACCACAGGGTATTTACTTGATCTAACTCAGATGTAGATCAGTCTTAGGACTCCCAGGTGTAGGAATATCTAGTCCTATAGACCACCAATCAACAAAATAGTGTTCTTTATATAACCAATGTTACTGTAAATATCCCTATTAAAGAAAATAAGAAGAGGTGTTGAGGAAATATTTCTTTTTTCTGCCAATTCTCTCATTAATTTTGCTGCTTCAAAGACTGCAATAAGTTTTTTTCCTCCTTATAATTACCAGAAGGAAGCAACTCACATAGCTATGTTCATCAGAACACATTAGAGCTCAGTGCAGGGGGGAAGGGAAGTTTCAGAACTAAAAATGGACAACCACTGTGTAACATTCTGTCTTCTGCCTGTTGGTGTAACTGAAAAACCCCATCCTAATTACGAATGAAGCTTTATATAGTCAAATATACATTTGCTTAAAGTAGCTCATTTGCACATTTCTGTACTACCCATTCTTTCTAAAAAAAAATAAAATACCATTACATATATAAGATAGTTATTCTAAAGAAAAAAGCAGTGCATTCTATAATCAAAATTAGTTTTATTTTGAGTCATCACCTATGCCATTTGTTTATTAACTTTGTCAACTACATTTATTAATTGGGAATTTAGCATGTGATATACAGCAAAATGGTTGAAGTGATCATTTTCGAGTACTGAATACGTAACAGATGGTGACTGTTGAAAACCATATATAAATAAAATGTAAAATAACTCATTAATTAGAAAACATTCCCATATAAATTCCTTTGCCAATATGCCAGCAAAGTTGCCATTTATAGGCTTGTTTAAAATGATTTTTCTAGTAAAAGTGATTTATAATTGTATAGTACTAAGAATTATGGCTGACTTTCTCTATATGCAGCTAAAGAAACTGCAATAAAGGTATCAAAGGTATCAATCAAAGGCTATCTTCATCTTAGACATTTTAGGACAAATTATTATTAAGGGGCTTTGCAAATAGATGATAAAGACAAAATGAAAAAGACCTAATTGCATGAGTGGTGANNNAAACAGGATAGACCACAATATAGCACGACTACAAGCAAATGCAAAATTAGGCCACATATATTTTATTTTTTCAAAAGGAAATAATATTACAAGAGTACTGGTATGATTGGAATAAAACATTCTCCATTGTTGTAATAAGACTGCCTTTCAATGATGTTATGAAATCACTGTTTTCAACTTCTCCTTCTGCACTAAATCTCTCCCTGATCCACCACCAGTGAAATCAGCAGAGTTTTGCCAGAGATATACAGAACTCACTGCCTTGAAAACTGTGTTTTGACATTTTAAAACTCCATTTGCAAACTACTATGTCTTTCTCAAGTTTCTTAGCAGTATTTCCGCTGAGATCTGAATATACACAAGGGTCTTTTTTTCTCGGTAAAGAACCAGAAAAGAAAACTCTCTTTCTTGAATCAACAGTCTCTACCAAGGAATCCATCCATTCAACCAGCTTGATCAATTACCCATTACAGACTTAAACATTTCCTTTTTACAAAATGACAATTTTTTTAATTCTTCAAATCCACTGGACAAGTATACTCAAGAATATCAATATACAAAAATATATGAGAAGCAAGAAGAACATTTTAGAATGACATTCTTCCACCCCAGTCAGTGTCTGCCTGCATTTTTCCTGTTACTAAAAAAAATCTCTCACTGTTAATACTGTAGTACTGATCAGAAGCCAGATTCTGACTGGGTCAACCTTTTGCAGTGTGCCATCAGTTTGCAGAGAAAAAGGCCACCATTGCCCTCATGCATTTACGTCTCCTCTCACTGGATCCGAGTGTGTTTGTCTGGTGAGAACAGGATCATGTCTTTCCCAGATTTCTGAAAGAACTGTACATGAAATTACAAGTCTGATGCTTTTAGAAGAAAACTAACAAGTGTGATAATATTTGATGGAAAATGGGGAAAGGAAGACTTTATGAAAGCTTTTGAAGGAAAAGCTAAAAATTTAGAAATAAAGTGTAAATAGTTTAAAACACAATGTGGATTTACCAAAGCGGTATTCCAGCAGGATAACCTAAAAAGATAACCTACCTGACAGACAAAAGAAATGCAGCAGACCTCATCTTCATTAACACATATCAAATAACACTACATTGTAAGATATTTGTTAAATTGAAGAAGATACAAAGATTATCAAGGAAATCGAAAACCTGTCTTATGAGAGCAGTCTTTTGAGCATGACCTTTGAGACTGGGAGGAAAAACCATTGCAGTCTACGAATATATCAGGGTGCACATGCCAATGAGGGAAAAGAACCATTTAAAGACACAATTCATTTGAAGAACCAGCACTGATGCCAAAATTCATTTAGAGTAGAACACAGAACAAGTTTTCCCACTGTCAGAACACTGAAATTCTGGGACCATCTTCCAATGGGAGAATATGGGAGATTAAGTTACTAGGAAGCTCATTACATTTCTGAAGAAAGCTAGATAATGTGGTCCCTGCAGGAGCCAAGGCCTCCACTCAGTGATATAGGAGGTTTCTACTTTTACTCTTTGCACAAAAAGGGAAAGGGGAAAAAATCCTACTAAATATGGGAGCCATGCTTTTAAATGTCTCATATGTATCTTTAATTATAATTGGAATTATTCCTTCACACACACATACTTCAGCAACTTTTCTAGATATTTCTAATTAGAATTCAAATTTCTTTTTTTTTATCCACTAGCCCCCAAAAAACATCCAGTGTAAGTATCTGAAATAATATTTACCTTTAACTGAAATCTATCCCCTAGTACCAACACTTGTATGAGTACGAAAAAAGAACTTGAGTTGCTGGAAGTTGTGGTGGATGCAAGACTTTGCTGCCATGCTAGTTTCTGGTCACTGAGGCTGTCCTGGCCTTATCCACAGTGGTGAAAAATTTCATTTCATGGATTTCTTTCATATTCCAGAAATGAGCTGAACTCCTGTAAACTAATCCACCCCCCAGCAGAGTTTATAACATGTTTAATATGACCTATTCATGTTGCTTGGCCTTTAGTTTTATCTGACTTGTTTCTTAGTCTATAAAGGCACAAAATTGTGAACAAAGTTAACCAGCATGTAATTGCTAAAATTCATGTGTTACAGACAGTATGTTTCCTGAGCTGTTGACTGTCGTCACTGAGGGACATGTGGAGGCTGCTGGTACCAGCAGCTGATGTCATGTGTGGCTACCAAGAGATAGTCATCACTATGGCATCCATTTCCTGCTGGAATTTTCAGTGGATGGGTATGGCAGTTAAACCATCTCAGCAGAATTCAGCTGAAGACATTTTTTGTGCTTTTACAATTGTGACATTATGTCTATGAAAGATATGCAGTCTGGGCCTTGACGTACTATTAATATTACTATTAATAGTACTATTAATATTATTAGTTGTAGGCGTTAAGCCTTGACCCCCGCCCCAAATAAGACCCCATTACAGTAAGCACTTCATAAACATGTAACTTAACAAACAAAGAGGAGTCAGCTGAATTAAGGAAAAACAAACAAACAGATTAATTTTAAAATTCCCTCATTGGTAAATTGTTCTTCCTCCTGGGGATTAGCTTCTCCACAGACCCTTGCAAATTCCATTGCCTTTGCTAGTGTTAAGAACTTGCTCCAGGAGTCTTAATTCTCTGGGGAAATCTTCCATTTGAATACTACTCTGCCACACTTTGAGAAAGGATATTGTTGAATGCAAGTCTTGTAATTTACAATGCTTTCTTTTTCTCATAGCATCTATTCAGATATTATTCTCTCTAGTTATCATTGTCCTTATCAATCCAGCTTTTCTAGTTGGCTTCTCTGTTTGCTACCTAATAGCCAAGACAAGAAGGAAAATAATTTCTTGACTATGACGACTATAACAGACATTTAACATCTCAACCATATTGAATTGCGTAAGTAGCCAAATAATGCATCCCTATCCAAATAGTCCTAAACATTGCTAAAGATTTGGTTTAAACAGATTCAAGTGTATTTCTCCTTTTTTAGCAAAGTCTCTCTAAAAACAGCAGACCATGTCCTGGTAATTTTTTGTTTGAAAGAATGTATGACTTTATGCAAATATTGTTCAAAAACTGCTTGACCAAAACGGCTTGCAAGAAGGTTTAGAATTCACTTCACACATTCTGAAGCTATAACATTCTGACATATTAGTTCAGCTGGGTTCTGAATGGTTCACCAGTCTTCATATTCCAGCGACTCAATGTTTATGGCATGTGCTCAATTGTTTTAAGGCATGACTAAAAAGTGTAAAACTGGTCTATGAAATCACTAGTCCAGAAAAAATTCTCTGCTCTGTTGAATTCAATAAGCAGTATGTATATTCACTTTCTTTGTCTATTACTTTTTTTTAACCTTTTGAGTGTTTCAGAATTGTAGGGTTGGAAGAAGTACATATTCAGAAATATCAATTTTCTGTATGCAAACTTTATAGCACAGAAAATACTTTTTTTTTTTATGTGAAAATATGGATCTCTACAATAATTACAGCTTTGCAAAGCAGACCACAAAATTGTACCTACTTCATCAAGACGACTGAGAGAGGGGGAGAGAAGGGGAAAAAACACCCTATCTCTGTATTCCGCATCCTGAAGTAGGGAAAACAAATACTGAACAGAGCACTGTAATTTGGAGTTTTGAGGACAAAAGGACATTTAAAGTCCATTTCTGTAGAACAGCACATGCAAAAATACATTTTCTTCATGGGGTTTTTCAATCTGTATGTCATGAAAGCACATAGAAATAAATCTTTGAAATAACATTTCCCTTTTGGATGTTAACGGGTTTTTCAAATAATTTGTTTTTCTTAATGATGAGAGAGCTACAAACTTTAAGAAAACTGGCAGATGTTTATGGCCTTTTTAAACTAATTGTATTGACTGTATCCTGTTGAAATGATGAATTGTATCCATTAGAATTCTCTTGTCTAACATTCTTTCTTTGCTGAAATTTTCTGTAGCAGCAAGGGGTTTCACTGATCATTTAGGTAACTTTTAAAGTCAGATCAAGAGAGATATGTCAGATTCCCTTTTTGACCTCAACTCTCCCAGGTTGTAAGAAAGACGAAAAAGAAAATAATAAAATAAATTAAAGATATTTGGTATGAGTTGTGGGCTTTTTCTAAAAATAACTGCTTTTCAGTTGTATTAAAAGTGTCAAAATCCACTAAATGGAAAAATAGATTTTGTCCTCACAATAGGTTAAAAAAAAAAGTTGAAGGCAAACATATTTTCAGTACAGGTAGAAAGTATGATGCCCAGATTTTCACAGCTTGGCTAAGCAGGTATGTATGCATCATTTGAAATGGTGTCTAATATTCCACAGATGGCAATTACTTCCAAGGAAATGGCTAGGGACTTAATTAAAAGGCTGAGAGTTAGCAAACCAAAATGCTGGAGAAGCACATGAAAAATCTATACATTATGCAAGGGACTCTACAGATTATTTAGGAAGCTAAAAGTGTCTCTTCAAATTTTCCCTTCATTTCTCCACAAAAGGTTTACTGTAAAATAAAGGTTAGGTATCCTATGTTTAAAATTATATTTTAGCTAACTGAACCTACTACACAACAAAGCAAAATATATTTGACTGCACAATATTGATTTTACATGAAAGCACATCAGTTAGTGAAATGCAAAAACCAATAAAGCATCACCCCTGGCCGGATAGATATCTCTAGACACAATTTATTTTTACATTTAAACCAATTATTGGGCTTGTTGCATTTAAAAATGGACACCATATATCCTTAGAAGGACTTTTTTATTCAATCAAATCAATTGCATTGATCTCCATATTCCATATTAAACACCAATCTTAAATTAAAGCTGACACATTTTGAAGGCCACGGTACAAGTTTCTAAGCAGAAATAAATTCTACAAGGCTTTCTTTGTATGTTTTTATGCCCAAACATGAATAAAAATATCGATTACATTTTAACACACAATTTATAAGCTATTTTAATGCTTATATCTTCCTAAAATTTGTTCAATAATAATACAAACTTACAGAAACAGAATGTTCCTTGAATTTCCTTCTGTTGCACTGATACACAACAATGATTTTCATTGATAATGGAATGACAGAATACAAATAGATCCTTAGGCATAATTGGTGATGAAGAATCTACGAATAAAAGGATCTACAACTAGTCTACTACTTGTTGAAATACAGATATAGGGACAAGATTTGTTTCCTTTGTGCATATTATTCAAAAAAGTTAACATCTATGATGCGCCTGACCAAGTCGTTTTCATTCCCAAGTAAGTGGTGTCTACAAAGAGAGGCAGCAAGACTGTAAACTCAGAAGGGTCATTCACATGGACAAAGCTATTATGGACTGAAGCTAAGTATTCTCTTGGTAAAAGTCTTGGTCCACTGAAGACAGTGGCAAAGTTCCAATTTCATGCAAAGAGGCCAGTCTGTATTTATCCAGCTGCCTTTACCCCTTATTGCATCACCTGCCTGTGCCTGGTAGATAAACAACCGTGCCACTTGGAAGAGACTTCTCACTTCTCCCTGGCTCATCAGTTTCCCAGCTTTTAAAGCTCTATTGACATTGTTTGTACTTTGTAATTTCTAGTTTTCAATTAGCTTTTGATGCATTATTCAACCCTCTGAAGCTTTCCAGAGTTTACACAGAGTTTGCATAAAAGTAAAATGGAAGAATCCAGACTTTAGAAATATTATCAAATATTCAAAATGTTCGCCGTCCTGTTAACACGTCTCCATCTCTTCATATTGCTATGTGCATACCTTGCAGTCAAACGAACAACATAAGAACCAAGGAGGGAATTTGTCAAATACTCCAAATAGCTGCACATCACTACAGATTATGACTGCTTGGATTTAGGGAACATTTTTTTGGCTGAGGAAACATTCCAATGGGATAGATTAATCTATGTAAACCACACAGCTCAGCTGAAACTGCTGTTCAGCATTCTAAATTGCCACCTTCATCTTCTTTCAGCACAAAAATGTGCATTTCTTCCTATAATAAAGATATTTTATAATAGCAATAAGGCAACTCCAGGGTGTGCGGTTATCACGAGATAATCATACCCTGGAGGGATTGCAGATACTTGGCTGTGCCTCATAACACCCCATGTGTGTGTTTATCTCATGATAACCCTACTCTCTTTTGTATCTTATTGCCTAATTATCCTCTGCTAATTCAAAATACTAATTTTTTGTCTGAAACAATATGTGCAAGAATGCATTGCTAACAATCACTGGAGGAC
>JAOXJM010000041.1:33163085-33184227 GCA_026413425.1 Tringa solitaria | reverse complement strand
GAATCATAGAATCATAGAATCATCTGGGCTGGAAGGGACCTTCAAAGGTCATCTAAAGAGAGTAGACCGCTTTGAAGCAAGCATTTTCAAACAATTGGCAATTTATGAACAAATAACCTCATTTTAGTCTCACATCCAACTCAGAAAGAGAAAAAAGCCTAACGTAGAAACGGAGTGGCTCTCCAGATTCCTCAAACAACCATCCAGCTCATCTCTTTTTCTATTGCTGTCCTGAGAGACAGTGGCCACGGTTTCAAACATTCTGCTCACGGTTAGAGATTCTGTAATTGAAAATGCTGGCATGGGGAAAAGGAAAAAAAAAAATAAATAAAAAAGATGCTTAGCAGGGTTCAGCTAATATCAGTTCAGAGAGCTGAGCGGCTCCCCGCCATGCTGCAGTTTGCCTCCTAATGGCAATGTCTCTCCTGCTCATCTGAGCTGCTTCCAACTGAAACGCTGAGACCAGATGGGGAGCCTGGGCTGAAAGAAGCACATACTTCACTCCAATATAGGGCTTGGGTTTTTTCCACAGAGTTGCAATCAGTGCTGGTTTCTAGCGAGCAGGGCATCGTCTGTCCCAGAAGAACCCCAGCTACAGATGCCATGCAGAGTAAGATGCCCACAGCACATCATGGGAAACATTGAGAAAGATTTTACCGAAGCGAACCTCAAAAATTTCTCAGGTGATTGTTTCCAAATCAAGCCAATTTACAGTTAGAAATCTTCCAAACTTTCTAAATGGACAAAAATTCACTCATATAAAATGCTCAGTCCCGTTCAGTTAATACCCGCAGAACATGCATTTTAAAAAAAAAAAAACAAAACCTTTAAAATACTTCAACTTAGAGCAATCTCAGCTTTCTCCCTCCGCTGCACATAAGTGCTAGAGAGGCGCAGGTTCCTTTAAGAACATTTTCTTCTCCTTGAGAAAAACAGATCCTTTATTAATACCTCTCAACTTTTGCTCATGTTATAAGTAAAAGATGATTATTACTTGTGTCATTTAAAAAAAAAATTAAAAGCAAATTCTATTAAAACAGTGCACTTTATAAAATGTCACACTGTAAAACTCTCAAGTTGTCCAGCTGCCGAACATCTAAGATACATTAAGCCAAATGGAGGGAGTCAGTACCTGTAAAGTTTCTGGCACCGTCAACTTTATTCTTTGTAATTTTCTCTGTTGGTTTTCTCCATTACTCACTGTTTGGTTGTTTGTGAAGGCCTCAGAAAGAATAGCTGCTTTTTGTCGATCTTTTTTGCTGCTCATCATTGGCCGAGCGTACACCAGCACTGAGGGCTATCGTTAGTAATTTCTTTTCACAGTGCTTTCAAATAATAGCAGAAAGCAATTTCTTTTCTCTCTATTTCCTAAGGCTAATCACTCCTTTCCATAGAGAGACAGTATGGTGAGGAAAGGAAAATTGATGGAAATGCCAATATTCAAACCTTTCTTCTTCAAACCTAGACAGTAGCAGAGAAGAACAGAAAAAACAGAAAAGATGTTTCTCTTTCTTTTCCCCTCCTTGATCCAAGCACGGATGCTCAGCCTGGATCCAGCAGCGCTGAGACCACCCAGGGTAATGTGTTCTTCTCAGAGAGGTTTCCATGCAGTGTCCTCTCACCAGCTGCATTTCAGGGACCTCAGCTCCTCCAGCTTGAGAAGGAAAGAATTATCACAGCCATTTTTACAGGCTGCACTTAAAAATTCTGTGGTGACAACCCCTGAAATCTAAACATTTAAAAGCTATTCTCAGTCTCCTCAACTATTACTGACTCATATCAAGTGTTTGCATTTTAATTCCATAATGAGAATATTAACAAAGATAAAACTATTTCATCAGATACAGAGGTAACACATAAGAATCTGTTTTTCCTAGAAAACACTTTTTTTTCATAAAATCATTAGGGTTGGAAGGGAACTGTGAAGATCTAGCCTTCAGCTTGGACATCCTGCACTAGGGGCTGACTGCTCGGCAGTTCCCAGGGTCCTCTTTAAAAATAGGTGTGATACTCCCTTTTCTCAAGTCACTGGGGACTTTGCCTGACTGCCACAGCTTTCCAAGCAACTACACGAGCCGGTTCCCTCGGCCCCTGGGATGTATCTCATCCAAGTTATTCAGACTTCCTTTTTGAGCAGCAGAGAGCAAGTTCACGCTGCACTAATTTTATCAACGTGAAATTAAAGACCTTTTTCAATGTCATGGTTTCTGCCCCTTTGCAGAGTGCTAAAAAGTATATAAATAAATCGTTGTTACTCAGCGAGGTGACGTTTATCTGTTCCCCACCTTGTAGTGAGGGCTACAAAGAGACATCTGAAACTGTTGCACTGTTACCATAGACCATCTTCTCTATTATCAGCGTTTAAACCTTCAACATTTCCCTCCCGAAACCTCCACACGCTTTTACTCTGAGTTCTCTGGAAATGATATTCACCGTGTATAACGTATGAATGAGGAGAGGCACCATCCTCAGGACCTGAGATTTTGATTTGATGTTGATTTTAAGCTCTTTGAGGTTAAGATCATTGATCCAAGCATGAAAAGGGCATGTAGTAATTCATACCCATTCCCTGAACAAGACAAAATGTTCTCTCCGTCTCAATCTGGAAATATTGTGCAATATGAACCATTTGAATAATGAAAACATGAATCAAGTAGTAACTTGAGCCTTCAAATAAAAAAATAGAGACTTTTTTCCAAAATATTTTAAGCCTCTTGTTTCCTTTTCTTCACTTTCTCCTCATATACACCACGTTTCATTTCTTTACTTAAACATGACAGTGGTTAAAAAGGCTTAAAAATATATTCTGGCAGTGATTCTAAGCTGTATCACATCACTAAGCTGTGGAAATTTCAAAAACATAGACAAGGAATGAAAAAAATGGAAAAAAAATGAGACTCTAAATCTGATTTTCAGATCAAAAAAGTGTATGCATGTTCAGTTTTCATTTTCACTTTCAGTTCTTAACATTTTTTAAATTATCCTGAGAACTGCTTTAGATGTAGGTATGTTGCTGCATGGCACTGCAGGGGATATATGGAATATAATCAGTGAATTACGAGATAAGTAATTTTATAGATTTCCATCTCATAGCCCCCTTACTCAATCACAAGTTACTCCTGAATAACTAGGAGACATAACACATTAGGACTCACAACCAAGCAGAAGGTTTCTCTTCACCATGATATTGTATGTTCTGCTTAAAAACAAATGAAATTTCTGGTTTTTTCATGTTTTGTAGCTGGAGACATGTGACGTATACCCTTCTCTAGGTTTCTTCAGCCACTTAGTCCATATTCGTGCAAACCAAAAAGAGCTCCACTAACGGCTGTTTTTACTGTCTATCTAAACTACAGGATGGATGAAGGAATCTCTAAGCATGACCTGCTGCACATGCACTTCACGGAACACAGAGAGAGAGAGGAAAGGAATAATTTTGCTATGAATAGATTTAGTGAAAAGATTGTGTATATATATATATATATATGTATATTCATTCTCCATTGTTCAGTACAAGAGATGATTTTATGCAGCCCTAAGACCTATTTAAGCATTTACTTTATTACCACTAGTATTTTTTTTCCTGGATTGGTTTTAGATCCACCCACAAATCAAGATCACGATGAGGACAGAGGAGGAGGAACTCTTGGCCAGTCAGACTCAACGCTCTTGACCACGTTCTGACCCATCTGTGCACAATATTAAGAGCAGCGGCGCTTTACCCTGTGCCATGTGCTGAGATCCCAACACCTGTAAACCCCACCAGCTCAAACCACAGGCCACTAAAACCAACCCTAAGCACATTTCAGCAAATGATTGTGCAAATACTGGCATAACATGGCAAAGCACCGCACAACATCCGTATGACAAGGTACTTTCTATCCGGAGTTGCTCCTACTCCCCTAAATCTCAACTTACACACAAACCCTTACAAATAACAAATTTGCCAATTATTAATGTCTCTTAATATGTCTCTTAATAATGTTAATCTGTCTTTTAACACACATCGATCTGTTCTTCTTTTACAACAATTTTTGCCATGTGTACTACAGGATCTCGTTGCCCATCTTTTAGCACAGACCTTCCATTTCAGTAATAATTTTGTGATAAACGGCCACCAAAACAGAAGCACTATCTCATGGTGAATGCTGAAAAACTCCGTTTTCCAAGTTAGCTTTTTATTCGTCATAACTATTCAATGACAACATGCTGCTTCAGTAAGGAGAGCAAAATCTGTTCAAGGCAGAGGATCCTATGATCCCATTATTTCTCATGCCCCCATTCTCCCAGACCCTGGGACTTTCTTCAGAAATAGAATTGCCCATAGCACAAAATCAGAAGAAAACCTTGTATTCACATCAGAACGTGTGTCACTCTCGATTCAAAGACCATAACAGAGTATTCAGGACCTGTATCCTGAAGCTACCCTATCCTGCAGGACGGAAAGGTGAAGAGCTTTCTCGGTTAAAGCCAAAATTAGAAAAGAAGTGGTGTGTACATTTCTTGTAGTCATCCAGGGAAAATGTAAGGCAAGTAACCTCAGAATGAAAAACTGTACATTCTCAAAACTTTTTTAATCTTTGTCAGTGTGTATTATGAACTGAAGCTGAAAGGATTTGCTTACTTAGAAAGCTTTCTGACTACCCACAAAGCAATAAAGTTATGGTCTGATTTAGTGGGGAGCATAAAAAAAATTGGACAAAATAATCCTGTGGAGATTTATTGTTAATACAACTCCTAAACCTCGCCGGCAGTACTTTATATGGTGGGTATTACAACGGATCTTTCAGGACGATAATGGCTTCTTAGCATTTCAGAATGCATTGAAGAGTACTCCATGAATTACTGTACCACTCATGAAAAACTTTCTTTTTTTAATGCTGCGGGAAAGTCAGCTTGAGTAACTTCACTGATTCCTGTTCCTGGAATCTACCGGAGTCAGGGCTCACATAGACGTGCACTCTTGACCCTTCGCTAAGGAAAAAGATCATTCACTCCTCTTTAGGCTTTTGTCTGAGTGATATCAACATGGAAAACTTTATTCTGAGAGAAGAGCTGAGCTCTGGCTGACATCTGTCACCAGCGTGCACGCATTCTGGCCCAGCACAGTCTCTCCTTCCCCTTTGGGAAGGAAAAACTTTCTCCTTTGGGAGAAAGCCAGGTGGGATGCTAGATAATATATTTGCTAATAATATATGAACCAGGTTGTTCTTGAGAATGTTTACTGTGATGTCAAAATCTTTACTACAGTTCTGTTTGTTTTCTGTTTGTTCTGTTTTCCAGTTATGTTTGCTACCGATCCTCACTGGTATATTTATGCGTTGTTTGCTTTCTGGTATTTCTTTTTACTTTTTTCCAAATCATTTCATTATAAACTAACTTCAAATCCAACCATTTGGCTTTGGTTAAAAAGAATATCAGAAGGACAAAGCATGGATTTTTTTCATCCTATAGATATCTGATTATTGCATTACCACCAAATTGCAATAGTAAAAAATGAATTACTAAAATACTCAGATTCAAGTGTGTAAAGGCAACAAAAACCAAAATAAATAAAATTATTATTAGGTAATAAGTATGGTTTTGCATTCCATAAGTTCAGAGAGCTAAAGAACTTATATTTCTTTCTTAAGGGCACCCTAACTATGAGTATTTGAATGAAAAAACTGCTGTGTTTTATGCTGACTTCACTGCTGCTGATGCAGGCCCCTGAGTCAGTTGAGCCAGCACTTGGGCTAGTGTCATAAGTAAATTTAAGACAAGTCTTTACCCAGGGTATAGATAAAAACAATTCCACTTTGAGCAGGAAGTCTTCCCAATGATCGCCAGAGATCCCATCTCACGCTCATTTCCATGACTCTGTAAGGAGAACTACAGTCACTTTTAAGAATTTTCAGGTTGCAGAAGGTAGAACCTAACAAACCTAATAAATTTAATTGACTCAAGACGTCATGTGGATTTTGGAATGAAATTTGGGACCTTTCAGTCTGTGTTCCAGAGTGTAAGGAAACCATTTCTTGCTTATTTTTCAAAAGAAAACTAATCATGTAGTCTTCCTTTGGGATTTTACAGATTCTTTTAAAAATATCCTTATAACGTTTAAGATGTTTTCAGTTATTATTATTTTGCCAGTATAAGTTCTTTGCATTTTTTTTCCAATGAGTAATTAAAATAGAATAGACTAGACTAGAATAGAAAAGAACTATTTCAGTTGGAAGGGATGTAAAATGATCATCTACTCCAACTGCCTGACCACTTCAGGGCTGATCAAAAGTTAAAGTGTGTTATTAAAGACATTGTCCAAATGCCTCTTAAACACTGACAGGCTTGGGGCATCGACCACCTCTCTACCTAGTCTGGTCCAGTGTTTGACCACCCTCTTGGTAAAGAAATGCTGCCTAATGTCCAGTCTGAATTTCACCTGTTGCAACTGAACTATTCCCACACCTCCTATCACTGGATACCAGGGAGAAGAGATCAGCACCTTCCTTTCCTCTTCTCCTCCTCAGGAAGCTATAAAGACCAATGAGGTCACCCTTCATCCTCCTTTTCTCCAAACTAGACAAGCCCAAAGTCCTTTGCTGCTTCTCATAGGACATGTCTTCCAGCCCTTTCACCAGCTTTGTTGCCCTCTTCGGGATGCATTCAAGGACCTTCACATCCTTCTTAAATTGTGGGTCCCAGAATTGCACACATACTTGAGGTGAGGCTGCACAAACGCTGAACACAGTGGGATAATCACCTCTTTTGACCAGCAGGTTATACTGTGTTTAACAGACTCCAGGGTGCAGTTTGCCCTCTTGGCTGCCAGGACTCACTGCTGATTCATATTGAGCCTGCTGTCAACAAGTGTCTCAGACCCCTTTTGCAGGACTCCAGCCACTCCTCTCCCAATTCATAGTTGCACCAGGCATAACTCTGTCCGAGGTGCGGAATCTGGCACTTGAACATAGAATCATAGAATGACTTAGGTTGGAAAAGACCCTTAAGATCGTTGAGTCCAACGAATAACCTAGCACTGCCAAAACCACCGCTAAACCATGTCCCTAAATATCACATCTACACATCTTTTAAATATCTCCAGGAATGGTAACTCAACCAGTTCCCTGGGCAGCCCATTCCAATGTTTGACAACCTTTTCAGTGAAAGATTTTTTCTTAATATCCAATCTAAATCTCCCCTGGCACAACTTGAGGCCATTTACTCTTGTCCTATCTCTTGCTACTTAAGAGAAGAGACCAACACCCACCTTGCTACAACCTCATTTCACATAGTTGTACAGACCAATAAGGTCTTCCCTCAGTCTCCTGGCTTTTCTGCAGACTAAATAACCCTCAGTCACTCCTCATAAGACTGTTCTCCAGACCCTTTATCAGCTTTGTTGCTCTTCTTTGGACATGATCCAACACCTCAATGTCTTTCCTGTAATGAGGGGCCCATAACAGTTTTCAAGGTGTGGCCTCACCAGTGCCAAGTACAGGGGGACAGTCACTTCCCTAGTCCTGCTGGCCACACTATTTCTGACACAAGCCAAAGATGCTCTTGGCATTCTTGGTCACCTGGGAACACTTCTGCCTCATATTCAGTTGCCTGTTGACCAATATCCCCAGGTCCTTTTCTGCTGGGCAGCTTTCCAGGCACTCTTCCCCAAGCCCATAGTGTTGCATGGGGTTGATCCAGGCTGTCCAGGTCCCTCTCTAGAGTCTTCCTACCCAGAGGCACATCAACCCTCCCGTCCTAATTGGTGTCATCTGCAAACTCACTTAGGGTATACTTGATCCCCTGGTCCAGATCACTGATAAAGATATTAAGCAGAACTGTCCCCAGTACTGAGCCCTGGGTCACATCACTTGTGACCGGCCATCAACTGAATTTAACTTCATTCACCACAACTCTTTGGGGTGCCATCCAGCCAGTTTTTCACCCAATGAAGAGTACACACATCCAAGACATAAGACTGGTTAAATTTCATACCATTAATTGTAGCCCAATGCTCCAAACTATCTAGATCCCTCTGCAAGGCCTCATGTCCCACAAGAGAGTCAACAGCACCTCCTAGTTTGGTATCATCAGCAAATTCGCTAATTAAATATTTTTCTTACCTGTATTGGTTATTAAAATTTCATTAACTTTTTGTCATAGAAAATCTTTATTAAATTATTTGGTTTTTGTTTCTTCTGGGCGTTGTTGTTTGGAAATGTAGTATATTGGTTCAATTTCCTATTACTCAAAATTTCTGTTTAATGAAAAATGAAACCAGGAAATGGTAGAACATCAGATGTCTCAAGCTATAAACAAGACTAAAAAAAATTAGCTGTCTTCAGGGAATGATGTGAAATTGTCAAGGCAATAAAATATATCTCATAACAATTTTAACTGATAGAATTTGCATGCCTAATGAGGGTTTCCTGTCTTCCTGACTACTAATAAAGTCCATTCATAGCTGCAATACAGCTTCCCCATTTACACTGATCAACCAGTGCTGATGATCAAGACCTCATTATCAAAGGTCAAAGAAAATTTTCATTACTGTCTCTAATCTGATATAAACCACTGCAGAAAGCAAGTCAAAGGTTCTGATGGACTGATAAAAACCTGAAAAAGCAAATTGAACTGTATGCAGATAGTATTATAAATATTATATTTGAATACTAGCATTTCTAAGCATCATCAAGTAACCTTTTGTGTACATAAGTTCCCTGTAGAAACATTCTAGCCAGATTTCACCTGTGAATATAATTTTTAAACTGGGGTCTCTTTAAGTTGAGGCGATTAGAATATATTTTCATCCTACCAACTTAAAAATATCCATTTAAAATGCAGAAATTATATGCCTCAGTACAGATAATGGCAAAACTCATAGACCCAAAAGCTTCAGTGCCAAAGGACACAATTACACTTTTGGATGCAATTGATTACTGAACCTTAAAACAAATGATTGGTCTTCCTGTACCAGATAGATTTAGGAAACTGGGGAAATACTCACAGAACGTTTGTGCTACTGTCCCACTATTCCAGTCTAAAAATATTTGCAGTCAGCATCTCCTATGAATATTATAAAAATACATTTAATGAGCATAGTAGCAATGGCTTAAGGATAAGTTTTTAATATTTCCTCTTCAGTGTGAAAAATGGATTTTGAAATATGTGAGTTTTTAATCTTAAAATGTTGCACTTGTCATCATTCTTAATAAAAGATTATTTAAAAAGATTAAGATATTTTTACTAATGTCCTTCAAAATATGAAACTCTAAATTTCAACTCAGCTGAACACCAATATGTGCTTGGCAGCTTACAACAGTAAAGAAAAACATAAAACCCACTCAGTTTTGCCAAGGATATCTTTTCAATTTGTATTTTCACTCTCAAGTCCTGCAATAAAGCTAAGCTTCCCTTAAGAATGTTGCTACAGCTTCAGTATGGCCAGGATTTTCTCCTATATTCTATTACCTTCATATATACTTATTATGTCGGCCTTATCTCAACAAAGCACTCAAGCATATATGTAAATTCATTCCTTCCCAAAATATATTTAACTTTGTGCTTAACTTTAAACATACCCTTATGATTCATTTCCTTCAGTAAAATGTAACTTGCTGAGGTACTTTTGTGGGAAGAAGATCAGGTTAAGGTACTGCTGGCCATAATGAGAGATTAAAATCAGGGCCTTAACTAGGTTTTAAGAAATGAAAGACAACATTGTTTCTGAAAGGAATGACAGACTCCAAGACCAAATTTTCCCTGGACATTGTAATACCAATACTTTGCTTTTTATACCCAAAGGAAGAAAACTCAGACTGATAAGCAAATACTAATAAATTAAGACTAAATTAAGGTTATGGAGCTAGCATTAAAAAATTCCATTTTGCACAGCAGGAGCTGTAACTCTGGATAAAATTTTGTCTTTTCTTCATGTGTGGCTCCCAGTTCTGCCAGTATGCTAAATATTCAGGATCTTGCTTTAGTCTTTTATTAATATTTGTTATGAATACTTCCACTGTCATTTTCATCCTACATTGCTATTAGAATCAATGCAGAGACTGGATAATTTTTTCAATAGAGTTGCATACAGATGGTACACAAATGCCCCCATTTTTCATCACTGTTCCTACTCATGCTTCAAAACGTAGACCTGCTTACCTCCAAGGATTGCCAGAGAACTTTGATTCTTGTGAATGCATGATTTTCACAGTGGATATCCTGAAAAAAATGGAGTTCAGAGAAACCAGAGGGCTGCTATGATTCCTCAAAGAGATGCAGCAGAAGCACATTCCTTTGAGTGAAAAGTGCCTCCCAGTGAGACAAATACAGTCTCAGAATAATAAAATCACCACTGCAGTAAAAAAAAAACAAAAACCAACATCAAAACCAAAACCAAAAGCATTACAGGAGAGGCTTCTAAAAGTTATGTCAGACACTGATTGTCATATTACTGGGGAGAAAAGAAATAAAATTTACTCTGCGCAACACTGACATCTATAACTTTTTAATAAGTAAATGGGTGGTCAAAGAGAAGTGTGCATGGCATTGCTGCTTATCTGCTCTCTGCTTCACCGGCCTTTACTAACCAGAGTGGAACCAGGTGCTCAGAATGAGAAGGTCTATAAAGAGATGAGGGTGGTGCCAAGCATAGCAAAGGGGAACTTCAGTTCTAAATTAAACTTCATAGTTAGATAAAAATACTTAAAAACATTTTTCAATATGTGGACATTTCCTTTAAGACCTAGGATTCATTGTAGTCATAAGATACCATGATGAAATTTTTCTGTAGTATTAGGTGTCTGGAATGACTTTCTGAACATTGAAAAGATTTCACTTCAGCATCTAGGAACAATATATTTTCCTTTCCTAGAACAACTACACCATATCTTGAACTAGACAGTCATAAAGCTAGTTGGGACTCCCAGCATAAGACTATTTTTGATCCCTTTCCTTCAAAAACATTCTTGCTCTTGCTTCTTGCTATATTACATTAAGAAATAGTTCTTGCCATTTAATGACTTAATCTGATTTTGCATACTGCAAAGTAATGCATCTTCTTTTATCTAGCAATTGTTGACGTATGATTCCAAATCATGTGGCTGAGAGAGTCACACAGTCTGTGTGGTAGTCACACCTCCCTGGAAACATAGTTGCAGTTATTTTCTTCATAGAATTCTTCAAAATGGGATGTGCTTTTATGGGTAAAGTGACATTTAAGACATGTATTTTAGAAAAAGCAGTTGAAAAAAACCCCCATCAACCTTTTCTTGAGCAGGGCAAAGCCACTTGCACCCTTAATTTCTGTGGTTTCATTTCTTTAACATGAGTTTTTCGGAGGGGTATAATAAATTAAAAAATAAACTGCTATCACTGAGATTACTAGACATCAGAAAAAGAATGTGAATTGTATTATAATCCCAGAGGAAAACCTTGTTTAAGTGATGAAACACTTGCAGTGGAAACCTTGGAAATCTCAGTGGGTGGAATCTTTCATTGTCAGAACTTTCAGTAAAAGAGCAGCTGCAGATACTGAAAGCATTAAATAAAAATTACCAACAAGCTGTCTTACCTGTGTGCACTCGACAGAAAGGAAGGGCAAACACGAGCAGGTAGGGCTTGTACATCAGTCAAAACTCTGACAGCTACCGTGTAACATCTGACAACACTGACATGTGCTGTACTCCCTAAGATATACCTCTAACTGAACCATAAAAAGACAAATAAATTAGTAATAGTACCTCGCCTGTCAATGTCCTTTCTTGCAGACTTCTCACTGTTGATTAGCATTGTTTCAAGTGATTCATCATTACATTTACTTTCTGAGGAAAAAAAAAAAGAGGATACTGAATTATTTTATTGCTTTAAAAAATCCAGCAAAATAAGGGGCACCTGATTCCTCATGATCACTTATTCATTTCTAGGAAAAGGACAGACAAAAATCAGCATAATGTTTCCCTACTAGTCAAATATTACAGATTGGATTTTGTCTCCAGTCTGCTGTGTTGCAGACGAAGCTCTCTTAACCAAACCAGTATTCCTGTATAAGAAAGAAATCAGATGGTCAGCTACTACCTGTCAGATTTTGCCCATCTGTCTGCTGCACAGTAAGCCAGGATAGAATTTTTCCATAATATTTTAATTTTTTCTAAAAATTAAATACACTTGTTAATGAGATTTTTCTTAGTCTATCTTTTAGCAGCTTGAGGCATAATTGTTGTGAAAAAGAAGGTGACTTAGCCCTGAGTGCATTAATGACCATTAACAGTCCTGACAAGCTTCACCCAGAGCCTCCCTCCACAGCCCTGCCCATGGGCTCCATCTGAGCTCAGGTGTGTGCCATGACAATCAGAGAAAAGGAAATCCGTGTAAGTAAGAGGAAGATTTGTACAAGTCTTTAAAGTTTAATTGACATTTAATTTTGATGGGAAATACAACTGAATAACGTGCATTGGGGTTTTCAATTGCATTCAAATTTCTTTAGGAAAAAATAATAAGAAAAAAGGCCCTGAATTGGATTGGTGTTTTGTCGGGGTGTCTGTAAACAGGCAGATTCAACCTTTCCTGAAGACTGTGGTACTAAAAATATGGTTTATTAATTAAAAAGTTTTGGATAGAAATTAGGTGGTGCAGGCTTAGTTTTCAGCATATATAATATGGGGATTGTGTCCTGGAATTGCCATTAAACATATTATATATGCAGTTTACAGAGATCCAGTTCTTACCTATGTTTTATATCTGTATATTATGCAATGGCTCCAAGCCAACAGAAAAAAATTGAAAACCAGTGTGAATCTGAGCCATCGTTAAGGACATTGTTTCCACATGTCCTTGTTCTAATCAGAGAGCATCAAAGGCAATTTTTTCCCTCTTTTTTTTATAATGATCCAAGTTCTCCAAAGTATATTTGTATGACATTTCAATTCTTTTGTTTCTATCATATATGCAGTTTTTGCTACATATCATCCAGTTTAATGATTCAGGATACAACCAGCTTTCTGCTTCAGTTTTCCTGCTAATCTCTGGACTACATTACCATAATTGGGCAAACCAAATAATCCTGATCTTCCTGGCTTATACAGAAGAGAAAATATTCAATTTTATGGTATCTTCTATTTTTCTTCTGTTCTTTTATGACTTAGAGTATCAACATAAGGAATAGAAAATGTGATCCCTGAGATTCGCATGTGACATAGATGCCTGACCACCACTGCAGAATTCTGCATCATTGTGCTCCACCACTTAACTAGTGCATCCTGGAAACTCAAACTTTCTTATCATTGAGAAATATCATTCTGTATAGCATAATAAGGTGAAAAATTGTTTAGCCTTTCCACTGTCTGTGGAATGCTCCTTGTATGTTTAAAGTGGTGTGCCACTATTTAGTAAATATTTAGTAAAACAGTATGTAAGTGAAGTTTATTCAATAATTGCCTGACTTTCTGAAGTTTTTGCATTTGGTGTGTAGGACAAAACTGTAGTTATTATCTTTACAGAATCTACATGGAGTCACACTAAAGCCACAGAAGTAATGGGATATTATACTAATCACTGAAAGCATGAATGTCAAAGGCAGAAAATATAGCTACCTGTTTAGTCTCAAAGAAATTATATGTGCACACTAGTGTGATTTACAGGCCTCCTGTTTCACAGTCATATATAGCTAAAAATTCACCAGCCACAGCACAAAAGCTGCATAACTTTTTCTTATCCGTACTTGGTTGCTTATGGCTCTTCTAGCTTTACCTTCCTTCTGGTAAATAACTGTTTCTTTTCAGTGTAAGGCAGGGTGCAGTGCACACTTATGTTTTCCCTTGATTTAAATTCAGTGAGAACATTCGTCTGGTCTCTGGAACTAGGAAGTGTTCACAAGTCTCCTAGTAATGTTGTGTATCCTGTTCTTTCTCAGCTAAGTTATAAATGTTGCTTTCAGACTGTTACATTATAAGGTTTTAAAAATTTCTCATGATTGACAATTGTTTAGCCCAGTAACCAAAATGAACTGGAAGAGCAAGTGAAATAATTTCACTTAACCATTATAATGACATTTTAGGAACTTGTAAAACTTTGTTTCCGGACTTCTCTGGATTGCTTGTATTAGTGAGAACTAATCTGTCACTGCTTTGTCTTACCCATATGATTTCTGAAGACAATATATTAGCATCAATCCCTCCAGGCTCACCTCACTTGAACTCTCTTAAATTTATGATAAATCTCCCACTGAGTAGCTACCTGCTTCCAGCGGCCTCTGAATTTTAGTCTTATTTTTTAGGGAACTTATTTACTTTTCATCTATTAAAAGGTCTTATTTTCTCATTAACTCTCAATTATTTGGGCCACGTTCTAAAATATTACTTTCTTCAGGTTAGTGAATGTAGAATAAATTCTTTATTGTGCATATAGAAAAAACCTTAATAATGACTCAGTTATTCTTTATGCATTTAATAACATTTCATATATCTTAGGACTGATAGAAAAGTCTAAAGCTCCTAATTTGTCAAAGAGGTGTAGAAAAGTATCATAAATATCATTCTGATTTTCTGGATTTTTCAGATCGTTGACATGTATAAATTGGAAAATTTTGAAAGTCATTTACCTACTTATACCCCAAAGAAGGGATTTTGCACACCAACCTTATGATCAGCATTTACAATTTATTCTTTTAATCTAATTAAGGAATTTATGGAAACCAAAATAAACACATGTATGCATATGTATAAGAAATTCATTCAAGCCTGCCTACTAAGCATAAAACACAACTACTTCATAGTTGAAAGTGGAAGTAAAAGAGAACAGATGCACTGCTGTGGTGACATGACTAAATGAGCCTTACACCCTTGCTCTTCACTTGCCATTGAGATTGGAAAGCATACTTTATGTACAGTCCTTTGAGATGGATATGTTATAATATGTTCTTGTTGAAAGACACTCATTGGAAACCATATAAAAAGTGGCCTCTTTCTAGACCTTTTCACCATTATCTGCTCATGTCGGAATGTTTTATAAGCTACACCCTGCACAATACAACAAAAATATGACCTTTTTAAAGTGGTTGATTTTAAAGATTGCTTCTTGGAGCATACCTCTTCAATATTACGATATTTCATTTTGACTTTTTGAAAATTTTTAAATTATTTTACTTAGAAATTAAGGCAATCAAGACAATATTTTATAAGCAGACATGCAGCATGTATGGTGCAATATGGCGACCTATATTTTATTGGTTAGAGAGAACAGGCTTCATATATCTTACTTGGGCCCACATCATGGGATTTTGCATGCCACAGAAACGGTGCAAAAGACACCTTAACGTCAGTCAGTCATCACCCTTACCTAGATAGAGGGTAGGGTGCAGCAGGACTCAGAGAAAAATGAAATACTCATCGAAGATGAAATATAAGTTCTGATTCTTTGCCAGACAGATAATGCAGCTGTAAAAATTCCTGGCCAGCCAGCAGCTGTAAAGAATATAATGTGCAATAATGTCAGTAATATTTACTTTAGAAAGTGACTTTATGATTGGGTATTAAGTACAAGTGGTGTTCTCTTCATCTCCTGAATATGATGACAATTCCAGAGAATAACTAAATCCAAAGGATAATAAATTAAACATTTCACTCATTATGGAGAAAGAGTAATTTTTAATGCCAATAACAAACAAAAAAGTTTTGAGATAGGAGGAAGAATGAAAACCAGAAAGACTGGAAACCTCAATTGCTTTTACCTAATGTGAGATTTTGCTCCCCATTTTTATAAAGAACACACTCAGGAAATTGCTTTAAAACCAGTTTCAACAAATGGCTCTATTTATCTCTTCTATGAAACTCTATTTTATGAAGCATTGTTGTCTACCTAATAAAAATTAACATTAGAGATTAATTACTTGTGATTGCCATGACGCTTCTGTGGGTGGTATTGAAGCTTACCTACTGTATCACAAAAGCCATGTAAATTAAAACACAGCTATTTCACAGGGACGGTTCCATGCTGGTGAAGCTCCTTGTTTTTCATACTTCTTATAAAGCGCTTGTGGATTCACACCAGAAGGAAAGCTAGAAAAAATAGTGTCATTTATACTCCACATTGCAAGTTCATCCATGAGACATCTATTGACATTGGTTAATTAAAAAGGGGAATTGGTTCTGATAGTCTAGCTTTGCCCCCAGAATAAGACCAGACTCTCACTGATTCATTTCCGTTGTAAAAATGTGCATGTTTGGGGGAAGAATTCAGGACAGTTTTGGAAATAAGGATTCTACGAGTAAATATAAATCTTTCTGTAACTGCTTGTGGGCATGCAGACATTTGTATGGTTTTTTTCTTTAACACTTTCAAAATCAAATGAGGACAAGTTCTCCTTATTGAGGTTTCCATTTCTTTATTGTCAAACAAAATGAAATGTTCGCTACACTTGTTAGAATAGATTTAAGGCAGAGGATAGTTGAACTAGTTTTTAGTTTATATGTATCTTTGTAAGAAAAGTTTGCTTATATCTGACTGAAAATCAAAGACCATTCAATCTTGGTCTGAATTACTGGACCTCTGTCACCTTTCACTGGATGTAGGAAAGACAATCAAATTGACCTCTCCACTATAATCTCTCTAATAATATGAAGGATATGGCCTCCTACTTAGGAAAAAAAAATAATGATTTTCTTCACCGTTGCCTCAACAGTTCAAAAGTACCAGTCCACTTGTTCCCCATTCAGTCACTCTCCAGTGCTAGAGCAGCACCATACCATTTCAGTGCAGATCGGTTCAGCCTCCTGCCAGAGCTTAGCTCCCCTCCATAATCCTCTGAACCAGCTATTTGTCATGGACAACCAGACAACAAAACTTTAAGGGAGAAACTAAGAGCGCAAGACTTTCAGCCCTGCAAGGTAGGATTTTTCACGTGACTCAGGGTTTCTCCTGAAAGCGCACTTGACATGTTGAAGTAGTTCTGGGCTGTGACTGTCCTACTATGGGTTGAAAAGGTCATTTCCATTGGTTGAATCCTTGCAATTCCAGATAATTTTTCAGCAGTAAGAATATTATTGGGTTTTGTCCAGAATAAAACACTGTGTGATGTTGCAGTTGCCTTAGTAACCCTAATTATGAATAATATTTTTAGCACTTTTTATTGGATATTTCCATACATACTATGCCTTAATTAAGCATCAAAACCCTCTGTATCTGAGGCTATCACTAGTAGATGAAAAACTTGAAACAGTGAGGCCTAGATTCATCCCCTCTTAAATGCCAATGCAATCATTTAGGTTAAAAACATCAGTCTCTGTTACAGACAATGAAGTGGGTTGTTTCAGAAGGTGATTCAGTCCTTAACTGGTCTGAACTGCAGTTAGGTGCTTCAAAAGTTAGGCAGGATGAAATTGGGTACCAAAGATTAGGTCATTTAACTATTCTTTTAATTCTCAAAGCACTACAGAAGATATGCAGCTAACCTAACCAGCTAATCTAATTGCCTTCCTTTTTCTTCCATAGATCGTTCACTCAAAGGAAAAAGATGCAGATATGGGGGGGACAGTCCTATCAAAGCTGAGACTTGCACTCTGAAGTCAAGATGCATTTTAATGGTAGCTTCCCAAGCCACAATTTTGTAGAAACTAAAATGACAATACATCTGGTATGGAAAAGTAAATCCCCCTTTACATCTAAAACTAATACCTAAGCAGCAAAAATAATTTTTAAAAGGCCTTTTTAATTATTCTCCACAGTAACCTTTTCTTTTAGGATCACCATATGTACCCCATTACACAGTGATCTCACTTTAAATTTCTATGGCACATTAGGGCCTTATTGTTCTGGATTGCAAAGGGATGCATTAAAATGCCACATATTTTGCTATTTATGTTTCCTTGGCAATTAAAAAAAACCAACACACCATGCCATTAACAGTGATTAGTACTAAGGTCACCTTTTCATTTTAAGAAACCACATAAAAAAGTCAGAAAGCTAATAAAATGCAGTGCATAAGTGTCACTGGATAGAAGCTTGTGAAGAGAAAGCTGCAGAAATTCAGACTTGTTTGCTGCTGACATCATAACATGAACTAAATGACCAGTACTAAGGCAATACTGGAGATACTGTCTTCTGTTTGTCATTATGTTCCTTCATCTTCCACTTAACTTGTGATTATAGGCTTTAATATCTGGCATTAACTAGGATTTTGGTCAATCTGTATGACACCAATACTTGAAGATAAGGTCCCTGGGTTAATCAGCTGGAAATTATTCCTGGAAGTTCCAGCTAATCAAATTTGTCCATGCAACATGGTGAGTATATTGCCACAGTAAGTTTTAGAACAGATGTCTGATGCTGTAGAAACCTCTTTATAGTAGAATTTAAATCCCCCTTGTTCAGTAATGACATAGGTTATTAAAACACACTTTTTTTGGGTGACCTAATTAAAGCATTCTATCAAAAACAATCAAAACAACCACCCTGCCCCTGATGAGGTTTTCCAACCTCTAAATGCAACCCTGATGAAAGCACAGCATGAAGAATGGGTAAAACTATGATATCTGCTGTGAGATTAGCCTTGAGCATTTGTTAATAAAGGCAAATAGGATTTCACACACCAACATGTAAACTTCGTAAGTGTGGATTCTCTTTTATTGTCTTTTGCAGCAGGTAAAGTAGACTGTTATAATTATCACCCTGGTATTATTGTTAAATTCATTGTTAAGACTTTTTAGGGATGGGAATCCTAGAAGTTAGACCATGGGCTCCTACTAATCTAGCTCTCTGCCTTCTGAGTAAGCTATTGTTCCCTGCAGCCTGTCAGACTTTTTCTTAGTCTTTCCGTACTTAGTGCTGTTTCTGGGTTCTGAATGTAGCTACTCAATGGAAGATTCACTGTGAGCCTGGAAGCAGCAGTAAGGTTTACTCTGTCCTTTCAGATTTGGATTTATTGCCCAGTGAGATAAAAAAAGGATTCTGTACACAATGCTTCAATAGAAGAGTTCCTAGTCAATCCCGAAAGGTCAGTGTTAGTTGTTATCCAGACTCTGCCTTTCAGACTGTTTTCTGAAGGTGTCTTTTCTTTAGTTGATCATCATTGCTAGCAAGCCTAAGGGAAACTGTGGTACTCACTTAACCTTTTGAATAACATTTTCCAAACAGCACAAAACAATTCACAAAAATCTGTGAAAAATTATTTGAAAATTACTTCAGATTAAAGTCCCACAATTTTGAAATATTCTCTTCTTTAACAGCACCTGAAGAATTGGCAGATTTTATTTATTTTTCTTTCTCATACTTTATTTCTTCATTATAACCTTTCTTTGAGAAAAAAGGAAAAAAAAAAAAGGAAAAATTACTTCTACCATAAAGAAATGAAGCGATATTGCAAAACTCCGGTTAGTGTATTGGATCTCACTTGATGCAATTATACATGGAATTTACCTCTGATTGTAGCTATCACTAAATAGCCTTTGATATGTCTGTCTTTCTTTCCCAACTCCATTCCCAAATTAGATACACAAAATGAGTATTTCAGTGGGGAAAAAAGCCTTTTCAAGTCCTACTACTAAATACTTTTTAACCTTTTAATAATATTTGCACTAACCCAGGTAAATCTCAGCTGAGAATATGTTGTAGCTCTGAAATTTATCCACTCCATCTGAAAAATGTGGAGGAAACAGAAGCAAAAAATAAATTAGTGATAGAAAAAAACCCCATTATTCTTTTCTCAGATAACCTATCTGTTCTTACTCACTTCAAAGATCTCAGAATAATTTTACATTACTTCCTTCACAGCAATAGAAGGACAAGCATGGTCTGTCTAGCTAAACCCAGTGTGACCCCTCCCACCTAATATTCTGAGCTAATTTTCACTATTCTCATTTTCATTTTTCCTCTTTTTTTTTTTTTTTTTACTGATCCATAGAAACTCATTATTTTCAGTTTGACACAAGTCTCATCTTAACATATTATTCTCTCAATATGATAGGAGCCAGATATATTTGGAGCCTTGAAAAATACACAAACAATGAACCTCTATAATTTAAGTGGTAATCAACTTTTAAAGCATCTCATTTTTAATAAAGGTAAAGACAAAAATAATTCATTTAACATGAAAATTAAATAAGAACAGGAACTAACAAAAATTAGATTTTGATTTTGAGGTACATAATCATTTTTACTGAGTTTATTCACCTTGGAGCCAAAAAAGGTTGAACTGATTTGCACAAGAAGAGGAACAAAATTGATGTGGCTGCACCTGCATCTTACATTAGGTGAACAGAGAGCAACTGAAAGAATCGTGCAGAAGATGCATGTTTGTAAGATCTTATTTTGCTCTTTTATGATATCATGTAAGATATTTCATAAACTGCCACATCAATTGCAAGCTACCTAACACCTCATTGAGAATTTTGTAAAACAGTTCCAGGTTAAGAATATTTATTCTGCATATATTCATTCTTTCTGCAAACTGGCTTCTCTTCTGACATAGCTTTTTAACAGCTCTTTGTAAAACAGCAATGTAATGCTCAGAAACCATTCAAAATGCCCACTGGCAAGAAGCGTCTCTTTCTAACATCATATTTACATTAGATTTGAAAATTGGTTTGAGGGCACTTTTGTTTGTTTGGGGGGTTTGTTTGCTTTGTTTTATGGAGAGGCAATATTACCAGTTTTACTATAAATTAATAGAGTAGACATTCAGAACCCAGGCAGCATTCCCATTCTGGATTATGGGAAAAATGCCAACTGGAAAAAAAATATGAACATTCTGTCCACTGTGTGCAAACTGAGTCCCTTGATATCTTTGGTTAGTTCATAACACATTAAAAAAAAAAAATTGATTTTGGAGGGAATTGTATTTCCAGCCATTAACTCAGGCACTTTGCAAACTCATTTTAGACCTACACACCTACCTACTGTGTGGTATATGACACAACAAATAGATAAACAAGGTTTCCAGATCCTTGTGCATGTTATTTACTTAGTATTTTCTGAAAATAATTGTTTTATATGAGCAAAGCGCTCTCGGGCAATAATGCATAATGGAGTCTATGTCTGCCATCACCATTTGTATCTGACACACACACCCAAGAGCGAACAAGACAAGTAGCATGTAGTTCATTTGCAAAGCCCTCAGTAGGAGGTGATTGTCTTCTCTGATGTCTTCCCTTATGTTTTCTGGAAAATTAATTGG
>JAOXJM010000041.1:33136274-33151441 GCA_026413425.1 Tringa solitaria | reverse complement strand
GGGGGTTGGAACTAGATGATCTTTAAGGTCCCTTCAAACCCAAACCATTCTATGATTCTATGATTCTATAAAATGTACCTAGATTGTTGTTGATACCTTTACTGAGATCATACCAAATGGTCATAGGCAATTGTTTGAAAGGTATTTTTTCGATGGATGAGAGTTATAATAAACTGGAAAGATTAACTTTTGTGTTAAGACCACAGGCATAAACAATTCATTGTATAATCTGGGTCACCAATGAAATACCCCAATATTCACTATTACAGAAAAAGCAAGACTTTTGAAGGTATCTTTGTTTAAAATCTTTGTATATGATCTCAAAGGATTTTGTCTGAACAGCTATTTTTTCCAAGCTTATGAATGGTTTTGTAGCAACAGAGAAAATTAAACACCTGCAGGTAAAGGGGCACAGTGGACATGGGGTATAATTTGGCTATAGTCTAAAGTATTATTTTAACTTCAAGAAATATCACTTTCATATGCCTGTGATATTAATGTAAATTGTTTTTATTTATTGTGTTATAAACCAGGAGAAAAAGAATCAAACAGTATTTTTTAAATTGTTCCATATTAAGCAGAGATTATTTAAATTGACAGAATTAGCCTGAATTAAATCATCAATATAATATTGATTTTATTTCAGTTACCTGACGATTCCCCTTATTCTTTTAAAACAACAGCAGGTACGTCAAGATAATAAAAACAATAGACCACTTATTGTTCTTTTGCCTCAATTGGCATGGTTTTCAGCCTGTTTCTGATACAATGGCTGCAACTGGAAAAAAAGAAGCGGAGGCTAAAGTGAACTTCAGTAACTGTTATTCTCGTAATAATCACAGGCATCTTATATCTTAACCATGTCTT
The DNA here is from genome assembly GCA_026413425.1 of Tringa solitaria. Taxonomy (NCBI): domain Eukaryota; kingdom Metazoa; phylum Chordata; class Aves; order Charadriiformes; family Scolopacidae; genus Tringa; species Tringa solitaria. The sequence goes on along the minus strand of JAOXJM010000041.1, from coordinate 33,150,574 downwards.
GAATTTTCTTAGCAAATGGATTGGGAATTTCCTTTTTTGTTTTTTTGAGAAACCAGACCAAAATGTAACATTCCTGAAAGCACTCAGTAAGCCTCTGCATCTCTTGATGATACCCAGAAACGTGGTGTTTCTTGTTTTGTTTTGTTTTTAGAAATGGAAAAATAATTATAAAACATATTGTGCTAATAAATCAAAAAAGGCGCTTGAAATAATCTCATAAAATGTTATGGCTTAAATAATGCCCTTCATCAGTATTCTTTGTTTAACATTTTATGTTTATTGATAAATGAAGATGCATTTAAATAATTCAAACAAAACATTAGCTGCAAGCAAGGAATTAATAATTGATAGGACTGGAAGGGCTTTTTTTCACTTGGGAAATAGATAATATTAGCTTAATGTGGGGTTGTAGGAACAGAGGAAATGTAATGGATCTGCCTGCTTTAAACCGATGATGGTTATTGTGGTCTGAAAGTTGCTACAAAGGCAAAAGCAGGACAGCTCTGTAACTGCAATAGATTTCACTCATAGGAGCTGACAATGCAAATTGTAGTTTGATATGCCAGATTTATACATGGGAGGGGATCTAATAAGCTTAACATACGTTAAAGGAAAAAATAAATGCTGTTAAACTTAAGTCTGAGAATTTTAAAAGGACAAAACCACAACTGTTATGGTATATAGATTCGGGGGTTCCCCCCCGGTCTCCTTTTTTATTAATACCTTCATCCATAGTTTTCTTTAAGTAGGGAACCACTACTAAAGATACTGTAACACAGAAGCCAATGCGTTCTTGAGGATTCTTAGAGGAAGACCATTTAGTCTAGAAACACTCATTGTAAGGTTTTATTTTGATTATGCCTCTAAAGAAGCCAAACTCTTCCAGCTGCGTATTTCAACATGCCAGCCTCTTCTGTGGAGATGTAGAAAACCAGCCTTATCAGGTCTTCGGCTGGAAGGGAAATTTTTGTTGGTGATCCTCAAGTTGTGTCTGGTGATAGCAAAAACCACAGAATTACTCTGAAATCAGCTGTGCAACTCCCATTTCCATTCGCTTTTGGAGGCACTAGTTTCATAGTGATTTGAAAGTCTACCAAAAGATATTTTCATTTCTGTATGGTATTTATGAATCTACAATTCATATGTTCATACCACACTCTAGCAGACAGAAATTTTCATTTGCACATGTAAGCAACATTTGACTTTATTAATTTGATATGCAGGACAAAATTTAAAATAAACAAAATAAAATAAAATTATTGTACCATAAATCTAGAACAATTTCATAGATGTTATTGGTCCAGCAGTGTAAGATTATAATCAGATATTTTACTAGAAATTGGAAAATTAATGTTATTGTATTGAAAGGACTTTTAGACCATAAAAAACTGTATTTTGATCTGAAAACCAATAACATTTTTCAGGTTTTAAAATGAAGTTGAAAAGATCATAGTCTTATCATACTTTATCCTAACTTTTAGAAATCATGCTGTTATGACATCAGGGAGTTTTACTTAAAGGTAGTACTAGAATAGCCAAACACTTCTAATAAAAACACCAAACAGAATACTTTTCACTACTTAAATTGTTTGTATCTTGTGTCATCACTTATGAAAAATGAGTATGCCATGTTACTGAAAATGAACAGTTGTGTTTTCTACCTATTTTCCACAGGGGTAAATGGTTATAAAGGGTTCGAGGCAGTGAAGAATCAAGTTCTGTATCTCTAGTTGTGTGTGCCAAGTTCATACCTGAGTATCTCCCAGAATAGGTTTTCTTAAGCAGACAGATTGTAAGCCTGCACAAAATTGATTTCAGAAATGCAAATGGGAAAAAGCAGCTTTGTTTTCCAGTCATTGCAACACTCGACATGACATTTAGATAGACTTGCTTGCATTGACAGTAGGCACATATGTCTACTATTTTGTTTTAAAATATATGTATTGCTTTTAATAACAACATTACAGCTGTTCACAAAATGACGCCTCTAGACAGAAGCACTACAATGAAAAGAGAGTATCAACAGAAGGACTGTATCTGCATGCAACTCTTACAGTTGCCAAGAAATGAAGATATAACATATGGTCACTTTGTAAAGGTGAGCTGAACAAAAAACAAGCAGCAACCTAGCCAATTTCTGTCATTTGAATTCTCCTGTTCAAAACCTAATTTAGTTTCATATGACTCTTGCTAATTTGAATGATATATTTATTAAAATATGAAACAGCCAGCACTGCAACTGGGAAAACAATTTAAAAATAAATTCATGGAATGGTACGTTGCCAATTTTTCACTTGTCTAGAGCTATCCTTTAAAAATTAATGTATAATTTTGCAGCAGAAGAATCGAATGCTATTAACAGCTTGCTAGTGTGAAGAGAGGAAGTTGTAACTTATATTAAATATCCCACTGTTGATATGCCTATGAATGTCTTCCCTTGATTTATCTGTTTATTGAACTGCCTTGGAAGGGCCACTCCTCATAGGAATGCATGGGGGAATGTTAACATAAACCAAGTCTCTTTGATAATCTTTCTGGACATCACCCAGAAAATTACAAGATTTAAGAAAAAAGTTATAAGATTGGAAATGTTTAATTTCTCACTGTAAAAATTTATATGCTCTGTAGGGAAAGTGTGGACTGCAGACAAGCTGCTGTTTTAGGCAACGTTACTGCTTTTTGTATTTAAATAACCAACAAAAATTCAGAGTTGCCTGGGTGCTTTTCATCAACAGAAAAAAAAATCAGATCCTTGATATAATTCTGTTTACTGATAATGAACATATACATCTCTGGCTCCCTGAGTGACTGAGGAAAACAATGGGAAGGAAGCTTTTTTTTTTGCTTACAGCACTATATCCCAAACTGTTTTCCTTTCTTTTTTGGTATTTCAGATCTTTTTGCAGGTACATTCTACAGTCCCTTTTGTGCACGGTATTTTCTCAACATTTCCGTTCTTATTGTCTAATTCTCCATCTCCCCCTTGTTCACAAAGGCAGACACCTTTACAAACAGTATCTTATACTTATATATGTATTGTTTGGGATTATGAAGTATGCCTGTGTTTAGAATAGAAGACATCACTTTTCCAACTTCCTTGTTTAAGACAGTTAATTGCTATTTAAACTATGTCACACAGAGAAGTTACAGTTACTTGCTTTATTTCCAGTGCATTTCAGCTCTGACCTTATCAGGATTATTTATAATGTGGGCAATAGCATATTGCTAGATTGAGTAATCCAAGCTAAGAATTAGGGTGCTCCTTAGCAAGACCCAGATATTATTTGGTCAGCAAAGCTGGCTTAAAGGACTCCTTCTGTCTTCATTGCACCTCAATTCTCACTTTTCAATTTCTGTAACCCAAAAGGTTGAATAATAAAAAGAAGAACAAAAGAAAAAAAATGTATATAATTTTCATCAGGATTAATTCTTCTCTGATTTATCTGATGTATCCATATTAACACTCTGCAGAGGATTTCTTCCTAAGTATACTAGAAGTACTGAGGAAGCATTTAGGCCCATGCTGTGATAAAGAACTGGAAGAGCTATGCATCCCAGCTCCCTAGCAAAACTATCTCAGCCAGTAGTGTCTGTACAAGTAACTTGATCAAAAGTGTTAACTTATCACATTAAAGTGGAAAGAAATCTATCGGGCAGGAAAAATTATTGTCACTGCAGCTCTGACATAGTCCTGAGGAAAGATGAGAACTTGTGAGAGAGAGAAAAAAATGCTGGTCTGCTTCCAGGAACAATTCAATGGCTGTGTCAGGGGTTTCTGCCCCAACTGTTGTAGCTATTTCAGACTCCTGAGTCAATGCCCATGTAAAGCTCCAGGTCCTCACACTAGCTGCTGGTCAGAGCAAGAATAAGATTTATTAAGACTGCTAACATTTGCATCTGGGTCAATAGGACAGAGCAGTGGGAGGGCTGAGAAAAGATCAGCACTCACTAATTAGGACAGTGCTCAAATATCCCCATCTAAGAAGCATCTTTTGGTTTAGGATAGATGTTATGGGGAATATCAAACAAAATATCCAGCAGTGCAATTTTTTGGTTGATCAGGTAACCACCATGTGTTCAGCCAGTTCTGCAGGGGAATCAGGTACCACAGCAGTTTCTCTACACACACTGCAGAGAGTACAATGAGACGCTCTCTTTTAAGACCTTTCTAAAAGAAATCTGCAATTTAACTCACTGCTTTTCATGGATATGGCTTGAAGGAATTTGCACTGGTAAACTCCAAATATTAAAATGAAACCGTGGTACTGTCAGTCTATTTTCTGAGTAGAATGTGATGCCCAGAGTCTCCAACATTGCCATTGTAAGTGTAGCTCACATCACACCGCTTTCCAACCCATGCACCCAAGTACAGTCTCTGAGGTCAATGTATATCTGGTACTGAGGGGTGATGACAAGTGAGCCCTTTCTTTCTATGATAACAGGAAAAACAGCTCATGTAACACAACACTGTACATTGATCCTTTTTTGATCAAGGGAAAAATTTGCAGAGGCATCAGATCATCAGGAAAAGAGGTGAGTGTATATCTCTGTACAGCTTTGATGAGACAGTCCCTTGTGCATTAGATTCTTTTCTAATCACTTCAGTGCTCCAAAATATAGACAAATAGAAGTGAGTGCAGCGCAAGCTGAAGAAATAAAAGTAATATTGAGAGCTGTGACCTCAATTTAAGAAAAGCTGGATGAAAAAATATATTACCTCGAGTGAGGATGAAGTGATAACATGATAATTATCTTTCCATTTCTAAAGATTGTTTGGGTTGAAAAAAAATATTTGTGGGGTTGAAAGGCTATATGAGAAAAAGATGACAAATTTTAATAAGGGTAAATTCTTGCTGAATACCAGAAAAGACTTGCTTAGCTTTCCATAAGCTATGAAATAGTTTCTCATGGGAAATGGAAAAAGTCTGGGACTTTTTAGAACAAACCTGAATAAAACATAGAAAGATTTACTGCAGTGTTGCAGGTGTGACAACCTTTTCTAATTCCTTTTCATGTGTGTATGTATGTTACAAAACATCCTTTTGGGCATCTAAACTACACTGAAGACATGTGACCTAAACTATTTCATAGTAGCATTGTATAGAAGTTTCTTTATTCTTACTTTTTCTTTTTTTTTTTTTTTAACTCCTCCTGGCAGGTATTAATTTTTTAATACAACTTTTTCTATTGGAATGTTTCCATTCTGGAAAAATGAAAGGACATAAGAAGTATTTAATATTCATTAGGGAAGAAAGATTTAAATGTAATATCTAATTTCAAAAAATCAAGCCTGATTTTTTTTCCCCTAAGAATTTAGATTTAAAGATAGTTTGAGTTATTTTCTTCATATTCTGTCTAATTTAGGCCTGACCCCTGAGTTGTAAAACTTCCAGGAAACAAAATAAACATTTTCTCTTCACTTTACTGGAATCCTACTTAGTTCTTCTGCTTCATAAGGTGCTGTTTCTTTTATTTATTGTGTTTTTTATTTTATTATTTATTCTGTTTCAGAGGAATCAGAGACTTTCCAAGATACTCTCTGTAGCTTCCTGATTTTGAAAGAATGTTCTGTTTCTCTGGTCTGACGTCTCTCCAGCACTGAATAATAATAAACAGATCTTGCAAAAATCTTTTCACCAATGTTTAAATTGAGGAACAAAATTCAGAGAGAGATAAGGTATCACTTTTCACCAAACATGTTACTCCAGCTTTATATCCTACATCTTGATTTGATGCAATGTTTATAACAACATGTTTTATGTATAATGCCATGAAGTGATGACAATCTGCTCTACTGTCATAGTGTGATGTTGAATTAATAGGAAACAAGGTGAGGGCAGATCAGGCAATCATTGTATGTGTTAACTTCATGATTAACCATTCGGTTCTTAATAAAGTCTTACTCTACAGAACAGACTGCCAAATATTTTTGTCACTTCTACAATATTTTGTCAAGATACATGACCTTGAAAGTCACCTTTAAAGTTATCTTAATATTTCAGGCAACTGAGATTAATGCAGCTTTTATGAACTTCAGCGAGAACACACCTGATGCGTAAAATAATTGCTAATAGAGACTGGAATTCCTAAAAATAAATTGTATACAGTGAAGCATGTTGTAAAAGAATGCACTTCATATCTTTCAATTTGACTAACCTTAGTGCATGATACTCATTAATTATGCTAGAATGTTTTTCCTTAAATAGAAAATAGAATAATTGGTGCATACTATTTCCATCACATTTTGTGAAATCTGTTTAGCAGATTACCGAGCTCAAAAGCACTTGCTCAGTTTCAAGATCATCAACTGCTTACTGCAAAATTATTAGTAGCTTGGCTTGCTGCACTGTTTCAAGAAGAACATCACACATGCCCCCAGTGCAGGGAAGACTTGTCATGAGAAACTAGTCTCTTATTCTTATCTCTCAGTGCAATTACTTAGACCTTTTGCAGCCATGGTACACAAAATCATCATCAGCCATTCTTGCTTACAGACCATAATTTATCTGACAAACTCAGGCTGATTCTCAGTACTTGTTGATATGACTATTGTCTCCATCATAAGGGAAGAGTAGTCAAAATGCAGCATTGCATTTTGATGCAGGTGATTTAAGGAAGCATAGCAAACAAAAAGATTCCTGCTCCATGAGGCTTACGCTCCAGGTATAAGCGAGAGACAGCAAGTATAAACAAATAGTAACACTGGTTGTTTAAGGGTTAATCCCGACAAAAACCCCTTTTCTTAAAAGTTTTAGACACCGTAGTAAAATAGAGTTTAAAGAATATATTGAGAGTAGACAGTAAATTAAGTTCACAGATACTGCTCTCAAGCGTGGTGTCATGGTTTCGGCAACACATAGAGAGAAGCAAATAAAAAAGAAAGAAGGTGCCTATTTCAAATTTAACTAAATAAGAATGAAGCTCTGAAGAGGAGGTCAGCTAGGAGCAGAGATATTTACTCTCAAGGCTTTCAAGTTTGTTTGTGTTAGTCATAGAAATATTTTATTGCAATAGTAAGGAAACTAAATTTTACCATGTCCCTTCAGCTATGGGCCAAAGTTATCCAAATAATTATCTTGCACCTGGAAATAAATTTAACTGAATCTATTCCACTTTGAAAGAAAAGCTGAGTTATATGCAGAAGCCCACATTTTTAAAGGTTGTAAAACACCTGATAAAAGGCAGATTTTCCCATAGAAGATTTTTACACTTATTTTTATAAAGCCTTTATACACCTCTGTAGATGTAAGTGAGATTCATGTTCATATTCTCTAGGACTTCCCCTGAGAAAAAAAACTCTATTAAAGTTCTTATCTCTAGTAAAGGTTATATAGCATATACTGTAATTAAGAATCAACAGCTGCAACAGCAAGTTTGGACTACCTTTTAACTACTAACATAAAGCTTTATTTGTTCAGTTTCAGCAGATGCTAAAATGTAAGCATTAATAATAGAAATCCTTCCCTTTTGGCCATCATGCATTCACAAAACACCTTTACATTTTCTACGGCATGCTTAGATGAATCAGGCCTTGAATCAAGGCCTTGAAAGTCTGACCTGTCGTGTCTGCTGCTCAGCCACTCTCTGTCCAAAACTGGTAGCATAAATTCACCAGCGTTCATCTATTGTAATTATTTATAGTACTGCTATAGTTGACTGATACTTTTCCCTACAAAGGCACTATGGGTTTACCTGCCCTATTGTTGCTGTTGGCTAACAGACTGCTGATTTCAGGTGTAAGCAGGCAGCCAACAGGAGAGAGATGAGCAGCTAGGAAACGTTATGGAAACAAAATATTAGAGTCTGAGATTAGACTCTTTAGAGTCTGAGGATTATTTATACTGCAGTATGTTCCCTCTGTTTTACTGACAAGTTAGATGTTGAGTTCCATTGTTTCTGTATAGGTAGGCCAGTTTCCAACTATTTGGCGAAGATAAATCATGTAAAAGTCTACAGAGAATGTAATTTTTGCTACTTGGGAAATTGTTTGAGACCTTGTGACATTCAAGCTGAGCATTAGTGAGGCTGAGAGATCCTGGAACAAGGCAGTCCTGTGGTTGTAAAGGAAAAAAGACTTGATGACAAAAAGATATTTGAAATAAGCGAACTCTATCTATCTGTTGAATGATAGCTCATTCAAATACTTGTGTTACAAGTGCAATTGAGTACATCTTCCGGAATGTTATCTACAGACTAGAACATGATTTTTGAGAAAGTCGATCGTCCAAACCTCTATTTAGATTCTCAATAATGTTTTCAAAAGTTGGTTGCGACCAATCTCATGCTCTGACCTAAGCTTCCATGTAAAATAAACACAATCTTATCTACCTCCCTCTTCAGAATTTTCTTTCCCTCCATTTTCTCTTTGTTCCAGAACCTTATAATGATAATGGGGCTTGGGTTCCAAAATAATAGCCTAAATAGTACATCTTCATCTAATACAATGAAATGTGCACTTAATAGACCACATTGACCAGAAATAACATCGTTATTATAAAGCAAATATACATGATTGTATTCTGATCCTCAGTTAATCTAAGGTTAATAGTTCTGGTATAAAACAATTGGTCTATTTTGCAAGAAAGACATACGTTTTCATGAAAAACCATTTACAGTTCTCCATATTTTTCTATTACATGTAAACATCAACCGCTACTTAATTTCAAGCCTGAAAACAAAAAACAATGTTCAGAAAATTGCAGTCTCTGTGTTCCTCTCCCTCCCACAACTCAACTCTCTCTGCTTTTCAACTTCTCGCTCTCTCCTTTTTTTTAATAATAGAGAATATATTTATGTGTAAGACAAAGCTACAAGTGCAAACAAATGCTATCTGGGAAAACAAAGAACAATTAATGAAGAAATAAAAAATAGCTACAATGGAATGCCTGTTATTTGCCCTTAAGTGATATATTACGTACAGGAAATCACATTACAATTTGATGTATGTGTCACTTTAAGAGTGATTCTTGGATTGTGGAGGTAGCTTGTGTGTCATATGATGTAAGTACTTTTATTGAGTAGGTAAGTATGTAATAGCTAAAAGCCTCATAAATCAGCTAAATGTTCTCCCAATTTATAGAGAATATTTGATCTGAGAACATTACCGTCTGGTGAGCCCCTGAGAAAGAGAGAAGACATGAAGAGTGATGGAGATGGATATATTGGATAATTTTTTTGGATATATAGTATCTGGGGCTGGCTCTTCATTGCTTGCATCTTTTGTACTCATTAATACCTGTGCAAGTGTAATACACTACTAAATTAAAGTTTTTTCTACTCACTTTAACACTTTTATAGCTGCTTCTCACAGGGGTAGAGTCAGACAGAATGAAACACAGGATAGGTTTTCAATCCAGAGGTCTTTCTCTTTTAAACAACAATAGCAGTTAACAAATCACATGTTTGAGGATTATTCGAAGTGAAATAGTCAAAATTAATCTAGCAATTGCTTTCAGCATTACAGTCAGCCCTATGTTATTAAAGCAAAGTAGTACACTTATTTCTAATTGCACCTGCAAATGACCAGTGTTCAGTTTATCTTTACATATTAATGTTTTATTGGAACAACAAGGGACTTTGAACGAATATATTAATAAGTACATATCTAAACTATATATATAAAAGAAACAATACCATATGGATTCAGTTTGTTTCTCCTTTACAAGATGCTTTATGTAGTATTTAATATGCACATTAAAAGTATTTCGTATTTAAGAGCATCTGTCAGTAGTATAATAATCAGTACATATGATGAGTCTACGTATTGACGGAAGCTGAACTTTTGAACCTGTTGCAACATAAGAAAGCAAAGAAGTGTTATTTATTTGCCATATTGTAGTTATAAAATTAAATAACTTCTATTTGCTGTGGTTACTCAAGAACAGTTGTTGAACATGCCTCTGATTGTTAAATGGATGCTTCAACATATTTTTGAAACTGTGATTTGTGAGAGCTCTGATGCTCTGAGGCATTACTTGTTGGATTGTTCACCTATTCGTATTTTATACAGCTGAATACCTTCTACTTTAAGTCACATCAGAGGCCTTTAAAAACCTTGTTTCACTCAAAGCCATTTTTCATCAGGAAAGTATAGAAAGAGTGGAAGTCTGAAGTTTCTTTCCCTTTCCCTTTCCCTTTCTCTTTCCCTTTCCCTTTCCCTTTCCCTTTCCCTTTTCTTGCCTAAGTGGGAATGAATAGATAATAATGTTCAGACCAGCATACCAGGAGCAGGCAGTGCGTTTTATCCTCTCTTCACTAACGGGCTAGTCCATCCCTTCATATAAAGAACCCTTTTCAGGAGACCTAGGTAATTCAGGAATATATAGATATTTAGGTGAAATCCAGTCAGTTTCAGTGAACAGGGCATACAGTTTGGATGCTGGAAAATGTCAGAAAAAAAATGAAGAGACTAGAGGACACCTTCATGTGACTTACCAGCATTAGGAAAAATATGCACTGGACTACATCCCAAACAATGGGCTGGACCTGTAGATTGAGGAAATAAATTTGTATGCTTTCACTTGGGAGTAGAATAGTTTAAAATTAAGACAATTTTGTTTAGATACAGGTATGCCATCACTCAGAAGCAAGTGCAAACCAGGTTCTGTGGTAATCCACCTAAAGCATGGTGGCTTATTGATGAAGTAATATTTGATCTAGTTCAGCTGTACCTTTCAAGTACACCCAGACTTTGCTTCCGTATATTTTCAAATTTGAAAAAGAATGCAGAAATTTCTGGAATAGATTGGGAAGTGTTTAAAACTGCCCCAACTTTTTGTATGCGATTTTATGCAGTAAGAAAAAATAACACACGGAAAAAACTTTTAGCTTTGGGTTTTGTTTGTTTTTTTTTTTTTTTTTTCTTTTGTTTTTTGTTTGTTTTTTTTTTGGTTGTTTTTTTTTGCTTTTTTTTCTGTGACCAGTGACTGTACATATTTCTCTGGTCCTTTCTGCCCTGCTATCTGCTGATAAAATGCACCACCATGGTCATAGTTGACAATGTTCTCATCATTTCTGGGTGGCTACAGAAATACAGACAGAAGCACTGTATAATGTTATCCTCTCTGCTAATAAGGTTATTAGCTCAAGATATGTCATAGAACCCACATTGTCTTAGCAATACTAACATGCTCTGTCTATTGCCTATGCAAGAATATGGAGAAATATGATTAAATTCTGTGTTGGGAAGGAAAAAAGATAGCCGTGGTATTCTGCTCTGAAAGGTCCACGTGTCTGTTCTTCAGTGATTCTCTGTTGTTATACCTTTCAATGTACACATTTTCTGAATTAAAGAGTGTGGGCTCCAGTATAAGCACAAACCTTACGTGAACTATTCTGAGCTTCCACATAGACCCTGAATTTAATAATACAGTTAAGGAAAATTGGTAAACTTACACTGCTTCAGTGCTGCAAACAAGCCCACTAAAGCTACCCTCTAGAAAGAACTTTTTTGTTAAACAATATAGACAAAATTTTTCTAGCATTCACATGGGCCTGTTCAGTTATCTGTGTGTAGATATACATATATGCTTTTTTTTTTCCCTATTGTAGTTATTCCTGGTAAGAATTCAAAGAGGCCTGTGTTGTTTTCTGCCTGCTGTGCATAATTTTCTGTGGTGATGAAAACACAGGATTTGTGGTCTTTTTTCAACAAGCATTTTTATGAGCTAAATAATTTCTGAAAATCAGTTATATTAAACAACAATAAAAGAGGAGACAGATAAATCAAAACAATAAGGAAAAGTAAAAAGTGACCCAACTTTACAAGTTTTACAAAATGTAATTTAGAGTCCTGATTTCATTATATACTAACAGTATACTAGATTTACTCCTCTGATTTGCTCCACAAACTCTGTCTTCAGCTATGGCATGGGATTAGTGGTGGGGAATCTAAGAAAAAAAGAGGAAATCAGGTGAGTTTGAAAACATCGGTGCACAAAGCACACAGAAATTTCAGTATGATGGATGAAAGCCATAAATTTTCATGTATCTTGTTTGTGTCTTCTATTCAAGAGCACATTATGGTTCCATGTTCCTAGTTTTGCTGTATAGATTTTGGACAGATTGCAGGTATGGCAACTGTCTTGATTTATGCTAATGACCTTACCTGGAAGTAATCTCATTTGTATCAGTGGTTGTTCCAATAATCATTTGAATTATTGCAGGGAGATGAAGGTATCCCTGAAGATATCCTCCTTCCAGCTGGATATGTGAGGAGGAACTCACAGATCTGGGCAATGATATGAGGACAAATACAATAATTCATATGTGCCTCACACTGATTAACAGCCTGTGTTTTGGATTTTAAAGGATTTTTAAAGGCCTATTTTATTAGCTTACATAATATAACTATTACAGTTTATAACAATAAGATTGACAAAAATGTTTGCATGTAGACTTTTTTTTTTTTTTAGTATTAGAAAACGGGACAAATAACAGCTGCTTAAGAAGATAAAAACATTCTCTGAACTAAAGTGGAAGATCCGTCTGCTTAACTATGGAGCCAGGAATGATTCAAATTTTGGGAGGGGCAAGAATAGCAATCTTGTTAAAAATAGCCAGTGCCAGTATGGTAGATAAACAGGTATCTTGAAAATAGGTCTACATGGGAAGTTCAGAATTATCATGCAACATGTTTCCATACAGTACTTCATTGTCAGTTCCAAAGCTGTGTCATCAATCCATCCCTCCTAGATTCTGTCCATCCATGTGTTCTATTACAGTTGTTAGCTCTGGTACTTTGGCAGTAGCCCCTCAGCACAGCCAGGGGCTGTATGGTCGTATATACCTGGAATTAACTAGGACTTAATGTATATACAAATGCAAACTTAAAATTTCTGTAGAAGACCACCAGGTAGGTTGAGCTGCAGTTAAGATTACAGGAGGTTTACTTGGTTTGCCTACCCCTGCCAAATTTAAGAGTTTTCCCCCAAAGAGATTTGCCAGTTTTAATGACCCTGTAAGTGTAGCAAAATTTGTAACAATCAGAAACATAAGAGATACCTGTCATTCATATTGAACTACTTCCAGAAATTACTTGAGCTGTTGTGTGAGGTAACAGTGAAGATAATGCAGTAGAAATCTTCCTTTTATACAAGCCTAGTGCTTGAGGCCAGTCAGAAATGCTGCTCCTCTGGGTTCCAGAAGAAGTATACTTTGTTTTAAATCAGTTAAATTTCTCAATTAAACAGTCATGTATTTCCAACGAGTGATGTGAGACATTGCTAATACCTTGCTTTGGAAAATTTATACCTCTGAATTAAGAGTGTGTGTGTGTGTATCTACTGTGTGTATATATATGTATGTGTATGTATGTGTATATATAAATATGTATATTTTTGTACATATATAAATTTAATTGTAAAACTTCAAATGCTGATCTATTTCTCTTAATCTTTATCAGCTTTACTTGCCAGTTATGTTTCTGGTATATTCTGGCTCCTTATCCTGCAAACCTTGCCTTCATTCTGGGTTGAAAATGAGGTTTGTAGTTAAGATGGTTAAATTAAAAAATGTGAAAACACAATTTATTTCCTAGCATCACCACGTATTGCCTTGGCAAGTCTCCAAGGCAGGTTTTTTTCTTCACCTGACAAAGGAGGGATGTCTTTTGTCCCCATGCTCACTGCCTTTGTTCCCCAAACTCATTGCAATTTTCTTTCCACCTTTTTCACAGCCTGAGAATAATATATTAAAATGTGCTCTTGTACACAATGAGTGTTTTAGAAGTTCACCCTCTGCCTGACCTAGGGACAGTAGGAGTCTGTGACAGTCCTGCTAAGGGATCTTCTCACTTACAAGCAACAGCCCATTAAGTTTTTAGTACCGAGATCCCCAGTCCAGCCCTTTGTGTGGTCTGGGGAAGACAGCTATTTCCCATTTATGTTCTAGCTATTTTATCTGTGCATACCTTTTTCCTCCTGCCAGCTCTTCATTCCTGGGGATATTTTAGGTTTCTCACCTTAAGAACAAACATCTTTTTTAAAGAGCTTCAAAAATTTTAAGAAAATGAATATTTTTTTTTAAAACCATTGATAAAGTCATGTCAGATTGCTGCCTTTGTGTTGTTATTTCACAAAATAAAAACTCTGGGCCATAAAAGAGAGTCTAAAAGCTTTCCGACTGCTGGAAAATGGGAGTTTTCTGAGTGGGTCTTTTATACCATTCAAATGTCACTGCTAGGTTTAAAAAATAATGTCCGTTTCTCTTTGCAAGAAATCTGTGCTTACATAAGAGCAGCCTTCTCTGCTTTCCTTCCTTCCTTCCTTCCTTCCTTCCTTCCTTCCTTCCTTCCTTCCTTC
>JAOXJM010000041.1:33103454-33131007 GCA_026413425.1 Tringa solitaria | reverse complement strand
TACTAACTTTTTTCTTATGTTGCATTTGGCATTTCCAATTTAGAGATCAGGCTTATAAATACAGATGTAGTTATAATACTGTATGTGCAGAAGTAGTTATTTACAGGTAACTCCTCTGTAACCTATATCATCAATAACATTCACAGATTCCTCCTGTGACAACAGCTTAACTTGTTCTACATAATCACATAAAATTTTTTTCTCCTTTTACTTTTAGTTGAGGAGAAATAATATAAAGTAGGAATTTGTACAATCACCTTTGTACATATTGAGTTATATACTGAGACTAACAGCCACTTTACATTTCTTCTTCCTCTATGTCCAGGTCTAAGAGCAGCCAAGATGAGATGACACAGGAAAAGGTTTGACTAGCTTCCTATTTTTTCTGGTCTTGTATCCAAGTTCTGTAGAAGACCGTCCACAGACCATGCGTCCCCTGTATTTTGTACAGGTGTCCCTTGGTGTTAACTTTTTCCCAGGAGAAGATAACGACATGTTTTAATAGTGGAGCCTGCCAAGCCATTTGCTTTGTTCTTGTGACTGAGGCAGCATGGCTGCCACCACATGTGTGATGTGAATTATACCGTGTTTACCCCTGAGCCATCCAATGGCCAGTTCCTTCCAATGGACAACCAGTCCAAACTGATAGTGTTGCCTCTACTCTGGATACCATCCTGTGATCCTGACCTACTTTCAAAGGAAAATTGTAAAGTCAAAAAACTTTACTGAAACAGGTGTCTTGTTAGTGGAAAGGGAAAAAAATTGTCCAGACACATCTATACATTCTGACTTCAAATACTGTAATGAAGGTTTCATCGTGCAAAGAGTTTGGAATTAAATGTTATGACAAACTCTTTCTTTCTTCTGCAGTGGCAGAGATCCATATAGGGGGTGTCTCTGAGGTCAGGAATGGGGCTCTAGGGAACACCAAAGCATCCCAGACCTTCTCCTGAAGATGTGTCCTCTCCTTTTCCACAATACTTTTCTATCTTCGGCAGGAAATGGTAATTCTTACCACCCCTAATCAGTGGCCCTTTGAAGCTCACCACTGGGTTCCTAGCCCACAGGTCTCTTGAGCCTTTTGAGCTTTCTATATGAGCAGTCTGAATGACATCTGGTAAGTATAATACTCCGCATTAATCAGATACAGGATAAATTTCCTGCATCCTAATCTTTAAAGTTAAAATTGACATCGAGTGCTGAAGAGCAAAGATTTTAACTCTTACCAATCTGATAGCTTTTTATACCTGTTTTTTATTTTAGCTTAAGCCAAATTTCCAGTCTCAGTGTTTCTTGGCTTCAGTGACATCTTTTGCAGTAAGTTCTGAAGTTCATTTACATGTTAAAGGAGAAAGGTACTTTGGAGAAACAGTGTTCTAATTGCTTCTTTCCACATCAGAAAAACATTGTTCTCCTTTATTGTGAAAGAGACCCTCAATCTATCTTCTCCATGCTCTTTATTAAGATATATAACTTGGTTATATCAATTTTTTTCTTTCAAAAATAAAAAGCCCAAAACTTTCTATTCTCTTTCATAGAAGCCTTTTCCATTTCCAAATTCTATTTCTTGTCTAAATTGTCTCTAAATTCTCTAAATTCATATAAATCATTTGGCCTATATACTGCTTCTTTCACACATCCAATACTTAATTTGCTCTTTGAATGCAAATGCACATTGAACTGTTTTCAGTGAGCTGTTTTCAGTGATGCTGAGGTTCATTTCCTGAATTGATATGATTAATTTAGAAGCATGAGAGTGATATGAGCACTTAAGGTGTCTCCCTTCTGTGTTAGGGTTCTTCTTTATATTATCACTGCTGATTTCCATCTATCATTGTGTTGTCTTTTCATTAATATATATATATTTAACAAATGCTTTTTCTTGAATAAAATCGTCATTTGCTTCTCTTTTTTTTCTGATTTCTTAGACAATTTAACATAACATTTTAATGCCTTCCCATGCCTATTTTGTTTTAGTATCTTTTAGTAACACACCTTGTCAGATGCTTTTTAAAACACTAAATACATTATATCAAGTGATTTTCTCTTTCCCTCTCCTTTGTTAGTACATTCAAAGACATTGAACAGATTGATTATTTGAGATTAGATGATCTTCCAAGTGGTTTATTATTCTCTTTTGAAGTTTAATTTCAACACTTTTACCAGATACAGTTTTAAAGTTTACTTCTCTGCAATTTCCTGGATCACCCATACATTGTTTAAATAACACATGAGTATGGTATATACTACCTTCTAGCCCTACATTATAAGAGCTACCTGAGTAACCCTGAGAAGGAGCTGCTTATATGAATAGCTTCTAATTTCAGTGGAAACCTCATGTGAGTATCAGATAACCAGTATAACTGAGACACTTGCAGTTTCTCTATATGGATATTCCCATGATTTAACTATACAGAGTAATATTTTGCTCTTTGTGTCCACTCATCATTCTCTACCACATACCACACTTTGATACCACTTTGGTATTACTTGACAAAAGGAAGTAAAAAAACTAGTGCTTGACTTAAAAGGATCACTGAGAGAGTAAGGTTCTAGTCAAGATGTGTAAGGGGTAAATTTTTGCCCTTAGGTAGCATATGCATTTTAATGTTATGCAGTCACTGTTGTAAAATTTAAATGAAGAAATAGAAGACAGTGTTCAAAGCTGGATAGCAATAGATGAAGGAAAAGTCTCTTCACTGACGCTAGTCTTTGATGTGTGCTCATCTGAGAAAAAACTTGGTCCAGAACTGTATTTACATTTGCTATGCAAGTATTACTGCAAGAGGGCTTATGAGTGTAGGGAACATATGGAGAGGCTGGCAGGCATAGATTCCCTGGTGTGGTGGTTAGATTCTTTGCTTTGTAAAGGCAAGCTTTTAAAATTCATTTGAAAACTATAAAATACACAACCAATATGCCAAGTAGGTCTGTATTTAAAGAAGAATTATAATTGTGAAAAGGAATCAAATCTTTTAACATCTAATGCAACTTTAGGTTTTAAATAATTGTTCTTTAAGTCTGTATGATAGTCAAACATTACAAGCTGAATTAATTTTCAGCACTGTCACACAATGAATGCATCAAACCTAATGAGCTTCTTTCAATTATTTTTTTTAACACCTGGGGTCCCCCACCTTTATTTATTTATCATTAAAATAAATAATATTTATCTTAAAAATCCTGAAAAATGTTCCAGTTCCATTGTGACAGCAATTCACTTCCTCCAGAGGTCTTTCCATTGCAAGAAGACTTTAGTTAGACTAAGCTTCATCCACAATCCATCCAAGTCACTAGGAAACTTTTTATAAAATTTATAGTTTCAGTACATCATGTGTTGGAAATGTGTAACTGACTTCTAGCTCCTTCATCCTGATCATCTTTAAATCATCCATGCCATATAAAATAGCTTATACACTTAAATACTTAATGAATCACAGACTGTATGTGTCTAGATTTTTTATCAACGTAATATATACAATGACAGCTAAATATTTTTTCATTGGACTTGTCTAATATTGCAACGATCTCAACTATTTGATATAAAAGTCAAGAATATGCCCTTGTTAAACTGGGATTTATTTGTATTTAAAATGTATACATCAAAT
Source organism: Tringa solitaria (assembly GCA_026413425.1). NCBI lineage: Eukaryota > Metazoa > Chordata > Aves > Charadriiformes > Scolopacidae > Tringa > Tringa solitaria. The sequence goes on along the minus strand of JAOXJM010000041.1, from coordinate 33,127,399 downwards.
TTATATCCATATGCAGGTATAAATTTTTTTAGACATTCTCAGTACAATTAAAAAAATAAACTAAATGTAAACTGCAAATAAAATGCATATTTTTTTAAGATTGATCTCTAGATATATTAACTTTGTATTCAAAAACTAAGGATGAGCACATTTATGAATATTAGATTTCTATAGGAAAGCTGAAGGAAATTAGGTCATTAGTCATTTGAGTGTATATTTCTGCATCTAAGTCCAGTTTAATTAAATCTTCATGAAAGCATAAGTAATATGTATATCACCTGGAGAAGCAGAGTATCTAATCCTACGGCTTCTACCTAAGGATCATGAAGAAACTACTCTATTTCTCTACAGCCATAACTCACAATGGAAGTAGTAGACTGCACAGAAAGGAATATTGCAAATTACTAATAGAAATTATTAGAATTGTACTATCCATAGGATTTCACTGTCTGTATGTGTTATATTTTTTTCTTTAGCATTCTAGAAAAACACCACCATGTATCATTTTCTTGTTATCAGAAAGTTATTTTTCTTGGTTTATTTTAGAACACTTGTTTGAAAATATTTGAAATTAATTTTGGTCAATTGACCTGTTTCCTCTCCTATTCTATTCTATTCTATTCTATTCTATTCTATTCTATTCTATTCTATTCTATTCTAATCTTATTCATACAACACTCTTTAAACAACTTTAGTATCTCTCTCTCTTCCAAAAATGCATTAACTGATGTTACTAACATCTGTCACGTGTGTAGTTCATTTTCCCTCTCATCTTCTCTGCAGGGACAGGATGAGAAAGAAAATGAACCACACATTGTGTGTGCAATGTAGTGTTATATGCATATGCATTATGATAGAGTCTTTAATTACATATTCTCATCTTGTTTTCCCACAGGACCCCTGCCTCATTCAGTACACAGGACAGACACATGGGAGAGATTTAAGAGTACACAGGCAACCACCAATTTAGCAGTTCCTGACTTGGCTTTTTAACCTAATGTAGTGCTTTCATCTGTATGTTTCTTCTTTTCATGTTTTCTTTTTCTTTTCTTCTTCACATGTTATGGATGTTTTCTATAGAAAGTATAGCAAGATAAGATAGTAATCATAAGACAATGAGATACACATAAGTTATTAATTAGATCTGAAAACAATATATAGTTACATAGCCTCATATATCGCCTCATTACATAGCCTCAATAAATAGTACATAGCCTCAGTGCACCTTTACATATAATCCTAAGTCTATGGTTTCAGATATTTTCCCCACCTGCTCCATCCTGTCTGAAAATTGGAGGATGCAACTAGATCTGTGAAGTTGAAGGAAGTAGGAACACTGCTGGTAGAGAGAGTGGAAGAGATACACCTCTGTTTCCACAACTTGAACATTCAGTTCATCTGTGTCATATTTGCAAATGTTTTTTGTTATGAATAACCAGTCAGAGAAATTTGGAGTCCTCTGTCTTATTACCTGATACCTGATATGTAGCATCCTTTGTCTTATATCATAATGAAAGTAAATTATTTGAAACACAATTAATCTTTCAAATAGTTTGGTATCAAGAGGCTAAGGAAAATTAAATAGTAGCTTGGGGTTTCCCCCCTGCCCCAGATAAACTATTTTTTTCCAGTTATTCCTTGTCAATATTTGTGGGTTGTTTTTTCTTTCTTTTTCTTTCTTACAGTGTATGGAAGTATAGGGTAAAGAATGCCACAGATCAGACATATAGATGATGTATTGTTTTCCTTATTCTGCACCAACTTGGTTCCAATTCTTTTAAAACAAAATATTAGTCCATATTTTACAGCAGGTAACTATTTTTTCTTTTTGGAATACCTTCAAAATCACTTTATACTGTTTGACATAAACATTTGTGTAAATGAAAGCAGACATAGCTTCCTTTAATGAAGCATTATTAAGACTTCATTTCTTGATAAAAAATCTTTTAGTTTCATTAATAGTGCTGTTAATTTCTGAAGGTAAAAGTTTCCCCTCTGCTGCTCTGTGTGGTAGTTTCATTAAAAAATGGGCATGGTTGCTGACTAGTATGTGTGTTTTGCAAGTAGTTGCCTACAGTAATAGATTGACTCCATCTGCTAGTCCCCAGACCAGGCAATTCAAATTTTGCTTGTGAAATCTGAAACGAGGCTGAAGAGGGAGTCTGAACCCAAAACTTTTTTTAACTTCAGATCATCTGAACCTATATAAATGTATTCTAGTATGGAAAAAAACCCTTTTTAAATCAATTTCAGACCAAACTTGGAAATGTTTGAACAGCTTTAAAGCTTTTAACCTTGAATCTTATTGTAGCTTGATGGGAGGTTTTTTGTTTGTTTGGGGATATTTTTTATTGGTGGTGGGTGGTGAGGAAGATATCCAGATTTTTCTCTTCGGCCATGGATCTTTGATCTCTGCTTTTTTGCAGAGTGACTCCTCTGCTTGTTCCTATCATATGAAGTAAAATGCACAATTTCCCTGTTGGTATATGTGCCTCTCTGTAGACACACGAGCAATGCTTACATTCACATTTGCACTGAAAGATTATGTGTTTATAAAAGGTTAAGTCCAAATTTATCAAGACCCCAATACATCTAAATCCAGGCCTTTGGGATGAATACATTTACTACCTGGATTGTGTATCTCTCTTCATGCCAAGAAGCCTGAGTATCTGTTCCAGAATATTACTGGAACGATACACTGCAAACAAGCAAGTATTATACATCTGCTAATCAACATTTTCAGATCAGTTATGTGATGTTTGACAGGATTTATCTCTTGCTGAGTAACTCCCCTCTGAATGTTCGTAAGCATTAGCATATAAGCAGATATTGAGATATATACCATCAACATAGCTGTTACAGTGAAAATATATTTCACAGGACCAACGCTAAGGATTTCTGATGATATCCAAAAAAAGTTTTAAAGAGCATCGATGATGCTATGAAGATCTCCTTCCTGTTTTACAGAGAGTAAAACTTGTTTGATGGTTATTCGTCTGAGATGAGTGAAAAGGAATTTTGGCTAACTGTGAAGACAAAAGAGCTCTTTCTGCCTTTTGATGTGGTGTATGTTGTGTGGAGAAGGGCAGGGGGAGGAAGCTTTGCTATCCAGCCCTCCTTTTCATTCCCCAAAGCAGTTGGGGATTTTCTATTTCTGTCACCACTCTTATCAGCATGAATGTACACATATCAGCACTCTGACAAAAACTACAGAGACATGCGTACTGCCTGCCAATCCTACAATCTCCCTGTCCGGTCTAATAATTACAAGGTATTCCAAAGAAATACCTGGATTAAAAAGATGGTATATCATCCTCTGCTATCTCTTGCTGCAGGGTGCCAGTTTAAGATACAGCATTGCCATAGTTTTGGATACTTTATTACTTGCATTTATTTTAGCCTATTTCAAATGTGATACGTGTCAGTAGCATGCTTACATTGCAGTTTTTATTGAAAGAGTAACACACTGTTATTGACACGCATATCTGGTAGTGCAATAGCCTTTATGCTGAGTTCCTTTGCTTTCCTATTTCCTTTAAAAAATCTTCTCTCCCTGCTTTGGTGAATTTCAGTGCATTTTCATATACAGACTTAGAAATCATTTTGCTAAATAAATGTTTATTTTACATATATCCCATAAATATAGGGAAAAACATACTGCACCATCTAGGATAATACTTTACTGTCAAGAAAATAAAATCCATTTCTACTGTATTCTAGGAGTCCAGGGATCTTCTTTATTTTAAGAGAGCAAAGACTTTCAGTTAATAAGTTAGTAAGATTTTATACTTGTTTGTCTTCTGGTTAATTCTATAGGTTTACAATGTTTACAAATATAATTTCTTGCTCAGCAGCAGTCATTTCACAGCACAGCTTTTTTTTCCCAGTCCCTTTAGAATAAGTTATAAAATGCTTCTCTGTTACTTCTCAGTCTCATCAACCTAATCACTTTTTGAGTCTAACATCAGAAAATGATGGAAAAGCAGAAAGTAAATTAAATAGCATAGAACGGCTTAGCTAAGATCACTGAGGTCACTAGGACTGCTGACACTTTCCACATGTTGCAGCTGACAGGCATAAACCAAGATCAAATACATTTTATCATTTAAATAATTACTAAAATCAACTCAGTTGATTGTTTCATCAGTCTTGGTACGTTTGTATGTACCAGTAAATGAATTATAAACTCATCTCTTGTGTAGGAATTTTCATCCACAGAGCTCAAAGTCCACTTCACAAAATATAATATCTTTTCTTTTGGTTTTGTGTTTGTTTTGGTTTCATTTAGTTTGGTTGTTAATTTGACAGATCAGGAAAAGCTAGAGCAAGAAAAGAAGTGTTTTGTTCTAGTAACCTAGTAAATCAGTGACAGAAGGTAGAATTGGACTTTGATATAGGTCCATATTGACCACCGCAACTTATCTCACTGATTTGGTGGGAATACTGTTATGAGAGGTCAGTAATATTTATATGCATTTTATACATTTCATATGGCCAGTTTTACTGCTCCTCTGAAGACTTATGTAACTGAATGAGATCATCACTGGTTGCTCTTTCTTTTTTTTTTTTTCTTTTTAAGAAATCATCCACATTCAACCAAAGAAACTTTCAAGTTTGGCAACACTTTTTGTAAAGTATTTTACTGCTTCATTCAATACTTGCTTAACTTGAGTATTATGTATGCTACGTATTATTTGTTAATTTGAAAACTTTGCATTGACTGACACATATTTTATTTGTACTACATTTATGCAGACATTTAAATAATTATTATTGTGTATTTCCTAGGTTTATTCACTCTAATGCTGCCTTGATAATAAAACTTAGCAATTTCAATATTCTTAGATTAATTTATTTTCAGAAAGCATTGCACATATAAAAAGGAATTGGTGGTGTGGTTTTTTTTCTGAGTCATATATATCTCACCATAGTTAATACTGGCTTATGACAACTGAAATAATAAGAAAAGATACAGTTACAGTTCTGGGGTATATTGTGATCTTCATATAGAGTGTTATAGATTCAGTTAAATTTCTGAATCCCAAAAGTTACATCTAAGTTTTTCTATATCTAAGAATAAGCCTCTTTATTTGTCTTAGATATATACTGTCTGTTAACATGCTCACTATGTCATAACTTGTAAACATTTTTATCTTACTAGTTTGTTTTATAAAATATATTTAGCAACAAAACCACACTCTTTTGTGCATCAGCAAATATCCTCTACGGTTAAATTCTATTGCTTCATCAACAAAGAATGCAACATGATTAAAGAAGGATATGAAATTTCAGTCTCCAAAGTTCACAGCTTGACTGATATCCAACCCACTCAACAAAGTATGCAGCTGTACTGCAATTCAAGCTACTGTATTTTCCATTTAGATCATCATGGCATTCAGCCCAAACTACAAAATATGGAATTGGAACAGCAATGCATGTAAGTATGTTCAAAATCTATGCCAAAGGACTGGTTAAATCCTGGACTTCAGGATCAGCAATATGCTTGGTCTGGTGACCAGCAAACACAGAACTAGTATTTTGCTGGGGAGCTTGATATACACTGAGATTGTAAGTATTCTAAAAAATTGTAAATGAGGTTAAACTGTTACAACTATAATGTGCCATATGGAAAAAGTCTGAGAGGCCTGTGTTCAGTTTTTAGAAAAGAGGGTGGAGGCTACTGCCTTCAGTTGCTTAATGGGAGGTTATAGAAAAGACAGACCAGACTCTTCTGGAAGTGCAAAGGACAATAGGAGACAGACACAAGTTGTAACAAAGGAAGTTCAGAACATATATAAGGGGGAAAAAAATCACAGTGATAGTGGTTAAAGAATGTTTTGTTTTGTTTTTATAATTGCTTTGTGGTTTTGATTTAATGGCATCGCTCACCATGGTTGTATCATTAAGCATCTATTGACAGGAGTCTGCCAATTTCAGTGGACAATTTAACCTGAATGCGAATATTCTCCCCACATACATTCTGCTTTTGCAGAAGATTTGTGAAGGCTTGTTAAAGAAGACGAGGTCCTCAGCTTGTGATTTCATCTTGGAATGTGTTTATCCAGACGTAATAAAGCTCATGTTCTGTTATTTTTAACATCATAATTACCTAAAGCAGCAGTCCTTTCAGCTGTGCCAATTTCTATCCAGAATAGGTAATGTCTCTCTGCTTGAAGTATTTACTAACGTTTCCTCATAATTTCATGTAGAAAATTATCTCTGTATGGGTAGTTTTCAAGATATATAAGTAAAAATCTGTCCAACATCGGTGGCCAAGTTTGAAAGATGTTAATCAGCTATACAAGTATCTACGGGACCCAATTATGTACTTAAGGTATGTTTCAAAGCCCAGAATAGTAAAGAGAAGTTTTATTATTGATTTTATTGGAAGAAGAATCAGGCGTCTAGGGGCTGGGTTTGAACTAGCTAAATGACAAAAGACAAGCTCCTAAAACCATGCTGTAGTAAAACATTAAGCATTTCCAGAGCAGTTGGTATAATAGGAAAGCAGATGAGTGAGAAAACACTTTAGATTTCAGAGTAGTTTAAATGTATAGTTCTTCTTTGATCTGGTTTTATTTCATCATGAAATGTCTCTTTTCAAAATGCTCCTGTTTCTGTAGAACACTGTAAGCATTTTCATTTCTATCCTTTCCCACCCAATGAGGAATGGTGATATACTTGTAGCACTCCATGCTACACTGGACCTAAAAAAACAGATTTAAAAAATAAGTTAGAGTGCAAAATCGCAGCTATGGGTGCCTTTTCCACCTGCAATTCAGTCTGTTCCTTCCCCCAGAAGATCCCTCCTGGACCACAGCTTTTAAAAAGTTATATTTTTAGTTCTTTTCTTTCTCATTTGCCTGCACAATACAGCAAGTGGCTTTGCTAGGGTTTGGTTTATTTGGTTTTTGTGCTTCTTTTTTTTTGTAGCAGCTTAGTTGTATTAATAAAAGCACATGTAATATACCTCTAGGAAGGGCATTAGTCATTACATGTTCCCTTCTCCAACAGCTGAGATTCAATGACACTCAGGTTCATGTTGCAAATATTTAAAAAAGACACTCATGCATCGAACATTCATAGTATTAAAATAGTTTCAGCTCACAAACAATACAATCAGGTGAATAATCCTCTGTGCTAGAGAACGAGAAAAATGTTCCACACGTGTTTGCAAGACAAGGGCTTCTAGAAGCATAGAAGGCACAGAGAATAGTTTGTGGGTTAAAAAGAAAGGGCATATTTTTCTTTCCTTAATCAGCTCTCTCTTGACTGCATCTTATCTGGCATTTTTTCACTGCATGCCGATGAAAAGATGTGCACAGTGTGCAGAAGTTTACTTCCTTATCTTAGAGTCTTCTGTCATCAAAGGCTAGGCTGTACCAGGAAGATTGCAATCCACTGCATAGTATGCATCGTAACATGTTGATCAGTGATATCACCCATGAACAAAATATGAACACTACGTTTTTAGATGTAAATTCTAATTAGTTTACATCACAATCTGTCTCCTCTGCTTTACAAGGATTTCCAGGACAAGACAGGCACTACGACCCCTATTCCTAGAGGTCTCAGTAAAGCAGAACCTCTGTAAGCTGTTAAATTAGTATATATTTTAAGATATGTAGTATGTTAAGTGTGGCTGCCTTATAGTGCTTTGTTTTATAGAGAAAACATGGTGATGGAACTTGATATTGTACTAGCATCTAAGGAAGATTTCAGTAGCATAATAAAGCAAGGCTTTTTATAAAACCCTTGATTAAACAAATCATACAATTGATTTACTACTGGCAACCTGTCAATTGAAGCAAAGCATGCTGTGACCAGGGTCTGAAAAATGGAAACAAATTAATCAGATAAGAACGCACAGTGTCCTTGAATTTTATATTCTTAGAACTGAGCTAAATTCTAAATTCTACAGGTAAACATGTTCTCAACTTTCATAACAGATTCTGAGGGCTAATAAGCTATCGAGGCATTGTTACTCTTTAGATGATGCACCTCTAAAGAGTACAAAACCAGGATGCAATCTTAAACATGAGATGCTATCTGTTCTTACGGTTTGCTTATCATTAATTTTAATGGACGTTGTACATACACATTAAGGGAAATACAAGCCCCCTCCCCTTCAGTTTCTCATTTTGTAACACAGTAAATGCCTAAACATATGGTATTTTTTCTAATGGAATACACATTTGATCATCTCTGTTCATTTATATAGATTTCCTAAAATGTATTTTAAAAGTGAACACATCAGAACACATCTGTTAATGAAAAAAATTGCTACTAATTCTAGGCATATACTTAAGGAATGCTTTTTAGTAACTAAAATATTTATAAGCTTTGCTACACTTATTTCATATAGTGAAACTGTGTTTGCTACTATATTACTAATTTTAGAACAATCTCATTTACATTTTAGAAATCCCCATACTAAAAATACTTTTTACTTTTCAAGTTTACTCTAAATTGCCATTTTGGACTGCCATCCTTCATAAAAGGCAGGAAGTACAAAAGCCTTACAAATATAGATATCATCTTTCTTTGAGAAATTGCTTTTAAACAGATAGGATGTGTCATCAGGATGAAGTACCACATGTCGTTAATCATACATGGTTCAAGTTCTAAAATTTAATCAGATACAGATTCAAACTCATGCCTTGGTCTGTTACCAAAGGGAATACTTCTTAGGTGCACATGCATGTTTCATATGCTTTTAAAGATACACTTGACATATATGCCTTCACTGTGGCAACTTTTGTGGCTATTCAATGGCAATCATTTCTGTTTCACAGCAGAGTGAATAAATAAAGGGAAGGTTTAAGAGATCCTTCAGAAATACATTCTGCTGCAGCTGATGGAGATCACAGTATAAGATATTTGCTACAGGAAGAAACAACAATAAGACTATAATTCTCATAACAGTCATAAAACTGTAACCTTCAGCACTGGGAATCACTGAGGCCCTTGTAAATGGCCTGAGAAAACATAGCTGGTGGAAACTTCCAGAGAAAATAGTGGTCAGAATTCATATAGCTTTCCTATCTAATCAAAATCAATGATAAATCTTCCAAAATGTTTCTCAAACTTCATCCTAACATGTTTATGAATCATGTCATCAGAGGGGTCATTGGTGCAGAAAGGGGATGCTTGTCTGATCAAAGAAACCTGCTGATACTAGCTACCAAAGGTGTATATACATAGGACTCCAGGAGTAGTATCCAGCGAACAGAAAGCACTGTCAGTTTAGATGTGAAATACCTCACCAAACTTTCTGTAAGTTATATGTTGTAAGGAAACTACTTCTTTTCATTCAAATACTCAGATTTCTTGCTGACTTAGTAAACCTTATTGAGATTAGTGACTTCTGGCTTATCTCCTAAAGACAACCCCAGAAGAAACAAAACTGCATAAACTCTAAGAGGATATGCTGAAGTATAAGACTGAACACTGAATTGCACACACCTCTCAGGCTTTGTCAAGGATCATGGACAAAGATATCTGCTCTTTAGGAGCTGTGCTGCTGTCAGGGTGTGAAGATTAGATGTTGTATATTCATTTTTTGCAAACTAGAAGCCTGTTTCATTCGCTGCCAAGACTGACTCGTCTCATGGAGTCCCTGTTATACTGAAATACTAACTAAAACTCAAATTCAGCATTATCCTACTACCAAAGACAGCTCCTATTTAAAAGATATAGCTGTAGTTTATCTAAAGGAAAGAAATTTAAAAATCTATGAAAGAAAAAAGAAAATTAACATGGTTGGTTGAAAACAGCAGAGTAATGATATATCCCCAACAGGAGTAGCAGAGTTCTAGCAAAAATTTAATGTTTATATGCAAACTGCTGAACTGAAATCATCATCAAAACATCATTCAGAAGACAAGGTCTTCTGTGAAATAAATTAAGTCAGTTGGCAGAGAATCACCTACAGAACCATGATATCAACACCAAAACATGTAAAGAGGAAACTCAGACAGTGATTTATAGGAATCCTATGTAATGCCTCATGTCTGAATAAAGATGAATTTGTGGATGCATGCATGTATATATATACTCACATCTTACAAAGTCATTGGTATTCTTTCCAATACTGAAACCAGTACAATTGAATACCGGTACAGTGAGGTCTATGTGCAATAAGGGGAACCACACTGGCTGATGTGTGCTGATAGTACTATATTCTGAACAAATAATAAGTAAGTGAATGACAAGAAAAATAAGTAGTTTCAAAAAGGTGTGACATCACAAGCTTGTTCTTAGAAAAGCCTTCCAAAACCAACACTTTATGGATTCCTGATTTCCCACTCTAACAATTTATGCTCCTTATTTCATTGCAACATGAGTACAATGATAAAATCGCTTAGGTTGGAAAAGAGCTGTAAGATCATTGAGTCCAACTGTTAATTTAACACTGCCAAGTCCACCATTAAACCATGTCCTTAAGCACCACATTTACACATCTTTTAAATACCTCCAGGGATGGTGACTCAACCACTTCCCTGGGCAGCCTTTTCTAATCCTTGACAACCCTTTCAGTGAAGAAATTTTTCCTAATATCCAATCTAAACACCACCACCCCACGCCCTTCCCCCTCCCCGGTGCAACCTGAAGCCATTTCCTCTTGTCCTATCACTCATTACTTGGGAGAAAAGACCAACATCCATCTCGTTACCTCCTTAAAAATATTAGTAAAAAACAACACCCAGTCAGGTCATGAATCTATGTCTCAGTTTTCCATTTACATGGCTGAGATGGAGACAAATTGGTAGTTAAGAAAAATGCTTCCACCTTACATGCAAATTAAATTTTCAGTCCAAATACACTGAAAAACTCAGATGAAGACTGAGAATCTGACCCACACCTTTCCTGGCTAATAAGAAAAGTTCAGAAAGCTGCAGTATATCTCCTCCATGGCAAAAAAAAAAAAAAAAAAGTGACTAAGAACATGATAAACAATTGGAAAACATTAGGCTGGTCAAAAAATCTCACAGAAGATGTGAAGTAGAGAAAGCTCCAAGGGAGTTGTAGTGGTTAAGATAAAATCTGATCAAACTCCAAGAGTTTCAGCTATGGGGAAATAGAAAATGGACTTTCAGTCAGGGAGTACAGAAAAAATACATAATGAGTCACCTGAGATTACAGAAGAAAGGAAAAAACAGGAAGTACAAAACAAATACATGGAGAGTGAGAGAGGAGAGATGTTCAGAAAGAAATAGTTAATTCATGAGACTTGCTCATTCCTTTAGGTAAGCAATGAAAGTGACAGGCAATACTTATTGCTGTGTATTTTTTGTCTGAGTTTTAACAGGCAACTTTTCTGATTAATAGCAATTTGATGTGGTGAATTTCTATATTATGACAATATTTTCAGTAAGAAAAACAGATTTATATTGTAAAAAACTGCTATTCAAAGCAAAGCTATCATTTATGAAGCTGATAAAGCAGTTTTATTATGTGAGGGTTTTTTATTACTTCATGTATAGAATATCCTCTTGCTAGATACTTAATCTAAAAAAAAAAATAATTAAACAAAGCCAGAGTGTAAATCCACCATTTTTGAGATAATATTTAAATCACCAATCTCACAATTTCACAGGTGTTTTGAAATACTGTTGTGATCAATCTGATGTATGAATATACACTATTCAACATTATATAAACTACTTAGTAGTTACAATCACTATTTTTAGGAGAAAAATGAAGGGATCCAGAAATAGACTATAATGAAACCAAATACTCAGTAGAAACTAGCAGGGCTTTGCTTCCTGATTTACAAGTTTTGGTACAGGACTGTAAATGCTAGACATCTGTAGTATTTCCATTTCCCAAGCAGAAACTAAAATTGTTGATGAAGTTGAACTTCACATTCACTTTAAATTTCCCAAAGCACTGAAACTCTGCCAGTTTCTGAATTTTAGCCAGATGTGATACGTGGCTTACCCCCAGGATCTTTTGGATTTCTCACTGGCTGATTTAATACAGCCAAGAACCTATTTCTGTTATGTGTTTGGAGAATCCAACTTGTTCCAATTCAGAACTAAATCTGCAACTGACCAGTTTATTTATTGTATTTATGTTTATCCTGCTCCATACCTTCATAGAGGGCTGAGGAGGACAAGGGAAATGGTATCTCTCACTATTTAAGGTACAAAAGAAAGGGAAAAATGTGGGAGTAATTCTTGAATTACTTTCCTAAAATGATGAACGAAGGCTACATCAGAACATATTTGGTACACCACCTCATTCACAGCTAAAATATTCTCAAGTACAATTCACTATCCTGCCACATTTCAACAGCAAAAGGTCTCATTCTTTCTGCTTAAAACTACCTTGCAGTGCTGAAAGATGGAGGAATCAAAATAGTGTTTCCTGAGGGTTTAAGGATATGGAAGGAACAGAGTGTGTCATAGTGACAAAGAAGAGTTCTCTTAGTAAGTGTTGCAAGTGGTAAAGCTACTGGCCTGGTCCTGAATAAGTTCAAAGGTTTCCTGACAATATTGTAAGTCAAGGTGAGAACTGGCCTGAAATATTTTATATATTATTAGTGTTCCATAATACATAAGAACAGTATTCACAGAAAAGGATTTGGTTGTGCTAAACGTTGTTCTAGCATGGCACAAATGTGTAAAAAGTTCTTTTCTAGAGTGTAATTCCTTTTGTCCCAAAGTAAGTCCTTATATACTGGTCAGAGATAATAAATCAACACAACACAACTGCAGTACTCACTAGCATACAAGATTCGATTTTTGGGATGATTCAAAACCCTAAAATGGGGCAAATAGAAGTGGAATACATGGGAAAATGAAGACTCTTTATCCATAAATATCTTACATGCATTTAAAAATGCAGACTCAAACCATACATAACGGTTCAAATGCATGAATGTTCTCTCTAGAGTCAGATCTATTGCAGCCCACCACAACATTTTCATGCAATCAGGAGGCTAGACACCAAAGATGACATTATAATGGAAGTCAGAAGGTGGTGGTTCTGTGACTAGGTGTTATCCTTCTGAGGCCTTTCATCAGAGGCCGTAGAAATTGGTTAAACTGATCCTATGACAGACAAGGTCATTCTATACTGGGAGACTGCTTCAAGCTGAAAAACAGATAGATATTGTAACCAGCACAAAGAAGCTGAAAATGAAAGTAACAGTGAGTTCATGTGTACTGTTTGCTTATTAAAGAGAGCTCAGAGGCTAATTATCATGTCTGGTGAAGGTGAACTTCATGGTCCTTCCCTGCATCATTCTTCACCACCTGGTGACAAAAACTTTTCCCAGAAAAGGAAAGACTGAGAAGAGAGTTCAGGCAATATGTTGATGACAAAACAGAGCAGGTGGAGAGGCAGGCTCAGCTATAGTTCATCAGCAGAGTTCTTGTAGGTACAGTTTTCTCCTTTTCTTCCCATTATCATTCTGAAAGTAGACCATAGGCATTTTACATTTCAGTTTACATGCTTTAGTTCTGTATGAGAAATTGTAGGCTCTTTGATTCCGTAACATAAAACAAACCATGTGTTAGAGAAAGCAGTAAAAAAGGGAGGGAAGACACCATAGGAAAACAGGCCAGACTTGCTCAGCAATGCGCATTCCGCGAAAGACTTGCATTGGAAATGACAGAAAAGCATACATTAATCTGTAAACCTCACTCACTATGAGGTCTAAAAAAGCAACTTATTCTGCCTAAAAATAACATTATACAAGGTCTTAAATAAATATATTTGGTAGCTTAGCAACCACAAATATTTATATATGCATAAGTCTGGTCTGTCAAAATATCATGGGAATTGTATAGCATGAAAAACATTTTATAGACATACAAAATTAGTCTTATTTGCAGGGTTGCCATAATAACCCTTCATGGCAGACTGGAAGTGTTGTTTAGGTAACTGGCAGTAAGCGCTAAGTGCCTGATAGTCTTAAGATAAAAACAAGTTGTGCAAAGGGATGTGCCTCGATTGATACTGCCTATGCTAGTAAATTTGCTAAAATATTAAAATAGTCTCTGCCAGAGAGAAAGTCCTGTATCATCTAATGAAAAGCCTGTTCTGACTTGATAGAAGAGCTGCAATACGTACCTTGAATGAGAATCAAGTAGTTACAAACATTGCTATTTCTAGTAGGCAGTGGTTGGCCAAGATTTAATCATAGCAAATGTTTGCAAAGTCAGTCCCCAGCTTAATTTTAATCAGAAAAAATTTTCTTCATGAAGCATTTTGCATACTAGGTTCTAGCTATTCATCTAGCATGCACTGAACGTTCTGTTCCTTGACATAAATAGCTTTATATTAGTTAAGGATCTTTATATAGGCTGTTACCTTAATAAACCATAATAACTTAGTTAAAACTAAGAAGGGAAGAATTCATGTTTATGTAGTGTTGGATAAGAAGTAGGACACCAAATATAAGACCTGCACTTGCCTTTGCAAGTACAAGATATTTAGACTGTAGAATCACAGAACAACCCAGATTGGAAGGGATCTTGAAAGATCATCTGGTCTAACCTTTCATGGTAAAGGGAGCCTAGATGAGCTCATCTAACACTCTGTCCAATCGCATCTTGCAAACCTTTGGTGATGGGGACTCTATCACATCCCTGAGGAGGTTGTTTTAGTGAATGATTGTTGTCACTGTAAATTTTTTTTCTCTTATATCAAGATGAAACCTCTCCCAGCATAACTTGTATCCATTGCCGCTTGTCTTCTCCACACGGCTCCTTGTGAAAAGAGAGCCTCTGTGCTCTTTGACACTGCCCTTTAAGCACTAGGATACTGTGATGAGGTGTCCTTGAGCTTCCTCTTCTCAGGGGAGAAGCAATGTACCTCCTTCAGCCTTTCCTCATAGGGCAGGTTCTCCAGCCCTTTGATCATCTTCGTGCCCTCCTTTGAACCCTCTCCAGTCTTTCTTTGTCTTTCTTGAATTGTTGGGATCAGAACTAGACACAGTACTCCAGCTATAGCCTGATGTGTGCTGAGTAGAGTAGGAAAGCACTGAGCAGAGTGGTAAGATGCAGATGGTGGTTTTAGAAATTGGCACTATCATTCCAGAGGACAGAATTGGGACACAAAATTCATACAGTTCAGTATAAACGTGAAAACATCCACAGCTCCCAGCTCTTCTCAGAGGCAGAAGGTCCATGAATAGATTTAGCTAAATGTCAGTTAAATTAAATTCTTCCTTCATATTCAGGACAACTCCCACTCAATAAAATTTGAGTGAACCAGTACAGCAATGCACCTACCCTGTGCAGAAAAGCAAAGATATATCTCACAAGTACCTTCATGACAGCCAGGAATATAGGTTACCTATGCTGTCTAACACAGTGTTTATATTTGCTTGATTTATGTATAGATCTTAAAATTTTAAAAAACTGTTGTATTTTGTCAGTAGCAATAAAACTGATACCCATTGCATAAATATTTTTCTTCAAGGTAAATTTCTAATTTGGAGTTTAGTATATTTAGGCTTTTATTATTATTATTTCTTGCTTTTACTAGCTTTAGAATGCTGCCATTCACCAAACTTGGAAATTATCACAACAATCTAAATTTTCACATAGTAAAAATATTTATTGCCCTCAGGCACAAAATATTTTGTCATTTGTTCAAAATATCATTTAGATGAGAAATATGATCAACATTTAATCATTTCTTTAGAAAATAACATTCAGACATGCCAAATTTTCAATGAACTTATTCATACTGATTCTAATAAGCTTAACAACTTGTTTTGGCTGCAGCTATCTTTTTTCCATATGGAAGTGCTTCTACTAGCTTTCTTCCAGATTATGTGGTTGAGAGGAGGATGTGGAGAAAAGTCCTGTGTTGTTTTTTGTGGCACAAATTCATTTTGGGGACTGACACATGCAATATAAATTGCTCTCAGTAAGCCTGAATCCTGAGGGCACGTTTTGGCAGTATGACAATGAAATCTTTACCTTAACAATCTGTGTCTAAATTCACAAAAAGATTTAAGGATGCACCGACTTTACACTAAGCATACATCTGCAGAGATAGCATGCATTTCCACATAGGTGTATTGTACTAGAGCCATTTCTTCAATGTTGTGCATAAAGGCAATTTTAGCAAAGTTAGGAAGGAAGACATGGATGATGTTACAGCAAAGAGAGCACACAGATCAGCTCAATAAGAAAAATAGATGTAGTAGAAAGTAGAATAAAATAACTTATCAAATCACTATATCAAACAGAATGAAAGCTTGCTTTCTAATTGCCTCAATCAAGAAAAAAATAATCTTTTGTACCAAATGAAAATATTCCTAAGAAAAATCCATATTTAATGTGCAATATCACAAGCAGATTTTATGTCCTTCTAAGGCTCAGCAACCACCAAAAGGAATATTCCTTTCCTCCTCATAGCTTCAAGTATAAATTTCTGCAACCCCTTTAGTGCCATATCAATGATGTGAATGGCTGAAAACAGGTTGCTTATTTCACTAAATTCATTTTCAGTAGATGAATAATGGCCACCCAAACAACCGCACTAGTAAAAGGAGGTAGTGGTAATGTACAACTAAGACTGGGGAAGATAGGACTCCACTTGGCAAATGCACCATCTAAACCTGGTTTAGCCTGCTTGTAAAACTACAGCCACAGAAGACAATGGTCAAAAGATGTCAATGAATATAACACCAGAGATTAAAACCTTGTGCTTTCCAGAGAATTTTATACTTGGATAGTTGGGCAGAATTTTTTTCATGAATCTAGATTTGATATATTGTAGAGGAACTTTAAATCATCAACTCTAATCACAGTCAGGGATCATTTATTTGATCTGCCCTTAGCAACCAATGCACTGAGCCAAAAGGCTTTGGGAGAAGAGCTGGTTGTTCACTCAGGAGTTAGCCTGAATGAGCACCATGCTTGCGTCTTTGCTCTGACCATCCACCCAGGACACTGGCCCTCTCTTCACACAGACTCAGTGCATGGTGGAGAAGTTAGGACAGAAAATGGGCACTAAGAAGAATTAGTTGTTGAACAAAAACTCTTCTATGAAGTATATGACAACATTTGCACAGACATCAGAAGAAGAAATTGAGGCTGGAGTTGATAAGGCAAAAGGTAAACAGTTAGCTTCCATAGCTATCCTGCAATACAGGATTTCTGTGTCACCTCCTTGTTCTCTTCTTTAGATTTTGAATTACCAGCTGTCACACTATGGGGGGCAAGGTAAGCATTAGTAAGTGAAAGAGATCACCTTGAAAAAGCCAATTCCAAATGTAATAAATCTTGGTGGAATAGACACCCATAAGGAGAAGAACATCTGGATGACCATCTTCTGGTATGCACAAATTTCTGACACATACATGAAAAAAGAGTTGTGGAATCAGGTAAGAGAACAAAACCTAAGTGTCCCAAGTTATCTCAATAAATTATTTTTAAAAAGATATTGAATCATCCAGATCACACTATATAATTATTTTAACACGATGAATACAAAAATGAAGCGATTTTCAAAAACTGGAACAGACTTCTTAAAAGTTTATGCGTAGTGAGCCACAAAATGGAATATAAAAGAAATAGGGTAAATTAATAACAGACACAAGAGCCAGTCTACTAAAAGAATAAACTTTTACAGGCAAGAAAAAGGAAAGGCAAAAAAAAAAAAACAACACCCAAACCACCCTTGCTAAAAAGTAATTCTTTAAAGTCTTTTTCATGTGCATCAAATCAAATTATACTTAACAGAAAAGCATTCATATGTGTATATGGAATAGAAATAGCTCTGTAACTAATGGTGGTAAAAGTATGAAAGCTTCAAAGACTATGAACAATTTCTCAAGCATTTGAATTCTAGCAAAAGCTTATCTGAGCTATTTTGAGTTACTTCTGGATCTGTAACACTGAGCAGGAAACCTCTGAAGAACAGCCTCTCGTGTGAGAATTTCAAACTTTTTTTTTTGGTCAGCTGAAAATACTGGGATAGTTTTTAAAATGTTTTCATTGTTGGCCTGAACTCTGAACCTGAGAAGGTCAATGGAAAAAGCTCTCCTATTGACTCCAGTGGGAGGGAGTGAGGCCTAGTAGCAAGCATTTCAGAAAAGTTCTATGCACTGTGAGAATGTTTTTAATGTATTTCGGCACTCTTTGTAGCATCAGCCTTTTCTCTTCAGGTTTGATTAACTTTCCAGACAAAGACACAAGGGGAACAGAATATTTTAGTCAATCTAAAATCTTCTTCATTTTCCATATGCTTAAATTAACTTCGTAAAGTCGATATACTGAAAGTTCCTCAAATTATATAACACTTAGAGATCCTGAAGGTTATTACATAAATCTTAAAATTTTTTAGCTTGGAAGGTGAAATCAAACTTTAAAGTTCAAATGTCTTCAATGCTTTCCCCTTTCTTTCTCTTTGAGGTCAGAAAAATAGCTGGATAATTGTGTTGCTTTATAAAACACATGCAAAAAAGTACACTTCCTAGAACCCATAAGTAAATGGGTTATTTAAGAAAAAAATTCAATTGACAAATATCATGATTAAATATAATAAGCTCCTGAAGCCATTGCTCCATGAAAATAAATTGTTTCCTTTTAAAACTTTTCATTCAATAAAATATGTGATGAATTCCATGTAGGGAACTTGGCAAATACATAAGTATCTCATGTCATTTTGTGGCACGGGTCTTACTTTCTTCAAGTAGGATGTCAGACGCAGCTTAGGCTGTATGAGCTGAGCTGTCTGCAAGTAACTGTCATACAGAAGCAGGCTTAGGCAGAATAAGCACAGCTGAATCAGTACATATTTCCAATCCAGCAGAGTTGTGGCTAAGTGCCAAAGGGGCAAATAACATCAAAGCATTTTACAAGCAGAGTGAGGTGAATGATAATGATCTACAACAGTGTTTTTCTCATTGTAGTCCGGGAGACAGCCCAATCCCTCAAGGAGCTGGCATGGGCAAGGCCCAAGAATGTGGTGGTGCTTCCTGTTGGTTATTTTGGAATGGGTTGTGCCAGCAACAGATTACACCAGTGGTGTCCTGTTGTGGGTTAACAGAGCTGCTTACTCTCTCCCCAAGTGGGATAGGGGACAGATCTGGAAGGGCAAAAGGGAGAAATCTCATGGGTTGAGGTAAAGACAGTTTAATAGGGAAAGCAAAGCTGCACATGCAAGCAAAGCAAAATAACAATTCATTCACTACTTCCCACCATCAGACAGGTGTTCAGCCTTCTCCTGGAAAGCAGGGCTCCATCAAGCATAAACCCTCCTTTGGAAGACAAGTGCTGTAACGCTGAATGTTCCCCCTTCCTCCTTGTTTTGCCCAACTTTTGCTGCTAAGCATGACATCATCAAGTATGGAATATCCATCGGTCAGTTGGGGTTAGCTGTCCCAGCTGTGTCCCCTCCCAAATTCTTGTGTGGCCTCAGCCTACTCACTGGCAGGGCACTGTGAGAAACAGAGAAGGCCTTGATGCCGTCCAAGCACTGCTCAGCAACAGCTAAAACGTCAGTGTGTTATCAACACTGTTTTGGTCACAAATCCAAAACACAGTGCCATATGAGCTGTTATGAAGAAAATTATCCTGGCCCAAACCAGCACACGTCCCCAGTTCTCAAAGGCATTTCACCCAGAGGAGTTTTCTGAAAGTTCTCAGCATAAGGAGAGCATCCACCGCCACTGTGGTGGGTTAACCCCAGCTTGCAGCTAAGCACCCACATAGCCTCTTGCTCATTCCCCTGCCTCCAGCAGGATGGAGCAAGAAAATAGGAAGAAAGAAAAAACTTGTGGATCAAAATGTATTTGCCAATGTTTGCTGCAGGCAAAACAGACTTTTGAGAATTTGATATCATCACAGGTTATACTTAGTCCCTTCAGTGAGACAATAAGCAGTGTGTTCAGTCAGGACATCGTGGTTTCCTTCTGCTGCTTCTTCCTTCCCACTTTTTTCCTGTCCTTCAGTGTGGGTCCTCCACAGGCTGCACTCCTTTCAGGGAAGTACATGGTCTGTCATGGGCTCATCCGTGAGTCATAGTCTATTTGAGATATACCTGTACCAGAAGTTGGCTGATGGGGTCAGCTTTGGTCTCTGGTGGGCCTATTGTGGAGCTGTCTGGGAGCAGCTGTCTCCAGCACAGAACAGCCCCTGACCTCCTCCCAGGGAGGCTGTCCCTGAAGGTCCCTCCACTCCCAAAGCCTCATAACCTATGCCTAATAGAGTTACGTGTCATTATACTACACGGTTTGTCCATTCCTGCTTGCTGATTTCCCTTCGCCTAAATAGATATAGGAAAGATAAATGTTCTTCAACACTTCTGATCCCTATGAGGAACTGAATAGTCCAGAATAACAAGCAATAAATTTCATAGTTTCCAAATGTAATACTTGGGTACATGTGGAAATTTCATCTAGAAATCATAGTGTTCCTGTAGAGAAAGTTTTACCGCATCTGACATACATCACTGTATGTTCTCATATCTTTAACCTGTCATAACTGCAACAAAAAACAATTTTCTCTGAAGGTTTTGAGGCTTCTCTGCATGATCAGTATAATGCTGTAAAACTCTGTCTGGTTTTACTATTGGGATTATCGTAAACAAAGCCTACTCTCAGAGCATTCAACATTTGAATCAGGGATTTACTGGGGTTGAAAAGAATTTTCTTATAACGTGAAGTAATGGCAAAAGTTTTCCAAGCAACTCTGATTTTATTAAGTCTTGAATCACATGTTTCCAAACCTCTGGACTTTTGAGAATCTGTCATAACTTAAAACCTATTTCTATAACATCTCAGATAATGGGTTTTGGTTACCTAAATATATGTCTAAATTGCTACTGGGTTGTTATGTTCTGTGTGCATTTTTGTATTAAATCTTATTTTTTAAAGGAATATGCTTCTATTACAATAAAGGTAAATGCCACTCAAAATCTTGAGGACAGTGATTACCAGTCCCATTCGAAGACACAGTGCAGTTGCTTGATTCAAAGTAGGTATTAGAAGTGTCCCAGTCTGCATTTTCCTTCATTTCTGTATTTTCTAGGAAATCAGAGTATGTTTCATAATCTTCCAACTGAACACTGTGATCCAGCAATTTTTTTGTTATTGCCAGAACTAGGTTCCTCTGAGAATAATTTCTGTGGTCTGTAGACAGTCCTGTCTGATAAGGTCATAAATAGAAAAAAATTTCATTTATACAAATAAAGAAGAACTTCTTTTCATTGTCAACTGTGATATTTAAAATGCAGAGAAAGATTATTACTCAAAAATCCTATTTCTATGCTGATCACATTCTCCAACACATGCAATTTAAGCCACAATTACATTTAATATGCAGACACAGCTACAGTTTAATGTAAGTACACAACAGCAAAGCAAAAGAGAATATGCCATTTTTCAATAACTGGTGTTTACTACTGAAGGAGTGATACAAATTATTGTTATATGACATTATGCAAGTACATAAATGTATCGATTACGAAAAAATGCAACTGATAGCATGGACAAAAAGCAATATTGACTTCTCATACAGACTTCCCAGTTTCACAGGCAAGAGACAGTACAAGAATAGGCTTGTGGTCATTTTTGGACCAGAACTAACAGGGCATATTTCTGCTCTTGCCTCTGTGTTATATTTAGATCACAGCACAGTTGCAAAAGGCAACATTTTCAAAACTAACTAGTGAGTTTTGACTGTTCAACTTGAGCTTCCTGATATTATCAAGCTTCATATTACAGTGATGTCAGAAAACCAAGTCCCTCAACTACTGAGATACTCCATATCAATAACTTCAGAGTACATACTTCAGATCCTTATCGTGTGAATAGTATTACTTCCTTTCTTCCTGTTTGTCAGCATCATCTTCTTAGTCTATAAACTCCTTGGAGAGGACTTATTTCTTGCTGTATATTTGTACAATTCTTGCTACAGTGGGTCCCTGACCTTGCTTAAGATTTCTGTTTTCTTAAGTATGAGTAATTACAATTAGCAGTTAGAACAATAACATAAACACTTTGATGTTCCATTCAAGAATTAAAGACATAGGCATTTTCATTTGGATTTGTAATGCGGGGTTTGATCAGTTAAAACATAATCTACAAAAATCCATCTGGAGGGTAAAATAAATTGGTTCCACATTTGTACTGTCACATAACACTGCTGTAGATATTGTCATATGAAAAACAGTCCACATTTGTGTTAATTTCTGATTTGGCAAAAGGCACCATTGGTTAGTCTTGGTGATAGCAGCTGATAATTTTACATTAGGAGATCCCTAATTTAAGACATTTGTAAGCTCTGAACTGTGCAAAGGTACTCAGAAATTAATGCTATTTTATGTGGTTAAAATCCTTTAAAAGAGCTTTTAATTTTTTTTTTATTCAATTATAAATGAATTCATGGTAAGATGTTTATTTTGTTATCTGTAAAAATTTCAATAAAATCTTTATTAGTGTGAGGAAATATATATGCTATCAAGAACTTCCTGTCAATCACAGCATCTACTCTGACTCCCTCCAAAAATGCTTTGTGGGAAGAAATGTTAAAGAGAAAAAGACAAAATACACAAATTTTACAGTCTGTTGATCATTATATACACTGCACCTAATTGACATGGGATCTAGTTTTGCCTCATGGGATTTTGAACCATTGACTTCAATGAGAACAACATTGTACTATCATGGAGATATATCACTGTATAAATTATCTTGATTAACTAATTAGCTTAGTAATAGCTTTGACAGAAACACAGTGAAGAAGGAAAAATTCGGAGGCATTCTACCATGAGAAACATTCACATAGAAACATTCCTTCCATGTTACTTTATGTACCGTGTCAGTAAACTGCAATAATTTATAAACAGGAGTATCTTAATCTCCAATGTTGTTCCTTTTAAAATGGTAACTACAGGTAAATAGGAGACACCAGTGTTTACTTTCCATCTATATGGATTTCAAATAATAATGTTTTGGAAAATAATCAAGTGCCCGTAAGACATGTAAAAATTTATTTGGCAAAGTATAAACACTAAAGTAAAATAATATTTTTCCTATGTAAGACACAAGTTCAAAGCATGTCTTACAGTAGCCTGTAAAAGAACCATTCCTAATGCATCTCTTCTGTAAGCTACTGTTGATAAAAGATTACCATTGGAACTCCTTGCAGCATCTTATCATCATCCATTACAATATTCATCTCAACATTTTAAATCTGTTTCTCAAGCAACCTTCTACAGAGGATTTTATTGTGATATCTCATCAAAACCAAAAAAGAAAGCTAAATGCATGTTATGGTTTGTCTGTAAGACTCCAGCTCAAATAAAATGTCACTGTAGATTGTACAAATCACTATGAACAAATACAGTCTTCAAGCCTGGTGTAAAACATCCCCAGATAAGACTCTAAGACTATCAAATGCAGCTTTGGGACATGCTTTTGTCCCCTTCATCTTTAAGCTCATAGCTCAATCCAATTATCCACAATTTAGCCTCTGCCAGTGATTTGTGTACACTTGTGTTGCAGAGGAGGAATTTTTTGTATGACTCAAGTGTAAAACTTTAGCTTACAAGCCAAAAACATCTTCAAAAGGAACCCATGAAATGAAATAGTAAAAGCATGAGACAAGACTCTATGATATGAAAAATGACAAAAAACCCAAACAGTTTCTAATCACATATATTAACTTTCTCCTCAATGGTAACTTCTTTTAAATGAGATCTGCAAAGCACAATTTGCTTATTTTGTTCATCGGTAAAAAAAAAACAAAACATTGTATGTGAAAAATTTTCTTCCAACAAGAACAGGACTTGAGTAGATCTATATAAAGTTCTGAATTCCAGAACAGAAAACAGTCGGACTTAAAATAACTCAGGAGTTTTCCAGAAGTTAAATGCTTGTTTGTGTGTTATTTTTTGACATTATTTCCACATCCACAGTATTAGGTCTTTGGTTCTATGCAACTGAAGCCATCCAGAACAAAGACTTCCAG
>JAOXJM010000041.1:33073131-33086838 GCA_026413425.1 Tringa solitaria | reverse complement strand
CACCTGGGCACACTGCTGGCTCCTGTTCAGCCGGCTGTCCACCAACACCCCCAGGTCCTTTTCTGCCAGACAGCTCTCCAGCCACCCTTTTCCAAGCCTGTAGCGCTGCCTGGGGTTGTTGTGACCCAAGTGGAGGGCCTTGCACTTGGCCTTGTTGAATCTCATCCCGTTGGTCTTGGCCCATCGATTCAGCCTATGGTTTCTTTCACTATACAAAATTAACAGAGGGGTTTTTTGTGAATAATTATTGAGATAACATGATCTAATCCTAAAAAGACACATATGAGAAAGTTTCAATAGTAATATTTTTACTGAAATATATTAGAAAAATTCTATGCATAAAGTCATTCAGATGTGTAAATGTTTTCAGACTGGAACAATAAATTAAAACTAGAAAGGTTGTAAATAAGTCACAAGTGTCTATGATGTCTCACTTGATAAGTAACTCTTCTGAAATACTGACATGAAAATTACATTAAAGAGCCTCTGTTGAAGTTGCTACAGATTGTTCTCAGTCCACTCCTTATATTTAAATCAATATTTATTTACTTAAGTTTTGTGCTCTGTATTGCACAGATGCAGTCATAATGAATGCCAAAAAATGTTCAACAATATAAATTGTTATTTATCTACAACAACTTGAATTTTTTAACCTTGATATCAGAAACATGAAGAAAAGTAGAGGGACGTGGTGAGAAAATGTATACGGAAGAAATTTTATTCTAGTTGCTCTCTATCCTATTTAACAGCCCCAGGGAGCACTGTACAATACTACAGAAATAACTGACCACATGCAATGCAATGTCTTTAAAATGTTGGAAGAAAATTTTCAAGAAGATTTTGTACACTATGGAAGAAAAACTTCTGATAGTTTAAAAAATTCAAATTTATAGAGTATTTTTTCATAGCTAGTATAGGAATCAGGATTATGAAACGTTTATTTCTCCTTAAATGTAGACAAACTGTTGTAAGAACCATTATAATCGGAACACTTATTCACTAGGAAAAAACATGTCTATTTTTTGCCACTCCATTTAAAATTAAGAAATAAGAAGATATGAGAATCAATGAAATTTTATGAGCTAAGTGAAGTTGATGAGAAATAAAGTAGTAGATAATGTTTCAAAGGGAGAAATCCATATCATGTGAAAGAATCTTTTCCTTTCTTGCAACCATTTTTGCACTATACACTTTTAAAAATAAGAACCTATCAGTAGTACTGTGAAAAAAACATTTTTTGGGAAAAAAGCCCCCCCAACATGAAGCATGTTTCATTTAAAAATAAAAATTTCTTAAGAATATGATGAAAATTAATACTGACCTTCTATCCATCAATACTAGGCTTTCTTGTTCTGGTGGATTTTTTACACTTACATTTTTTTACATTCAAAAATGTTTCGTTTGGACTCTCAGACCCAAGCAACATAACTAAATACATTTGTATATTTTATGTAATATTGAAGCAAACAGTAACAACAAAGCAATATGTTAATATGTAAAAAAAGTGTTAATTTTTCAGTTCAGAGTACAACTTAGCTAACTACCGAACCCCTGAACATAAAGAGCTATAATACGATATTTTCAACAAATAGCAATTTATTTATGTATCTAACACATGCCTAACAATATACCAGTTTGTTTTACTGTTTGCAACATATTCTCAAATTGCAGTTGGGTTCCGTCATGGGCTCTCCAGTCACATGGAACTCTGTAGACTATATTGAAAACTTTTCTCTGAAATAAGCGAACTGAATTTGGACCGAGAACATTTATTATACAACACTGTGGTTCGAACTGCTTCTTGGAATGGCACATGGGCTGAAGATTATAAACACAAGCAAGTAGGGGATGGGGGAGTTGAAAAGTACCCTGCAGAACAGAAAAAAAGAGATTTCTTTTATGGTGTTTATAAAAGATAGCTAGAATAATTTAATTCTTGAAGTTTTACTAATGTAATAAGCATAAAAATAAAATTTAAGTATAGGAATTATTTAGCTAATGACTTTTCTCAGCAGAAAAGATTCAAATTATATATAAGAATGGGAAATTGAAGAACTTGCAAACGAGATGACATATTCTTTGTAGTGTACAGATACTTGCATATGTGTTATATGCAACTCATCTTGACTTTTAGTTAAAATCAGTGGACACTTGCAAAGGCAGCTTGATTATTTTGAGTAGAATTTTCTATGCTTAAATTAGGTGCTTACTGAAAATACAAACATTGAGTGCAGTTAGGACAGTTGATCCACCTAAACTATTTGCCTCCACGCTAAGTTCACTACCCTCAGTGGGGAGAGCAGAGAATTATTTTCTTACTAGGTGAGCAATCAAACGTTACACGTTCTTGCAGAAGGTGAGAACTACCTGCACATCAAGTTGTTCATAAACTTGAGAACATTAAACTTCATACATTTTAATCAGAATTAGGATATTAATTTTCTCTCTCTCTCCAATGTATCTCTCCAAAGCTTTTATCTATCCTTTCTAACTGACACTTCTGTGTCTACATGTATCGAGGGCATTTTCAGGCTATAAAGAAGATACCAAATGAATTTAAGTACTTTAGGTGCCTAGAAGTATAAGTACCCAGGCTATGCAGAGCTGAATTAGGTTTTGAGTCCCATTTTTGGCTGGATTTAATCATACTGAATCATCCAATGTATAAATGTATCTTCTGGTATATAAAAGGCCAAAAGAAAAATTATTTCACTTATGAAAGTTTTGGGATCCATATTCATTATTAGCACAACAGATTAAAGCATTAGACAATTAAATTATTATCAAGAAAAAAAAATAATTCACACTACTGGGATAAAAATGTTGAAGGAATCTACATATCATTTTGTTCTGTTCATTGGTCAAATACCCATCCTTGGGGTGTCTGCCAGTTCTTAGGGCAATATTTTCAGTGTACTTGACTGTACTGCCCTAAGCTAGAGAAATCACTTCTGAGGGTATGAGCCCTACACAGTAAAACCCTAATTTGGCCAATCTGGAAAAGAGTAAAAACTGGAATTCTGTGTGATCCACATTTAAAAAATGAAATAAATCAGTGTCATCCACAATATAGATGAAATAGTACCATGGTAAAATAGTAATAAATTGAGCAATTCAAATCTCAAATGGCAAATCATTATTTCAGTGTGTTATTCTATCCTTTCTTCCTCTTTGGACAATGGACATGAATTTGTCCATTAACACTCAATCTGAATTTACACAGATTATTAATATACTAGACTTAGAAGCCAATACTTGCATAAATCAATTACATTTCTTTGCTTTCAACCTAAATAATGGAAAATATTTATCAATTTAGATACTTCTGTGATTTACTTGAAAAGGAAAACTGGCAGGAAGTTATGTTGACTTTGAGTGATGACTTTAGATATTGTTTTGTGCAATACAGAAGTTTGGGTTTCCTTCCCTGAATATCCAAAATTCAGAAGTTGGCTGCAGAACAGGCTAAGGATTTTTTCATATAGAGTATTTTTTGCTTAGAAAATTTCCAAGTTCTTTTTGCATTTTTGGTTAAAAGAGTGATTCAGAGCTTGTCTGGTTTTGAATAAAGACTCTTACAAATTTAAGGATATAAGCCCAGCAGCTTAAAATCTTTTGTTCATCTACAGAAAGCTCCAATAGCTTTATCTTCATGCTCTCCATCCTTTCCTGTCTTGTGGAAAGGAATCTCATCTTTGTAACAATGGAGTAATAAATGAGTCTTATAGGTGGTTTTTAGCTTTTTGTTGTCAGTTGTTAGTGTTTGTTGCCTTAGTTCGAGCCAGCTCTAGTGGTATGATACATTTGATACAGAGACAGTATGACCAACACAGAGCTCCTAGTCACTTAGCCTGAGAGAGGAGGTGGAAAAATAAAAAGCACATTCCTCCCAAATTAAATGTCTGTCAGAGAGAAACCAGTAATTCTAAAAGCCTCAAGAGACTTATCAACTCTGTCTAAATTAGTTGGATATATCATAGCCAATAAACTTCTTATTCTCATTTTAATGCTGCTCCAGATATCTCTGTTCCAACTATATCTAAATTTAAATGGAAAAGTGACACACGTAATGACTTTGGACTCAGTAACTGAGAAAAAACCTCATGCAATGTTAGATATAAATTAATTTATGCTCATGGAAGATGGCAGAAGTGATTCAAACAGGATGGAAGCATCAGCTGACTTCCTTGGCATCAAAAAAAACCAAAATTGAGGAAAATTATACAACTGAGACAAATTATGCTATTTGTAGAGAGACTTAGATTAAGGACACATGATGCATGGGAGCTGAAATTAAATGCCAAGGGTCAATAAAAAAGTGGAACTATAAAATAAACTCCTAACTCTGGAATCAGACTACTCTTATCCTAGACATGTGCAGAAAACCTGTGGGTCTAACTATGTCTACGTGGTTTAAAAGCTCCAGGCTCTTTCTGTTGTTAAAAATATTACTTGAAAGAAAGACAACCCCTACTTCTGAAAATTGATCCTGGTCTATTACAAAAGAGAGGACCTTAAAAGGTTGGACTCTGTGGCTTTTTTGTAAACCTGACCTAAATATTGTCCATGTAGCATTAAGACATGCTACAGTGCCTAGCTTTTGTTCAGCAAGAATTATTCTGAAGACTTCACTAGATATCAACTATAAAAGCATATTCTTTGTAGAACTTGAACTGCTAATACTTACATGATGGAACACAACCTGAAATGCCTTCTTAAAATATGCCATTTTTACACATCTGGTGCTTAGGCATTTCCAAATGATACTGTAAATTTATAGTTGCAAAGGAGTTACCAAATCATAGAAACAAACAATAGCAATGGCAGCATTTATTAATTGTTTATGAGGCTTAAAACATTCAACGTGAAATACTGAGACAGCGTAGAAGCC
Organism: Tringa solitaria; assembly: GCA_026413425.1. Classification (NCBI taxonomy): domain Eukaryota; kingdom Metazoa; phylum Chordata; class Aves; order Charadriiformes; family Scolopacidae; genus Tringa; species Tringa solitaria. The sequence goes on along the minus strand of JAOXJM010000041.1, from coordinate 33,081,947 downwards.
TTTGTACATTTGCAGATTTGTTTTACAAAACTGAAAACACACTTTTAGAGTATATAGGCAGCATGTATGGAAAGGGCTTAAATAAAGCTGTGCAACCTCTCACGAACGACAGACCCAGGATATGCATAGGGACTGTCCCTGTAATGTTTCTGCTTGAAAATTTTCCACAGCTAAAAGATTGCACATAAGCTGCAAAAGAGTAGATTTGAAGGAAAACTCAAAATACCTAAAACTAAAGAAGGGTTCTTTATCAGAATTCAGAAGCATAAGAGGATTATTTTTTTTAATTATAAATTAAGGAGCTAATTAAATAGCCTTCATCTTAAGCATACTTATTCATTCATATCTATTTATTTATTCTAGCATGTATGTAAATCTTATATTTCATTATGTTATTAAATATAAGCTATACATCTTAAGTGAGAAACTTCTTCAAAAAAACAGGCATCATTTGACATATGAAACTTTTTCAAGGAAGTACAAAACTTCATTTTAGAGACTGGAATTTTTTCTCTATCCCTTCTTTCACCTTGTTTTTTTCTTTTGACATAATGTCAAATATTTTCTCTACACATACAACTGAAATTTGTGTCTTCACTCTTAATCTCCTTGTATTCTACCCAAATTAATCTTATTTCTTGTTTCCCGGTTGTTTCTTTGCTGTTGCCTTCTTTGCAGTCATCTTAGTGAGGCTAAATTGAACTTTTCTCTCTTCCCTCAATTTTTGCATACTTACTTTTGTATTTAGCATAGATCCTTCTGTGAGCATCACAACAATCTTGCCTGTCAGGTAGCCACGTCCATAACCAGGGTTGGTTCTGATCTCACCCTTTCCTCCCCTAGGCCTAATACTGGAGATTCTTCTTCAAAAATTCAGCATTTCTTTCCACCTACACAATGTTTGTGCATCACCTGAGGTGTCAGTGAATCCACCTGTAGCTGTCTTTGGCCTTGATATACATCAGCTTGCCTCACTCTTTACTAGCCAGTGTTGCCTCTCAAGAATTTCAGTAAGCATGTTTGGGATGGCAATACATTTCAAGAAGAAAAATCTAACACATGTTATTTCTGGTACTGAGTGACTCGCACACTGCCTGCAGGATTGCTTTACTTACTATCACTAAAAAGCAATGCCTAAACCTTTCCTGTTTTCCATTTACCTTTATTATACTGATAGAATCCAAAAATATCAAGGAAGCAATATAAAAATAGGTAGAAATCCGTAATAATGCACTATAAGGTATTACCCAAACTGATGAGTTCTTCTATTATATGACCTGCTATAAGAACATTATACACTAAATAACTCATTCTTGTTGAATCTGAAGAGATTATGAAGTCTGCAACAAACACATAAAATAAAAGCATGCAAAAATCAGCATATTTTAATTTTCAGGTAAAAAACTAAATTTTATTTAAAAAACCAAATATAATATACATCCTTGTCAAACATAACATAGACATAATTTGAGATGTCTTATCCATTCCTTGGTTCTCTGAATGTCTCCCTAGAGAAGCCTGCTTCCATTTTAACCACATAGAGATCCCAAATTCAAACCAGACAATTACAGTTTATAAATATCTGGTTAGCTTCATTCTCCCTACATAGTTTTTCCCCTGGAAAGATTGATTTTGTATATTCTTTTCAAACCATGTCGGTTGTCAAGGGATGACTTCTTGAAAAGACTAAGTCATGAGGGATAGCCTACAACTATGTGTGAATAAGTAATGCTCACAGCAACAGCACAAAAAACTATTCATGTAACTAGTGGTCTCTGTATTATCTTTGATTTTTAATCAGTGATGGAACTAAAAGGTTTCTGGATTTTATTTTTATTATACTGAAAACATATTACTTAAAGTTTGCAAATCCATATGAAGGAAAATAGCCTTAAGAAAATATCTCCTCTTTCTCTCCTAAAATTTAATACTTGTATATGCATTCTTCTACTTATGATAATTCCCTGGAATTATTCAGGACCTTTAAGGAGAATAGCATAATTGCAGAAACTGTAACAGAACTTTTTGGATTAGACTTCTTGGAATTTTTGGGGTCAAAACTTAGGAATAAACAGTGGTGTTTCAAGAGTGTAACATGATAAAACGTCTCTATATCAATTCTTGAGTCTGTTGTCAGGTATATTGGAATTTTCATGAAGGTGTCTTAATCACACTTTCAACTAAATTCAGTTGTTCCTAATGATGATGTAGGATAGGTTGACGCTTTCTTCCAAAAGCATAAGTAAGTAAGCAAATGTAGCTAAGAATCAGATATAACTGTAGGAAAAAACAACCGAGACACCTTGTTTAGAGTTTTGTGTTATAAAAAAAAAAAAGCAGCACTTGGAAGCAGGTAGAGCAGTATATTTTTAACATTTAATACTCACTTGCTCTTTCTTTCTCTTTGTATTGTGTGCATACACATTTTAAAAACATGTATATATGGACACATCATATATTGAATTTGTGCGTAACAGGAGCTTTGTATGTAGTAAGTAACAGAAAATTATTAGAAGGGATTTCCCCATGTAACATTTTTAGAATGCTCTGTGGCCTTAATTATGATTTTGAATAGTATCTGAGAACTCTTCCATGAGTTTTCTCATCTTCATCGTGATAGTTACGAGGGGAAAAAAAAGAAGAGAAACAATTTTGGAGTTAGTTATTTGAAGATATACAAATAGAGAGACAACAAATAAATACAAATAGAGTAACAACAAATGCTGAAATCTTTGATGCTTACAATTTCCACTCCAGCTGTGTAATTCTGTTTCAACAACTGAAATCAGGAGTGCATCACGTCCGTTGATCTGAGTTTGAAGTTCTGCAAAGATACCAAAATTTTATGCAAATCTGTAACCTCTTAGGTTTGAAGTTAGGTACCTAAGTATTGACTTTTTGTAGCTAGGTAAAACGGGTATCTCTTGATCTCAACGAAAAAGCTACTTCTGAAAATGCAAATATACAATGTCCAGGGAGAGAACTATATCACTCATTTCTCTCTGAAATATCCCACCTTAGCTTAGGCAACATTACAATTAAAATAGCATCCTTGGTCAGGCAAAACTGTTTTTCTGTAAGCAAGGGAGATTCCTTGTGGTGGAAAAACTCCAAATTTTGTACCAGTGGTAAAAAAAGGCTTTGCACTTTCAATGTCATACATCCACATGCCTCCACACAAGACAAGCAATACACTCAGCAGTTTCAACATGCAAACCCAGCAGTCTGATGCTCTCTGGTACCTACTTACATTATTTCAGGCATTTTGAACTGTGTGAAAAATCAGTCATATTTTGCACTATTTCTTCTGCAAATCATTTAGAACAAAAGCAGATATAGAACCAGAAATGAAGTGTACCAGTTATGTGTTTTTTTCTGTTCATGGGGTTAATATTTTTGTCTACTGTTTGTTTTGAAAACAAAACTGATCATACCTGCACTGCATATATTTAGTCAAATCTTGTCATGCCCTCCCCAGGTCATATGGTTCCCAACACCAGCATTTCAGGTTTCTGATTTTTTCTGCTGTAGGAGGATTTTAACAGACTGAATATTTTTACTTGACACAACTCTTTTATTGTTTTTTTCTAGAAGTTTACAGGAATAACGCAAAATGTCTTTTAAGATATTAAAACGTGAAGCAAAAATATTTGATTTTTAATGTTACATATTTATGTGACCTGCTTATCCAGAACTCTTAGTGTAATTATTAACACAACTGAAAACCTTTCCTTCTAGGTTCATGTTTCTCCATGTGTAGCAGCCGTAAACCACAAGTGAAGTTTCTAATGTTAGACAAGGTGTAGCCATTAGTTCCGCTAAAAAGCTCTAACCACCAGTGCTCATTGATTTCTAGTTTCATATATCTTTAATGAGGAGATTAAATACTTGTTTAGGAAGCAGAGCCTGGCTTAAGTGGTGTTTGCTCATATAGCATGTACAATCAAAGACCTTCCTAATATTTCCCATTGGTAATAGAAGTGAAAAAACCTTTATTGCCCCAAATATAAACCGTTAGGTTGTTCTGCAGCAGCACTGGATGCATTATTATGGAAAAAAACATTAGAGATGAAATGCTGCAGAAAAAAAAAAGCCCCTTATAATTGATAATAGACTTTTATTTTCCTGTTATCTTAATTCTTTAAGAACACCAGGGAGTATTCTAAATTCCCATTTCAACTAAATAAAATAATTAAAAAAAAAAAAGAGAAGAAAGACATCTCAGCTAAGTTTTATTTTTGGATATATCAACTAGTTCTCACCAAGAACCTAGAGTAAGGAGAAGAATAGGGAAAACTGGGACAGATGCTGCAGTAGCAAATACTTCTGGAATGAGTGTCAAATGACAAGACTTGTGAAAAGTACAGAAACTCACTCTGTATGGAAAAAGCAATGAAAACCTTCAGAGTCTACTTAGAATGGAGAAAAGAAGCTGTGCTGTCCTCATGGTTGATTTTCCTCACTAAATTCAAGTAAAGTTGCTTTGGTCAGGGTATCAAAAAGCTTTAGTAGGACTGCAGTCAGATATAGATACAGATATAGAAAGATACAGATTAGGTACAGATAGAGATGATGATATATAGATATAGATGATATAGACATAGATATATAGATATAGATAGATATAGATAAATGTAGATATATAGATACATACATATTTTCTGATAGTGGGACTGAGAATCTGATGTTAGAGAAGAAACAGGTTTTGGGGTATGTGCTTTCCTCCCTGGTTCAATTGACTTCCCATAACTGAAATTATGAAGCAACAGAATTAAGTGTATAATGGAAAAAAAGTATTGATTAAGATAGGTAGAACAGAGAGCTTTGCAGATGCCCTGGGATTTCAAAAGTGTCTTGCTCCCCGTGCAGATTTCAGGAAATCAACTGCTAATGGATATCAGTCTGCTGCTTCTTCTATGATGGGATGAAATTACTGTATTTCCTATTCACAGTGAATTATATAAAAAGGTGTCTATTGGTCCCTGGTTTATGTACCTATTTGGGGAATCATACCAAATTTCTGAGCAAAAATCACCCCTCATATTTAAAAACACATGAAATCAGAAAATATTGACTGTAATGTAATTGAAAATGCTATTTCCAAGGGTTTAATCTATTTTTAATATATAGAGTTACCACTAAGGCTGCTGGAAATGAGAGATGTGAAGAGGGACAGAGCATTTAAAATGCACACTTGACCAGCTGAAACTCAGATTTTTAGGAATATCTCAGTATGCCTTTTCCACTAACAAACAACAATATTTAATAACTTCTTTTTCTGGGGCCAATAATGGAATGAAAGGATTTTGTTTTAAAGTACAAAGTTTAAAAAGACTCTATTCCACAGAGCACTTCCTTGAAGTGGATTTTGAGGCTTTTTAGTTTGTATGAAAGGGTTTAAAAGAAAAAAAAATCAAGCACAAAAAAAGCCAAATGAAAGTATTTCACTTTTCCTGTGTAACATGCTTAGGCTGTTAGAGAAGGGAAAATCAAGACAATTCCATGTGTCTAGTGCTCATGGTTTCTCATCTAAATGCCTGTATAAGTTTGTAACATGCAAAACCTGTAACTTAGAAAAAAGTGTAAATCACTATTGAACTGAAGCACGTCTGCTTAACGAAGGAATAAACTTTTCACATTCAAACATGTAACATTTCTCAGAATTCAAAAATCTATTCAAATGACTGGCTTTCTGTAACAAAATTTTAAATTACAAAGAATTCCATAGAACAAAATCCCAGAAGGATATATGAAACAAGAAGATATCAGAATCCTAATATTCCTTTTGTCAGTATCATTTGCCCCATATCACAGCAATTTTCAAGTAGGATCAAGAGGTAGAAAATTGATAGGGGAGGGGATGAATCTTGGAAATCAGCATGCCACTAAATTGATACCATGTAAACACCATATAGTATTGGAAAACCACTGCTGGGGGTAAATGAAATGAATTCACTGGGGCATCTAATCCTATTTCTGGAACACTTAAAGTGTTTAAATGCACTGGAAAGCAAACAAACTTCAAAGTGATCATTATACCCCTGACACTAGTACTTGTGTGGCTGAAATCTTTATGAGATTAACCCCCTACAGGGAAAAGAGTTGAACACGGTCAAAACCACTTTGAAACTGTCAGGAGGATACCAGTCTGAAAGCTCAATGTTAGTGAGAAGTGCAGTTAAATGCAGAATATTAAAGACAGTTCAATATCTCACATGGAACTCACTAGTACATCTACAACACAAGTCATGGACACAAAGTGAGTCACCTCCATGTCCACATTTTGTTCCTTACTAATTTTGTAAATGCTTATTTAACAGTAACAATTTCTGGCAAAGAGAGAAAGCTGGGTGACTTAATCAGAGTCCAGGCTAAACACGTTACATGAGTTACATGAGTGCAGTTCCACACTCTTTCTTTGATGAAAAAAATGAAAAATGTGCAACCAACCCAGCTGAGAAGAAATCAATAAATATTTCTAAATCTTTCCACAACATTAGAATTGCAATTCTAACAATTTTTCCACCAAAGGCATAATTAAATTTAAATGTTGACTATGTGGATGGTATGTTTGTAACATATATATGTATGTGCAAGCACTCTATAAAAAAAAATCTAAGGTTGTGAACAAAAAATTTGTTTGTAACTTGCAAAACAACCACAGACTAGTTTATTTCATACTACAAATCATGCCTCACACTTTTTTTTCCAGCCTTTTAATGAACTGCACTGTCAGAAATGTCCCTTCCTTTTTGAAAAGAGTGTTCTTTTTGCTTTTCAGTCTGAAATCTTATCAATATTTGCCACTCCAGCAAAAAGTTTTACACAAATGAACTGGTGTAATGGAACGTTAGCCTATAATAAGACTGTCACACAACAGTCACACTGGAGGAGATCTACAATTGATTTTTCAATAAATACAGCAAATGGCAAAAAATACAGCACACACACTAAGCAGTAAATATCTCGGCGACTATTTTTCTTTTCTGCTGCTTTCTGTCTTTTGTCTTCTGGCAATACTTAATAAAATGTGGTTTCTTTAAATATAGCTTCTGCAATGTGACAACCAGTGGGGAGCTGTATGGGAAGAGGATAATTACCAAGCTACTCTTATTGGGGGAATGTTTGGTACTTCTGTTCATTGGCAAGGCAAAAAATAACAGACTGTCAGTGATGTGAAATGAATGTAAAAACAGAAAAACAATATTAACTACCTTAAAAAGGTAATGTAATTGTGAATAAGGACTGGAAAATTCTAACTCTGATAGAACACATTTATACTTTTGAAAAGAAAACTGCATATATATATATATTTAAACATTTTGGTCTTTCTTCACTGATATACTGTAGAAATAGTTACATATGTGGGGGTTTTATTTCCTGTTGTACTGACTGTTGGGAGTTTCATAGAATCACAGAATGGTTTGGGTTGGAAGAGACCTTAAAGATCATCTAGTTCCAACCCCCCTGCCATGGGCAGGGACACCTCCCACTAGACCAGGTTGCTCAAAGCCCCACCCAGCCTGGCCTTGAACACTTCCAGCAATAGGGCAACCACAACTTCTCTGGGCAACCTGTTCCTGTGTCTCACCACTCTCATGGTAAAAGATTTCTTCCTTATGTCCGATCCAAAACTCGCTTCCAGCTTAAAACCATTGGCCTTTTCCTGTCACTACAGACCTTGGTAAACAGTCTGTCTTTTTTATAAGCCCTCTTTATATATTGAAAGGCTAAAACATTTCTACTTACATACTTCAGGCTTATAGCCATACTGTCTCATCAATCCTTTCTTTCAAATGATGGTTTACAGTGTCACTAGTTTTCACACATTGAAAATGGAGTTTGTGAGGGTAACTCTTCATAAGAAAATACTAAAGTATAAGAACGTACTTAGAATTATTTTAACATTATTGATTTCTGCTAAGCATTCTAAAGATGTCTGATAAGCATTTTGATTAGATGTTTATGAGTTCTTTTGGTTAACTTGTTTGTCTTTAGATTCTCGATTCTGTTAGCATCAATAAGAATATACTGTTTTCAACCTTTTTAGCCTTTCCAACTACTATTCTGGAAAAACTGCATTAAAATACTTATGCTGCTGATTTTTTTAGGTTTATGAGGGAAAATATTCAAGAAAAATTTTAGCTTTTTTCTTAATCTTCCCTTGTAAATGAAAGTTAGTCTGAAGGCAGAATTATATAGTGTAGAAAAAAAAAGTCATAAATATAAGTTTTGAAGTTTCAATTACAAATCAGTTTTCCATTCTACTTAGAAAAGCTATAAGAATATGAGAAAATGGCTACATTCAATTTTCAGTTAAACACAAAAATTATGTTTGTATACATAAACGTATAAGGCATATACCTGATAGAAATATTAATTTACTTATATTTTTTCACAGTAGAAGCACACTATCTGTTGAAACTGAAGACTGAAATAAGGATGGGAAAAGAAAACATACAGCCATCTTTCCCCTTCTAAGAGCAGAGGGAAATATCCCCTGTCAGTACCTGAGTTCGGTAAATGACACGATTTCATGCTTATGTTACAATGCAAAGCTTCTGCTCCTCTTTCCATCTACTGAACATCATTCATAATCATGGGTTAATCCTCTTTAAAATCTGAAAGAGAGCATGACTAAGAAAAGCCTTTCCAATGGTTGGGTTTAAGTCTCAAGGACTCCTATTTGTTCCAGACCTTTTCTTTTGAAATCTTCTCCTTTGGCAAGTCTTTCAGCAGAAATCTGGCAACAGATTTGATACCACTAAAATCTTGGAAAATGCTAACAGCTTCAAAAATCAAACACATTTAAAGCA
>JAOXJM010000041.1:33053104-33068141 GCA_026413425.1 Tringa solitaria | reverse complement strand
CCTGGCCTTGAACACTTCCAGGGATGGGGCATCCACAACTTCCCTGGGCAACCTCACAGTAAAGAATTTATTCCTAATATATAATCTAAATCTACCCTCTTTCAATTTAAAACCACTACCCCTCATTGTCTCCATAGGGTGTCTGACCACCCCTGGCCTCTTGGTATCTCCTGCAACCTTGAAACTTCATGAGCTCCAGAGGGCTTTTTCCCTTCCTGAAAATTATATTGTCAATGAAAATTCTGAGTTTTATAGGATGCTTCTGGTCCTGATTATTTTTAAGGTATAAATATTTGTGTAGGTAAAGTGCATGGTGTGCCCATGGTAAAACTATTTTAAAGTGAGAACTCCATCCCTGCAGCTTCTATTTTATATATTTCTCTATATGTGCTTAACCACCTGAGTACACACTACTGCTTGTACACACTGCTCTATAGATCCTTAGCAATCATAGAGTTGAAGCTCTTTTGAAAGCCTTCTTAAGTGGACAGAAAAGCAATTCTTTTAAACCATATAATTCTGTAATTAAGGTGTATTATTAAAGGTCCCAGTGTATGCTATGGTGTAATGCTGTTTGCTGTACGAAAATCTTGTTAGGTCATTTCCCTTAACAAGCAACACTTCTTTAAACTACACTTTAAATGATCATAAAGTTTCAGTACAAGCATTCATTGCACAGGACTTGTTTTTCTATATGTAGAGGAAATATATTCTTTTAACAGGTTTGCTCCTCTGTAGCCTACTTGTTTAAGAGGTGTCCCATGGCATTCATTTAGCTACAATGCTTCATCATAAAAACACATGAAAACGGAGCCTCTTATTTGCAACGAGGCCCTGGAGAGAGAAAGCAAAACACAAGGGAACTACCATTTAGAACAATTCTTATCACCATGGCACAAATAAACATTAAGGGTTGGCATCCCTTGGCAGCCTTTGAAAATTAGGAGATGATTGATCAGAAGCATTGTGTGCTGTCTGCAATTTCATTTCCTCACTATTCCCTCTATCTTCCAATTCAGTTGTGCATCATTTGTTTATAATGATTAATTAAGATGACTAGTGGGAGTAAGTGACAGCTACAGAAACTTAATTAATGAAATGGTGAAGATGCAGTTCTTTCAAAATTTATGTAGTTACCTTCTCTTGGAAAAACACCTTCTCCTAACACAGTGGCCTCAGTGTGTATTTTGTCTCTTAAATCAAGTTAGTCTACACAGTTAACACTGTGGCAGTCTACATCAAACACTGGTTGGTTTACTTTAACTGCAAGCACTCTTCCATTGCTTTAAAGTTGGACTATTCTGTGGTAAATCCTTTAGTATAACATGTTTTAGTAAAGTCTAAATTCATATGACTGGTTTTGAAGCAATCCATGCTGAACTGGCTACTCCCAAAGGCTAACCTCAACCCAGAAAGGACAATCTCTCCAGGCTCCCTCTAGCTTAAATCAGGAGATCATTTGCCTTAGAAGAAAGAGCACAGAATCTTAGATTTTAAATGATGTTCTAGAATAACCTGTCTGTCACTGTTGACTGGAGGCTGAGGCTAGGGAGACTGGCAGCAGTATGCTGACTTGCGTTGGTATGCTCATTTTAGCACTTGTAGATATTGTTTCCTTTTTCCTGCCTCCAAGAAGGTAATTAAAAGAATATGAAACCCTATCTTTATGTAAACTGGCAAACCTACACACATTTATGGGCTTCATAGGATAAGGACTTGGTGATGACAGAAAACTTCACAGTTCAAAATTTAGACTGCACTACTACAATTGTGTGAATGAGGCTGGTCTGATAACAGATCTTCTGAAAGGTCTCATATTTAAACTAAAAAAAAAGTTTCCTTAAATAACTTCAGCACTTCACTGGACTTCTCCTAAAATTTAATTTATTAACATTTTTCATAATCTTTTTCAATCAGCAAATCATTACTGAGGCAGCACTGCATAACAAACATAACTAAGAAAGACTACTTTAGATTTTGGTACTGAGATTTGCATAAACTCATCCCTGAGTTCCATAACAGCATACACATTTCCATTTCAGAAACTGGAAGGTAAAAGCATTATAGCAGACTGTAAAAAATAACGCAGTGGTGAAAATAAAAATAAAATTTTCTCATATGTCTTTATTCTCCCTCTCCTAAAATAAAAAGGTATCAACGAATAAAAAAAGGATTAAGGAAACAAACGGGACAAATTCGGAATATTCTTTGTAAGTAACAAAATATGATATAAAAGAATTCCTTGCCTATAGGCATCCATTAATATTAGAACAGAAAGCATGGGTAAGCAACCTACCTGTTGAAGCAAACAAAAATCCCAGCTTGTTCCAACTCATTGTTCTATATTTGAATGTAGAAGGAAAGAAAGATTGGCTTTAAATACCATGGTAAGAAGTGAAAAACCAGGTCTTTTCAAAATTTGCATCACAGTAGGTCTACCCTCTAGCTTGTCTAGATAGAAGAGACTTGGAAGCAGACATCAGTGCTGTATGATCACTGTTCTTTGGCATAACATCGTGGGAAGAGCTCACTGTCTGATCTTAAAAGCTTTTAATTGGAAGGACTTTGTTGTGAGACGCATTTGTAATACTGGTTACAAATGGTGGGTGACAAATGAAAGCAGATGTTCTCTCTTTCTTCTCTGGTTGTCCAGTATGTTGTTCAAGTGGCCTGCTCAAGCATGCGACCAGATAATGTGGTAGCTGGCTTCCACTATTGTCACGCTTCAAAAGTTACACAAGTCACCTTCTCTGCTACGCTCAAGCCCAGGGCCCATTGTAGGACGACAAGAAAACCAGTACCTCTGGTCTGGTGTTCTGCTCATGCAGTAGTCACGATCTTCTCTTAATTCTGTAGAATAACTTCTATAGAAGGTACCCTGACCATGGGCACCTCTTTCTTAAAATCTACCATTATGTAGAATTCATTCTGTGAACTCATTCTGAAACCCTTCTGTTTCTACATTACCTACTGTGTATATAAATTATGAATCCCACTAAATTATTGAATTTGACAGTTTCTTCTGAAAGTGAGTCTTACAGAGTTTAGCATTTCACTATGTTTAGAAAAAAGCTTTTACAAAAATTACTAAACATATAAGTTTAGGAAACAAAAGAACTCACTGAAAACCTCACTGAAGTAATATTATTAATATTTTTTCCAAGTCTTCTTGTTACTGGTATTAAGTAATGCCTGATATATCTTCTCCATTCTGTTCGTTTCTGTACATATTCTTTTTACAGAATTTGGTTCTAAGTTAACAACAAGTTCTGAAATATTTCCTACTTTTTCAGCTTTTAGGAGGGATGGTATCCAGACACAGGTGTTCAGCATGAAGCTGTGTCACCGATTTATTTAATGGAGTATTTCTGTTACTATTTTTTATCTATTTTTAAAAACATTTATTCACACATTGTTTGCTTTTTAAAATTCCACTGCATATTGAATATTTTCGATCAACTATTCACAACGATTGCAAAGAGCACTCACTGCTAATTCGGAAACCTACTAAGTGAAGTGCTTGTTACATTCATCAGTATGCTTTACATTTACAACACCAAACCTCACCTACCATCACTTTATCTTTTAAGATCTTTTCTAGAGCACTCCACATTTTTTCTTTGTTTTGACACATCTAAACACTGTGTCAAATGAAAAATTTCCTGCTTCATTGACCAGTCGTTTCCTCTTTCCATCAGTCCTGAAATAGGATTTTAATATTTTAGCATATTTCAACTGTTCATTACTACTCTTAATAACATTTTTTATGTATAACAACTCTATTTCTCCATCTACTCACTATTCTGACTAGTTCATCCAAAGGAATTTTAGCATAATAAATTAAAAACTCCAAATTAACTCCTTTTTAACCCATTCTCTTTTGAGAAACAGTTTTTTCTTCTTGGACTTCTGCTTCTTTGTCCACACTCTAACAGGTCCTCTTTGTATTCTGATATCTGATGTTTAATTTTTCTGGTACTGAAAAAGATGTTGATCTATATTGCCCCAAATGATTCTTTCTTCAGTTACAGGAGGGAAAATACTGTAACATCTGCTACCATCTAATCCTCTGGCATAGTGGCCAGTTTAAATCAAAGACTGTATGTTTATGTTAGCAGTTCAACCACTCAATCTCAATTACTTTGGAATTCCTTCATGTACGGTATCAAATTCTTCTTTTTTTTTCTTTAATTTATCAGCTTCTTTCAGTCCATTCACTTTTGAAAATGTGAATCTCTGACAAGCTTTAAACTTTTTAAAGAAAGGATATCCTTAATATACTCTGTCCAACAAGATACTTTAGAATTTTCAATACTTTTATCCACCTTAACTGGCTCTCTTCTTTCTTGGCAGATCACCAACTCATAGTTTTAGGCGTGTTAGTTTTTATGCAGGTATTCTTTAGTAAATGCAGAATCTGCAGAGATCTATATTCCGACCTTTATTTTGATACAATTATGTTACTGTTATTCTTAGGAAGTTTCTGCTCCTAGGGAAAGGATTATTTACTTTTAAATGTTTTATGTTAAGAAAGTGAAATAAACAATTAGCCTAAATATCAGTCTGGGCTTCCAAGAGAAAATTAGCTTGTATGTTGCAATCCATAAAGTTCAGTATTCTTTTAATTATCTAACTGCTATGAATTATATTTTCACCTAACAAAACAAAGGCTTGTCCTGGTAGGCTAATCTATTTTAGATGCAAGTGTCCTTGGACAAAAAACAACCTGTAGGTTTGTGTAGACACAGCATGGTTTTCTTTTGCCCAAAGGAATTGCAGAAGCTCAGTTCATGCTTGTGTTTTGGGGCAAAAGGGAGAAAAGTCAGCATGAAAACAGTGTGAGTTATGTTCAAAACCATTGCCCACAGCAGGGAAAAAACAATTGCTTCTTTTCCAGTTTCTGGTGACTGGCCATATGTGCAGATCATAGTACCGTGGTGCAAATTCAAAATTGTACATTCAACATGGCTTCCTTATGTTATCTCTGATTTCCAAAAGCCAGGTCAAATTACAGAAATTACCAGACACAGGAATCCTCTAAACTATAGCTTGAGATTGAAATGCTGCGTATAATGCATGACATATTAAAACTTCCATCCAGTTGACATCCTCTAGACATAGGTCTAGTGCTGGTTTGTAGCATCAGAAAGATTCAGGAGTTCCCAAGTATCACTAAGTAGCGCTTAGTTTTAAAAGAGACATCATACAGGAGAATGCTGTACAGTGCTTTTACCTCCACATTTTGTTATTGTGGCCTTAGATACGAAGCAGCAATTTTGCATGCTTTGCTTTTCATATCCATTGTTCACTACCTAAGGTAAACTAGACAACTCACTCATCATTTCCAGGACAGGTGACAAGGGAGAACAAAGACTGAAACAGATTTATTAATATTTGTTTGTAGAGAGATGTTATTGGGATTAACTTCTATCTTCCAATTTGAATAGGATTAAAAGGATTAGCTTGAATAATAGAAGCATACAGCACATTATAAATACTTATGCTTCATTTAATTAATAGGTTTGGATATGAACATAAAATACATCAAATTATTCCAGAATAGCCTATAATTACATTATTTTTAAATAATAGAAAAGAAACTCATGAGTCATTAATAAGGAGATGACTTTGGAAAAAGGCAAACTCATTCAGCAAATATAATGTTTTACAAGACACATTTTCTATTTATATGTATAGTTAATAACATCTATTATGCAGTCTTCAACTCAGAAGCCTGTGTTTGCTGAGAAAAGTACTTTAAAACAGAGATTTAATTACATGGTGTGAGACTTCTTTTGGCATCATCAAGAGGGAGAAAGTCATTTGTGTTTTAATGAAATGTTTTGAAGGAGAAAAACAACTTTAGTTAAGTACTCCGCAAGTTTCAAGCAGTAGGGAGAGAATGCAGATTACAGCTTGTTCTTCCTGACATATGTCAGCATAAAAATGGCTAAAAAATATGCTATATTTACCTTGTTATGTAAGATGATTGCACAATTTTTCATCTTCTTTATTCTTTTCTTCTCTTTATTTTGAGTAACAGAAACAGTAACAGCATCCTGAAAGTGAGCCGAAGAGGGGGAAAGGATCATTTAAAATAATGTCTACAGTACTTTTACACAGATTTTGTTAAATGAAGCAGGTGTAAAAGGAATATATGCAACCTGAGACAAGGATGTAAGATCTACACACACATCTGTCTCCTTTGTTTAAAAAATGACATTTTCCCCCATAAAGTGTGTTGGCAGCAATAGCGTCTATGTCCCCACCTCAACATTAATTGTATAGTTGTTTTACAGATACGAGACTGATGTAGCCAGTATATTGTTATCTTGGCTAAGGTCATCCAAATCTAGGATCCCCAGGTAGTAATACCATGGTTTGACATTAGAAAACACAGTAATCACTGTAATATGAAAGCCTACAGATAATTTCCTTTGGTTAGTCTCCATGCAGGATTCTATTTTCTTTTCTGTTGCTTATAGAAGAAATAATAGAAGCACTTTACAGTTCATATTGCAGAATCCTTCTCATTTCTAGCACTGTGCTCTGCCAGAGTATCACTTTGAGATGTTAAACACCTATATGAATACACTTATGCAAGTAAACCTTGTATATTTCTTTAGCAAATCAGGACTTTCCTCTATTGCCTCAACAAACTATCTTTCTTTTACTCTATATTTGCTTTAATTACTGTGGAAAAAGAGGCCTGCTGCAAGTTAAGGGAGAGCAGCAGTAATGTAATTTTTTTTACACCATCTGAACAGTTTCAGTGCTGCTCTGGCAATACCATGCGGGTGAGGGAAGGGTTAGTCCATTTTTCATAGCCCTCATCTCCTTTGAAATTTCAAAGTTGCCACTTAGTCTTAGCTCTGGAGGAAGCATCCATGGTACGGTGAGCTGTGCAGTAGTAAATGAACCAACATCATCAGAAGATTTCATGAAATAGCCAGAACAGATGGAAATAATTTTCAGTCACTATTGATCTATGCTTGCTTTGAACCACAGAGCTAAAAATAGAAGAGCTCTATTTTCTGTAACTACTTAGCATCCTTTATCCTCCTGTTTCCTTTTTCTGACTTTTGCCTGTATTTTTATTATGAAGAGTATCTCAGTTTAAAATTTAAATTTGGTGACTACGGCTGTCAATAAAAGTAGTTCTAAGAGGCTGGGTTACCTTTTTTGTCTTCTTCCACCATTACCTCCATCTCCACTTCCCACACAGATTACCTTTTCTCTGCTCACCAGATGTTTTTGTCCTTTCTCTCTGATATCATCCTTGACTGATTTTCCTTTTCTCCTGCCCACTCCATTTCCTGAGCTGCTTTAAGGCCTTTTCACTATTCTTTTCTCAACCTCCACTCCTTGCAGGGATATTTGCTTACAGGTTCTGTGAGTGGGTCTCATTTCAGAAAGTATCTTGGAATGTGTTTGAGTGCTTTGCTAAATAAGGATGTCTTGGCTGCCCCACCATATTACTCATTTCATTATTCAGCAGCTGACCTTTTATTGAGTGTTTTAACACATAAAATAAGTCTTAGCATAAATAGGGAGGTAAACCAATTAAACTATGTACCCCTGTTTCATCCTTCTCATTTCGGATTCATTCTGCTCTCATTATTTTGGGCTGGATCTTGAGAGGAATTTATTGCAGAGCAATTTATGTAACCACATCCGTTTAATTACTGAGAGATTTTAGAATTGTTTAAACTAAGAATCTCCATTTTAAATTCATGTGTATCACTGAATGTAGTTGAACAAAACTGTATGCAATAGCTATTGAACACCAGATGTGTATGCAATTTTGCGCTATTGATTTCACTAAGGGTTCATTAGGTGTTCAGTCTTCATTTCAACATGACATTTGATAAAATGCAGTGGAAATATGCGAGACTGTGTGTGCATGCATGGAAACACACATGTGTACACACACGTGCACACCTACACACATGAAGAGCACCCGTTTTCTATTTCCAGTACCTCATTGATTCTCAAATCTCCCTGGCATGCAGTTTTGCATTAAGAACTAAATACCTTTTGAAATTTCTTGGATTTAGGTAGAAGAAATATAGTTTAAAATTGTAAGTAGATGGTTGTAGCATTCCTGTCTAGTTCAAATATATGCTGAAAAGTGGAGAGTGGATGGGAGAGAAATTCTCTGCTAGAAAAAAGACCTAGTATGCTGTTGCCAAGTTTTAACCCAGAGGGAATTTCTAGCCCTAAGTTATAAATTCCAGAAAATAGGGGCCTATAATAGAAACACTGACAGAACCTTAACTATAGCATTGCTAAAGGCAACGCTGCAATAAAATGGAATGACCTGTGAGATAAAATGTTTAATCTTTTGAGTGAGATGTGGCCTAATAACTCAGAAGCAGAGATGGGGGATGATTCAGGCTCTTCCTTGCAACCTCTTATGTGCCCTTTATGAAATTCACTGTCACTCTCAGCTGCTTTTCCCTTTCAGGCGGAATCTTGTTTCACTCCATAGCCAAATGGACTAGAAGGGTCATAAAGAACCAATTTATGGCCCCCAACTTTTCAACAAAAACTATTTTTCAAAATGTAAATTAATGGCAACAGGAGTGGAAGGATCAGGAAAAACACCTTTGCACATGACAGGAATAATAGAAAGAGAGAAATGGGTGGTACAGATGCAGTTTCAAGTCTCCTATTTCTCACTAGTGTCTTTCCAAGAGAGTAAATCAGCATTTGAACCTTCCTTTATATTATTGAAAACAGTTTTGTGAAACTCTTTTTTCACAAAATCTGAATCTAAATCTTGTTCTTGTGTTTATTTGTATCACAGGAGGGGTGAATAAAACCCCTGCATATTAAAAGATAGAATCACACAGGTTTTTGAATTACATGATTGATATTAATTTTACATGACATATTTGCCTGTGATAGCAAGAGGAACTGGGCATAATGACCTAGGAGTTCTCTTTAAATGCTACATCCCATCAAATAAAGAAAGATGTAATCACCAGGCCTGTAGTGGTCTCTCTCTGGTTAAAAATCTCAGATTTGTTAGAATTCCACTTATTCAAACAGTGCCCTAAGTCAGGACAAGGGAATGCCACCATCTACAGGGGCAGATCCAGGTTTCTGTCTGCAGATTTTTTATTTTAATTATTTTTTGCTATCCTAGAAGCAGGAAAAAAAAAAAAGACCTACTCTCTCAGTTGTTTTTTATCCACTGAATGCATCTACCTGAAGATTCTGGTTTAAAAGCAAGGTTATTTGCAAGTAAATTCTTTGAAAGTCTGTGGGTAATTTTTCAACCTGGTACATAAGGAATTAGACGCGTCCCATTAAAAACAGCTGGAATTATGTATGTAATTCCTTGCATACCACCCAGAAAATTTACCCTGAGCCTCTAGCCACTTCTGTTTCCCAAACTTTCCTAAGGCTAAAATCACTATGAAGAACATCTGGCCTCTGTTCTTTGGGGATTTCTATTTTATTCTATCAATATTTTCCCTCATTTTAACACATGAAAATTGTAATTAGATACACCCATATTAGGCATATGGGAACATCCATTGCAGATGATGCTCCCAGGAAAATCTGGTTTGTGAATCTCCTGTGCTTGCCACTATTATACCTGTCATTTCTGATTCAGTAGCACTTTGCACCTGTCAGTCATAGCTAAATGAGGCACTATATATTGAGGATGCATTTGCTTGCAGTTGCAGTGCTTACACTTTTTAGGGATTGCACTGGACTCTGCAGGGGTAACTTACAAACATACTCCCAAATATTTAAGGCAGTAAAATATCATCTAGTGATATCTGTAAAAATGCAATAGAGTGAGTCTAAGGAGGTTAAAAAATAAAGTACATTTACAGGATTTCATGTTAACCACAAAGAATAAATTAAAAAGAGAACAAAAAAAGGATGACTAGAGTATTCAATGAGAGATCCCAAATACTTACATACATAGAAGCATATTTTGTTATAGATATTTTACATATATTCATATCTATGCCTACACGTAAATATATATGCATATATGTAGAAAAATATATATTCTTGCAGGTGACTGAGGAAAGATCAGAATGGGCAACTTGATCTTAAACTTTTTATTATCATGATGAGGTTATCTATAGGTAAGCTACCTAAAGCATGCAGAGGCCACCTACAGTTGTACGGTTCAGCATTTTTAGCTGTTCTACAATACTTCCTTGGATGAGGGAAATAAATTATGACAGCCCATTCCTTAAAACAGAAAGTTTGCTTCCTTTTGTTTATTTGGTCAGGCAAATATTGACTCCACCAATTCAGAAGCATCCTCTAACCACATTTTGATTCAGCTGATTTTGGCAGAGCACCATTATGGAGCTTTATATGCCCTATTCTATTATACATGGACAGCACAATGGTATACAGAGTTATCTTCTGCCCTCATAAATTCAAATTACCTAATGATAAGACTGTAAAAGTATAATTTCACCAAACTATATATGCATAGATGTCTCACAAAGCTCTCCTGTTAAAAATATAAAAACTCCACTTAGATAACTTCTTCTTTACCTGAACCCCTTTTCTATAAATAATCTGTAATTTATTCGTATCAGAGATTGCTTTACTCTTACTAATAATATTATTATACTAATTATACTAATTTTCCCCCTTACTTTACTAGAAAATCTGCTGGGCAGTATGTAAGTGGAAGGAGCCCAGTGTTTACTGAAAACTCATGCAGGAAAATGGAACTAGCTCTACTGTACATAAGCAAAAGTAAAACATTAGATGTCTGGAAAGGGACGCTTTTTTCCTAAAGAGAACAGACAGCATTGCAGTTGAATGCGTGCTAAAGTTTGCCATTCCCTTGAATTTGCATAAGATAGTTCCCAGTGTTGAAATGATGCTTTAAAAGAAGTGGATGGATCTGGTTTGGTCAGTATTCAGTTTCCTTGCTTTGCGTGCTTAAAAAAAAATTTATTCCAAAAGCCAGATCTAATCAATGTCAATGTGTTTATTTCTCACTTATACAGACCAGTGTGCTATTCAGCTCTGAAGACCTGATTGAAAGTGATTTCTGATTTTACCTGATGCAAAGGCAGAAATACATAATTTATTTGTTTTCAGATCAGTTGTTGTTTTTCATGTTTTACTGCTTTCAAATAAAAAAAAACTGTATCTTTTGAAATTACTATTAAAAAGTATTCAAAATTATATTAAAATTATATCATAGTTGATCTTGTAATAAAGTTTTATCATTTACAATCTAGACAGTTTGCATTGATAGACATCTAATCTAAAATTTTCATTGTTACATGGAATAAGATTGGGTGCCTTCAGTCAATCAACGTTATCATACCTGAACTTCAAAGTTCACCTCCAATACTGATATACTATCCAGATTGACTCAAAGTGTTGTTCAGGTAAGTATAACATCTATATATTGGTGCTATGTGGAAAGAAATTATTGTTATTCATTTCTATGTCTAATCATACGTTTTTGAACACGTGCAAAAATATGTGACTCTGCAATACAAAAAAGTACCAAACCATGGAAATATATCATAACCATGACTGTCACAACAGAAAAACTTTATATATATTTTCTAAATTCCTGTGTTCAGCAAAGAGCTCATGCAGGTGGATCTCAAGAAATTCTCTACTTCACAAAGCAGTTTTTATTAAGGTTACGTGGAGTCTTCTGAAATGAACTGTGTATGTGTGTTCATGTGCACACATTTTTGTGTGTGGCACAGCCAGGCTTTTGTATGAGCTTTGGCATATTGCATGTGGCAGGCTGCTGAAACATGAATAAAGACAGTAGGAAAAAGGCAATGCACATCCTGCTGGTAATCAAGGGAAGGGATTACTGCAGCCTTCCCTTGTGCCAAATCTCAAGCCCAGAAGCTCCCAAGATCATTTCTCAACTGCTAGATTTTCATGTCGAATTATCTGTCTTGTTTGCTAAATGAAAATACATATTATTTTATTTAAACCACATAAGGTAGGTGTATTTGACTTCCTACTAGGGAATGCAATATTTAGTAATTTCAGTATGCACGATTGTAAAAAGGTGAAGCGTATTTTGTGAATGTAATTTGGGGGTAATTTTAAATGGCATACCTTTTTTTCTCCAACTCCTTTCCACAGCCTGAAGCTGGAAACATAAAATGCAGCTCATATGTTCTTTAAAATTTACTCCTGAGAAACACTGACCACAAAAGTCAGTAAACATTCATCATGAGCTTTAGGCTACTTTCCTTGGATTTGGCCTCAGGCTAAGCTGAGGGCTAAAAACATTTCATGAGGGGGTTACAGTTTTAAGAAAAATAAATATATTGCTAGTATAGCATGGTTACTCAGCTTGGTCTCATGCTGGAAAAATTCCATCTCCCAACAAATACACAGAATTTTATGTTATCTGTCTGTCACATTATAACTGATACTGTGGTTGTAAATCACCAATATGCTAATCAACATAGCTGTTGTGACCTACTTACCACATATTTCTGCCAGACCTTCCCATAACATGTCACAATGAATCCACTCTGAGAAGTACAAACCAAATCTACTTCAACCCATTTAGCACAAAGATTCTGGGGAAGAAAAAAAAAAAAAAAAAAAAAAAACCTTTGTTTTTCTTTAAAAAAAAAAAAAAGTTCTCAATTCATAAGTTTGTGCTTATAAAATACAACTTTAAAAAAAAAAAAAAAAATAAAAAATCACTCCGTCAAAGGAGTCCCGGCGGGCTCGGGGACGATGCTGCAAAGCAAAGCAAAACAAAACAAATCAAAGCAAAGCAAAAAAGCAAAACTTTCCGGGTGCCGGAACCCACCGGCACCTTCAGCCTCTGGGTGTCCGGCTGCAATTCAGCCGTGTCTGTCTGTCTGTCTGTCTGTCTGTCCGTCTGTGTCCCTGGACGGGAGGCGTTTGGGCTGCCTTGGAAGGAATCATTCCCAACCTCCTCGGGATGAAGCGCTTGGGCAGGGCGTGCTTATAAACGCATCTAGATATTTCTTTAGGAATTAACTTCCCGGCGTGCGGGATGTGCCGTCCCGGGTGGGCGCGGGGTAACATCCGCCGGGGGGGGGGGGTAACGGGAGAAACAAAGCTCTGCTTGTTCCCGAGTCCCTGCGCATCCCGCCGGGATCCGGAGGGTCCCCTTCTTGTCAATGGCGAAAGGGCTGCAGGGCTCCTCCAGCCTTAAAAAGGAAACGACAGCATCTGGGGCTTTAATTTCATTTGCTTCTTCCAAATTTGCTTTATTTCGGAGCATTAGCAGCCCGCGGGAAGGGACAGGCTTCCCTAGGAGTTCTCTGGAGAGTGCCAAGGGGGGAGGCCGGGAAAACTCTTTTGGTGGTTTTTTTTGGAGTTGCCAACTGTGACAGCCCCCCCGAAAGGGACTGCGAGCGGGCACTGTGCTGAAGGTGGGAGAGGGAAAAAAAAATTAAAAAAATAGGAACCTGATGGTTTTCCAAAGTAAACCATCAACCTGGGGTGGAAGGGGAAGAGGGTGAGGGTGCGAGGCCGGTAACTCTGAGGACGAGCAGGATCGGAAGCTGCGGAGGGAAGATTTGACTCGTAGTTGAACAAAACGTGGAGTAGAAGTGGTGGGGTTTTCTTGCACAAAAGCGTCTCACGAGGCATATTTATGAGGGAGCTGAATGGCTTGGGGAGTGTATTTAGTCTCCTGGATTATTTCTTTTGATTTTTCACCCGTGATCACAGAAGAAAGAAGCTGTACCCTGTATCACACTGGAAATTGGCACCTCAACGCTCACTGTCTCTGAAACCCATCACTATGTCATCCTGCTTTAAAGCACACTCTCACACACACTGGAGAAGAGAGAGAAAAAGAAAAAAAAAAGAATAAGAAAGAGAAAAAGCCCTGAGCTGCTGGTGCTGTTCTTATTTCTGACAAGCGTGGGAGTTTTCTCGTATCCAAGATACAGGGACAAAGAACCCCCAGCATTTTATTTTCCTTAAGACCCTCCTCCTCGAAGAAAAGAATCAGTTTGGCTCATTCTTAAGCAAGTTTGGATGCTTCAGCCGTAGCGATTTCCCAGGGCACTTGCTGGGTGAAGTGGTAGAGCTGGAAAAATGCGAACTATGGTGAGGGAATTCCTGGAACTGCGCTCCGACGGGGCGGGGGGGTGAGGTCAGGAGATCCTGGCCGGTTCCCAGCAAGTGCTTGGGTGAGAGTGAGATCCAGCCCGGTGCTTTTTTTTTATTTTTATTTATTTTTATATTTTTAAGCAAACTTTGCCTGTAAATCATCACCTCCCTTCCACATCGGTTACGGCCGTGTGACCTGCGGGACTCGCTGCAGCTCAGGGTGGGTGAAGACAAAACACCCAAGCGATGAGGCCAAGATCATCAATAAATTATAACGATGTGAACTTCCTTTGTTCCTCCCGCGTCTCTGCTCTGCTTCATTTGATACTTTGAACCCTTCACGCTCTTCCCTGTACGTTGCCCAGCTCCGTGTCTCCCACTAGCGAAGTCTCCCAGGGGTGAGATCCTGGCTCCTCTATGGTCGGTGGAGGTTTTGCCCCTGACTTAAACGGGGGGAGGATTTCAGCCCCGGGATTTCCCTCTGCACTTTTTGCAGCACACCCCTGTGTTCCTTCACACCTTCTCATTTCTCTTCCTCGGGGCTTCACCGGGGCTTTTTAGAATGGAAACACAAAACACCCCCACGCCCACAAAACCCAAAATCAGATTAGGAATTTGAGTTGCAGTGCTTCACGAAGATTGTTTTATCATTAGGCGTAAGCAGCTGAGCGAGTGTGTGGGGAAGTGTTTGTGCGTGGCAGCCTAAATGTTTCCCTGGAAAAAAAAAAAAAAAAAAAGGTAGAAAACAAACATATTCATCATTGCAGTGTGTGTTCCCAAAGAAAAAGTTTGCCAGTCGGAGGGCAGAACAACGTGTGAATTGAAGGAGCTGCTACACAATGCGAATACCAACTAGATCTTCAGTGTGTCCCCCCCCCGGGCTGAGCTGGTGGCGCAGATAGAGGAGGAGGAGGAGGAGGAGGAGGAGGAGGAGGAGGAGGAGGAGGAGGAGGAG
>JAOXJM010000041.1:33023999-33046099 GCA_026413425.1 Tringa solitaria | reverse complement strand
AATAAGAAAAAGATTACTAAATTTATATTGTCAGGGAATACTTATTTAATTTTTGTTCTTTGCAATCAAACAGAAGATATTTAGAAGGTTCTAAGCACCATATTAGTCATTATGAGGTTTTTTGGCTTTCCCAAGCTTTTCTATATACAGCTTTCACTGAAGTAGTTAAAATGAAGCTAGGACAATTAGCAATTAAAGCAATGAATATTGTAGGGCTGTACTTCAAAAGTGCTGGAGAGGTATCCTTGGTTAACAGTAAAAAATAAAGAATAAATTAGAGATGCGACGCATGCAGAAGTCCATGGTCAATCTAAGAGCAACACTGTTAAAGGATAAAATTAACTTCCGAGTGATCATATCACCGTGCAAAGCATTATAAAGAAAATAAAGCAAAGCAACAGAAGGTGAAAAATAATAGGGAACATCAAAATATCATGAGGTTCATCTAAAGGCTTTTAGGAAGATTTAAAAGTATGTATTCTTGTATCAGCAAAGAAACGATCCTCATCTTTGGAAACATCAGTTTTTTCTGCATGTTTCACAGTATCCAACGTCTTCAACTTTAAGAGAACAGAAGAACAGAGAATTCTGTACAGAAAACCATTTATTCAAATGTATTTATTACTTTATGAACTTCGTTTTACAAGTTTCTTTTATTTCTATATGTTATCAAACATAGCTCTATTCAAGCTGAAATGCTGCTCATGCTGGGTATGTGTAACTGATTGCATAAGTCATGTGATACTGTTTATATTCCTAAACAGGTTATTCCCTAATTACTAATCAAAATCATACTTCTGTATTTAGAAATTATTTTTTGTAAACAGGTCTGTTGAAAATTGTGCTTTCCATTGGAATTCCTGCAATTTGTATTTGTCAGTTGAAAGCTGAGGGAGAAACAAAACAAAAAACGGAAATCAGCTTCACCAAAGCTAATTTGTTTTTAAATGTGATTATTTGTGGAAGCATTTTTTTTCCCATCTCTGGTATTTATGTTGGAAGTAATACTGTCTTTTGCTTCGTAATACTCCAGGGAATTTGACTTCCGCATCATAAGCATGTTCAGATTTTTCTTTTTGCAGTTGAGACCAGCTTTAAATGAAGTGAAATTTCAAGAAAACTGATCAGACAAATAGATTTGAGAATCACATTTTAAGTATTTACCAATAAAATCCAGAAGAACAAGAAAAAAAAGATTTTTCTACTGTAATAACTAATTTAGTACAATCTAGATATGCACTTTTATAAAGCTTCTGTAACAGGAAGGTTTTGCAGCTTCCCATGTTAGAAGGGAAAGAATTTCTAAAAGAAATTGCAGAAGGCTAAATTATAAAATTACTTTTATTATCATGAGGATAAGGTTTTGATAGAGAAAAAAAACCAGGCATATAAAATTTTCTAAAAAAACTTCAAAGCAATACAATTTCTCTGCATTGTGAAATGCCTTGCACAGGCATAGTGGCACAGATAGGCACAGGATAGAAACCAAAATTATAAATGCTACCAATTTTCTTGATTGAAAACTTAAGCTAATGACCGGCTGGGGTAAGGAAATATTTTTGCCTCTTTCTTCCCTTTACAGAAGTTTCAGAATTTATTCAATTATTTGAGTTATCTTGGATCCTTGGACATTTAAGTTAATGCTAAATTTAGCAAGTTGAAGTAATTTTTTTTCCACATGGAATAAGGAATATGAAGATTTTAATTATTATTTACTACATATTTATATATTATTTTATATTACTTATAATATGTAATATAGAATTATATAATAATACAAAATGTTAATAATATTTCAGAAAATATTATTTCTATCCACAGAAAAGAAACAGAAAGTTAAAATGGAAGTAGTGCCTAAATATCAGAACCTCAAAGGCAGATGTAGTAGTATTTCAGCAGTTTCAGATGAAACAAGCTTTATTCACCAAAACCTAACTATGTGACTTCCACCGCTCCACCAATATGTACTGTCTGTTTACATTTTTCTACTCCAAGCTAACTGGGTTCTTACTTGCAAAACTTTAAATAGAGAATTGATTATGTAGGTGGTCTTTTCCATCTCTGGGTGCTATGATACTAAGCATACGTCCATGCTTCTGTAGTTAAAGGCAGACATTCAACTGATGACAAAATGAAAAATGCAAGCGAAACAATATAATTTACAGATGAAAGAGATGCTATTGATATTTTGATTATTGTGATACAGCATCAATTCTATACTGGTAAATTTCAATATTTCATGTATATTTTTTTTTAACCTGTACATGTTTCACTTATATAAAGGATGTGAACACCCATGCCCTGATTTTGGACACAGATCATTTCGAACTGTTGGCTAGCAAATGTGTTTTGGGAACAGAAATTCTCTGTGGTGAAGACTGCAGTTTTCCAAATGGAGCCAGCTACTCATCCAGTATTAAGTTGTAAATCTGTCTCTCTACACAGAAGGCCAATGTTCCTGTAGATAAATTAATGGCTCTCTCACCATTTAAAGTATTCTACAAAGACAGAGCCCTAAAATGGGCTGCCAGCTAAAAAAGAAAAAAAAAGATGAAAATACAAAATCAATTAGATATACAATAATCAGCCACCACAACCAAACCAAATTAGTTGTATGAGCTGAAAATAGATGAAAATTGTTTTTTTAGTGCCTTTAAAATTCATCATGAAAGGGCAGCATATTAATGGTTTGGATCTATTCCATTGAATAAACTGTTTTTCTAGTGATAAATCAGTGACACAATTAGCAGCACATCTTATGAAAATCAGTAGATGCGGATGGAATTTTTACTTATACTGATGAAATTATGGATGAAAAAAATGACTTATTATTCATTTCCACGCACCAATTCTTTAAATAGACACCTTCCATTAAGTATAAAAATCTTCCTAAAGTTTTGAAGGAGATCTTGGCTCTTGGGAAGGAGGTTGGACACACTGCAGTTCCATGGCACCTGTCAGTCAAAGGGACAACACCTCTATTTTAGACACCCATTAACTTTTTCACTGTCCAATTATAACAAGAATCTGGAGCTGTCATTGTCTGTTAAGTGATTTCTGACAAATAACTGAAGTACTGCTGTGTTCTTCAGTTGTGACAATTGTTATTTTTAGTGGTAAGGGAGGAGAAAGTGTTGCAGTTATTTTACTTGGATACGAAACAGGTTCAGTTTAAAGAGTAAAGCAGTAGTTGCATATGGATAATCCATTATGAAGGTCTAAAAAGAGTAAGGTCACGTTAACCAGGTAGTTTTATTAATGTACTTTGGTACTAAGAGCAGAAATCGATGGACAATCACATTCTTTGTAGAATGAAGGGGTCATTCAAAGTACGTTGCATATGTGTGCACACAACTGAAGCAAACTGCATTCCTTCTTTTTCAATTCTTTCCACACTGGCCAGGATTGCAGCACAGCCTTAAGCAATTTGAAAAATGTGTGTTCTGTTTGTCAAGATTAATAGACTGTTTTGAGATATTTATACCACGGTACCGTGACACCTGACGTTGAATTTCACTCCTTCATGATGGTAAGAAACAGGAGGAAGAATAAGGGTTTTGGTTTGGTTTTCTGTGGGTTTGTCTTAGTTTTTCTTTTTTTTTTTTTTTAATTGGTGGTGGGGTTTTGTTTGGTTTTGGGTGTTTGTTTGGGTTTTTTTTGTTTGTTTGTTTGTTTTTTTAAAGGAACTCCTTTTCTGCACCTACTGACATCATCTTCAGTGCTTCAGGGGAGAACACTTGCTTCCACATATCAGCCCAGCTGTAGAAATTCCCTGACTGAACTGATGCACACTGTACTTCTGTCTTTCAAGAAATAAGTTTTTGAAGAAAGGAACAATGGATTTTCTAAGGATGATAAATTTTTAACTCATTGATTCAGACAAAAAAATTAAAACAGTTACCAGCTTTTGCAGTAAATGAAGAAGGAAAATCCAAGTCTCCCTGAAAGCAAAGAACTATTTTTTCCTCACTGTACATCATCTGCTCGTCTTCAAAACCAAATCATCCATGGGAAAATTATCCAGCTTAATGACAAACTGGAGGAGTGGGTCAGAGAACTCCTCCAGAATTTCAGCACACCTGACTAGGTATGAAGGTGTATTACATGCATGCACTTGTAGCTTAAGGGGGAAAAAAATCCATTGCTTCTAGGAAGAGCTGAATTTAATAAAAACTCCTATTTTGCTTTGGGATAACATCTTCCATTGATTTAATCCCTTCCTGTACCTACTTGCATCATATGAGGTAGTTGTGGTTTTCATTTTACATTCAAGTTTACAGCGTGATGAATAGCTATTGTCAGTTTTACTTCACCCTGACCAGTGGCTGCAGCAGTGGGGGTAGGCTAGGGTCAAAGAGACGGCCTCAAATAATCTTCTACAATTTTCCTACCCCTATCCCTACCCTCCTTTATTTAAGGCTTCCTTTCTCTTTTCCCCCCCCTCTTTCTCCTTTAGTGCTCCATCTATCTTGTTCCTTTCTGAGGTTGCAGGAACTCTAACTAGAAATGACAGATCACTTGATATGTCATAGCTTATTGTTTGTTGCACCTATATGATGTTTCCAGTATCTTCTTTCAAAATCATCCCGACTCTGAAGTGTATGTTTCTAATTTGCATTATAGAAAAATCCTGCCTATTTTGTTCGTTCAGGTATTTCCCTTTCATTCAATGGATTATTTACAACATATTGGAAATCAGCACCTCAAAAGTTGACTCCATATGATTTATTACTATATTAAAATACTTGTAAAACCTGGCCTATTGATAATATTTGATTGAGGCTGATTTTTTTTTTTAAAGTTTTTGGCCAAGAAAGTTACAGCTCTTCCCAGAATAAAAAGTAGAGATAAATTCACTGTGTATGGGTACTGGCAGTTTTCAATGAGAAACCAAGAACAAAATCAGAAATATTACATAAAGCATGGAGAGGTAGGGATAGAATCACAGCATCTTAGTGGTTGGAAAGGACCTCTGAGATCACAGAGTCCAACCATACACACACAAAAAG
This sequence comes from Tringa solitaria, assembly GCA_026413425.1. Lineage (NCBI taxonomy): Eukaryota > Metazoa > Chordata > Aves > Charadriiformes > Scolopacidae > Tringa > Tringa solitaria. Next base: position 33,041,090 of record JAOXJM010000041.1, on the reverse strand, counting down.
GGATAGAATACTAGTAAAGGAAAATGACTGATTAGAGGAGAAAGATGCTGGGAATTTGAGACTGGAAATTCAGAAGTGTAAGTCTTGGACTTGTTTGGTGAGAGGGTTGGGAGGAAATGACCAAGCGATTAAGAGTGGGGTGGACAGGTAAGATAACAGTGCAAAGGGCCGGAGTGTGTGAAAGTTTGAGCCCACTGAAGAATGCTCCTCTCCAGGACCAGAGAGGAAGATGGGGTTTCTGAGTCTCAGCGCCACCAAAGGCAATCTTAAAGGTATCCTTTAACTGTTTAGCACCTTGAGTTTACACACTGCATATTCTGTTAGGAAAGAATTTACCAGGATCAGGCTGTGAATTCCCATGACTTCTTATTGCTTGTGCTGATTTAGCCTTGTGAGTCATGAACAGTTACATTAAGGTATTATGGGATGGATCAAAGCTAGTTCCAAGCCAATTTTTCAAATATTGTGAGAAATTAAAAGAGAAAATTTACTTTCATATTTGAGAAGGAACTGATATAATCCCCCACAATACCTGCAGAATTCACCAGAAATATTAGTCCTTTAATTCCACTAAGGAAAGGATTGCAGCAAAATAGTGCTATGGCATGAAAAGCAAAAATAACATATTGCTTTCTTATTTTTAAGTCTTAATTTATGTAAATTACTACATATATAGATCATTATGCCTTTAGCAAATGTATCTCAGAAAGATATATATAAAATTCATACAAAAATTCATTATTCAGAAGTCTGTTTTCATAGTCCTTGGAGTCTGGAACTGTACCTTCTTTCCTCCTCAGTATGTTTTCCTCCATCTAACAACACAGACCTTTCCTACTTACCTAAGTCCCCTCCAGTGATCACAGCTATTCTTGCCTCTTCAAAAATGAGCTAAAGTGTGTGGTACTTGTTAACAGGTACGTGTACTGACTTGGTTATAATAATGCTGTATGTGCACTCTTGTTATAGGAAAGGATGTGATTCATGGAGACCTTTGCAGTTAAGGCCCATGATTTCTCAGTATTTTAGAATCCAGTAACTAGGGTCCTGCACGTGCTACAACAACGATTTTCATTTGCAGCCAATTAAATTTAGACTAAACTTCATTATTGATTTCACTTTGTAATATTCTATTTGCATGTATGTCTATGTTTTTCTTTTTGTTTTGTTTTTTTATTTAAATGAATGAGGCTTTTAGACCTAATAATGGCACCAATGATTCAAGAGAACACAATGAGAAATGCTATGTTCAAAATATCTCCCTTTCATCCACCCGTAACTCCAAGTCCTTCACTGCGGGGCTGCTCTCAATCCATTCACCACCCAGTCTGTACTGATACTGGTGACTGCCCTGACCCAGGTGTGGGAACTTGCACTTTTCCTTATTGAATTTCATGAGGTTCACACGGACCCACTTCTCAAGCCTGTCAAAGTGCCTCGATATGGCATCCCTTCCCTCAAGCATATCAGTTAGATAAGCAGTATTGCCTTGTAGCATAAAAAGGTGCTCTTTAAGAACAGATCCATAGAATTCATTAGAGACAGATCTAATTCAGACCTAGTTTAAAGAGTTACACTAGCCCCTGTCAGGACTGAGATTTACAGATGTACATAAACAAATATAATAAACAATAGCTTACATATACACTAAACAAATTGTATTTTTATATACATATATGTCTGTGTACTAATCAGTAAGCATCCCTATCAGGCTCAAACAGCCTATGTAAAAATGCTAATACTTAGAAGCAAAAAGATTACTGGAAAATAAAAGAAAGATAATTGGCTAAACATCTCCCTGAGGCCTGCACAACAAGCACTGCTATTTTACTGGTTAAGTAAAATGCCATACCTTGTTCATTCAAGCTACCTGGTGAACTGGCTGCAGTTCCAGCTAGTTTAGGGAAATAATAGGGAGCTGATAATCACTGGCTATAAAACTAGTGGGTTTGATGCAGATTCTTTCCTGCAGCCAGTCGCTACAGAGAGAGAAACTGTTGAGCAGCTAGTCACACTTTCTGATTATAAGGAACTGATTTGCTGCAGCTTTGGTCCAGGCAAAAGCAAAAACAGGCAAGGAGCTACTTTAATTTATGCCACTGTCAGAGTCTCTCACGGTCTCTCTACCACTGGAGTTCCTCTCTGCCACAACCTTTCATGCTCTGACTAGGGATTTCCCATGCAAAAATATATATACGTGCAATGCACAGATGGTTTGCATATGCGCAGTAGGCTTAACATATCTGATTTACTGTGTATGCACAGACCATCTGTGCAGCACATGTGCAGCAGGTCTGATGTGTACTGGACACATTGGACTTACTGTGCATGTGCTACACAGTTAATCTGCACACACACAGTAGCCACAGCTCTGACTGAGTTGCCAGACATCCAGATGGCCAGAGTCCTTAAATCCCTTCCAGAGAAAAACTAAAGATGGAATGAGGACATTCAGGTTTGGTTTTTTTCTGTTGTATATCATAGCTTATCCTTTATTTTCAAATGCAGGAGCATATTAAAGTGGATACACCACCTCATCACATTTTAGTCTAACAAAGAAATTCCCATACATTCCCATTCCTTTCTGCTCATGTGTGGCCAAAAGCTGCCTATAGGAAAGAAAATATAGCTCTGATAAAGATTCTTCTCCATAAACTTTTACAGAACAAGCAATCCATAACAAGTGAACTACACAGGCTTCTCTTAGGGAGGACTGGCAACCACTTCAGGTTTTCTGACTATAAACAGCTTTCCAATCTGGAAATTTTTAATTTATTCAGGTTAGTGCTCAGACAACTCAGCAACCCAGATCAATCACGTATCACAATCTCAGGAGGAGAGTTAGTCACCTCAGGCCAATCCTTGCCATTTGGCTAACTGAGATTCAGTGTCTTAGAGAGTGCATGGTGCTTTGTTTCCCATCATACAGACTATGAGCCAATAACAGTGTCCTTTTGGGACGTTTGGGAATTTTGGGGAAATTTCTTTACAATAACTGTTCTGTAAAAATCAAATGCAAACTTAAACATGAAAATAACTTCTCTGACCCACCAATGTTTTTAGCAATGGTAAATGTAAATTGCAAAGCACACTGTCAGTTATATGTGGAGAACTAATCTAAATACTGTTTAATTGATATCATTGCACTGTACATGGATATATGGGAAAGCAGCAGGTGAAAATATGCAGAAGATTCAGGTGAATATCACCAATAATAAAAAAAAAAATGGAGCGGCATACCAGTCTAGAAGAGACAAGAGCCTTTTAAAACATTTTTTTTACATCACCCACACAATCTATTCAAATCACAATTTATATATTTCATATTATGTTTCCTAATTAACACTATATCAAAGCTAATAAACAAGCTGCATTTCTTGTAATAAACAAGCTGCATTAATAAGAAAAACCTATATTGTAGCTAGAAGCTGAAATGTCAGGCTTATTTTATCCTATAGTAAAGAAAGGAAAATCTGTAGGTGGAAAAAACATGCTAGATTTTTTTAGCTGCTTTTATTACTGTGTCTAATCACTTACGAACATTTTAAAATATAAATTTCCTCCAAACTCTTGCTCAAAAATAGAAGGTAATGAATGAAAGCTGGAGGTTTATTCACATAATCTGTGAACAGCAACAGGCAATGACTTGCAAAACAGGATAATTTACTAGTACTGAAACTGGCAGTGGGCGTAACATACTTGGCACATTTGTAATATCCTTAGCATATTTTGTTTCAAACTTGTTAAAAGGATATGCTGTAATTGATCTGCTTTTAGTGACAGTATTGAAGAATACTGCCAGAAGTTGTAGCATGTAGCAGCACAAAAGGACGGTAGAATTAAAAGATGTTTATTAAAATTGATTAGACCCTTCAGTAGTAATTACTCTCTATGATATATTATTCCCAAATAACTCGATACCTATACATTTTCACTGCATGCTATAACATCTTTGTATATTGCATCTTTGTAAACAAGACTGTTGGCTGAATTAAAACAAAAATTAGTGTAACAGATTGCACCTATATTTTCCAGAGATAATTTGGGAGACGTGGAGGACCCCTGCTGTACCCAGAGCTCCCAGCAGAACATTTGCTGGTTCAGTCAAATCTCAAATTGTATGCCACACTAGACCCTTTTTTGATAAATAAAAGGAAAAAAAATGTTTAAAATGTCAGCAGTAAGCTTGATCTAGCTTTAACTTTTGGTTTTAAAACAGATGAAGGCTTAAATACCTAAAAACGTGAAGGTTTTCATATTAGTGCATTCATAGACAGTATTAAAAATCAAAAGGCATCTCTCTTCTTTTGAACTCCTCTCCTAGGGATACCATAATGAATGGAATAGCGTACTTTTTAAAGCAACACTAATTTTTTTTCCATACATGTTGTATGTATAATATTGAATAGTCACTACTGCAGAGAACTCAGCACAAATGGAACTCAGTTGAGTAACGTAACCACCTAGCAATATAATAATTAAGTTACTTGCTCATAGTCTTCAAACTTGTTTAAATATTTTATAGATTCCCAGTGACAGAATAGTCACCTCAGAATACTGGCTAGCTCACATGTATAAAACATAAATCTTGCTTTCAGTTCCCATTCTGAATCAGTTAAGGAAGGAATTTGAACCTGAATCTCTCATCTCTTAGGTCACCTTGACAATAAATGAAAACACTCAGATAATTTTGTCTCAGTTTTTCTTTTTTTCAGATACTCACTTTGCGCTGCTAACAGTAGTGCTCCACTGCCCCCCAACAATATTCAAAAGTGGCAAGAAGTACACAACATGAGTCTGCTCTTCCAGCTCAGAGAAGAAAGACCAGTCTTATCAGCTCCTGCTGTCCCCCTTCCTGGATCATGCTGAAACACTGTGGTCAGGCTTTAATTCAGCTGCCAGGGTGTACCCAGGTGTGTGAGTGGGGCTGTAGCCTCACCCCTTCCTCGCAGCTGGAGACAGTCAGTCAGGCTCCAGTCACCTGCCTTTGTAAGCCAGTATCTCCATGTCACTCCCCAAACAGCTCTGTGATAGACCGGATTCCACGTGCAAGAAGACACTGGTTAGATCATGCTGGTCTCAACTGAATGAAAACCAAAAGATCTGTGCAGTGGAATATATTTCTTTTAATGTTTTCCATATTTATGTGCTCATGGATCATCATACGCATGACACAGAAATGAACATACCTACATAGAAAAGAAAGAGAAAGGGAACTAGTTTAAGGAACTCGGTCACAGTTATGTTTTATTTCAGTAACAGAAATCACACAATCATTCATTTGAAAACACTCGATATGTAGCTGAACAAATGTTTATTAACAGCAATTTGTTGAGAAAAAAAGCTTTAATATGAGGCAGGTAGGTCACCTCAGGAATATGTTTCTCTTCTGACAAGCTGTTGAGATTACTCACAATTTTTCCCTGACATTTTTTTCTTTTTTTTTCAGCAGAAGCAAATTTAAACAGGAAATCAAATGATGGCAGAAAGTATCCATCTAAAGAAAGTTCATTTTTTAGTTGTTCTTCCAAAAAATGTGTGCTGTCAGAGGTCCCTAACTGCCCATAGAAGCTCATTGTCTAGGAGAGGCATTTTCTGTTCTGTTGAAGCAGAAATCACAGTGCCAAATATTTTCTTCGTCACATGCAGTAATCTTCTTAGCAGAAGCAATACCATTTTGCATGAGTAAGAGGAAATGTCTTTATCTAGTTTCATTGCCACTCAGCTTCCAGCATGGGTGATGGGCAGAACTCGCATTTGAAATTTGGATAATAGTTTCATTTGGCTGTTTACTTGATATTAATGAACTTCCAGTGCCTGTTTGCTTCCTCTAAACTGGCAACGTAGCAGATGAATGGACAAGCAAAGCAAAATTTTAATGAAAAGTCAATTTACGGTAGCACCTCAATTGCTGACAGATTCAATCTTTTATATGCTATTGCAAACTATAGTGCTCCTTTCACTGCTCATCCACTGCGTAAGCACTCAAGGGAGGGTATAAGAACTAATATAGAACAGAGTAATAGATTTGGTATTCAAGGCTTTGGAAAAATTATTCCTGTTTGGCAGTCAGCGAGAAGAGAGATAATGGAAAAATGAGAGGGAGGCTAACAGATTTCAAGATTCTGTTTTGAAGAAGAATGTTAAGCATTTTCACTGACATTGATCCAACTAATGTATGTGGTTTCAAATGTGTAAATGCACTTAGAGATTCTGAGGCTGTCTTTATAGGCCCTTCAAAATTAAAGAACTGCCACTGAAGTCTGGGGATTCGTACACAGAAAGCTTGCAGGACCAAACACTGTGACAGATGCATTTTGACATAGCAATGAAAAATAAAACAGAGACATAAAAACCAAATCACTAATTGGAATTTTTCCCTAGAATATGTAATTATAACTATATGTTCATAGGAGAAATTTGTTTTATTCACAGCTCTAGTGATTCAAAAAATCCGATGTAATAATTAAATCCAAAACAAACCCTTAAACAAAAAAGGAACCCGAAGTCCCATAAATATCAAAATCTATGAAATCACATCATTTAAGGTTTGTATAATCAGGAACTGGCTTGTACAAATCTGATTCATCAAGGGAGACCTTGAGATATGCAGAATAGCTATGAGAAACCCGCATGGGATGGAAAATGTTTTTTATCAGGACTGTGTTTCAGCCTGTGCAGGTGGGTAGCCTAGAGAAAGGTACACTTTTGCTCTGTCTCTTTCATTGGGTTGAATGGAGTTGCTCAGTAGGGAAAGCTATGCACGCCAAGTACAGCTTGGCTCCCATATCCCCCGGAGCAAAAGGATAATCCAAGGGCAGATCAGGAGTCTCACTGTGCAGCATCTTCCTCAGGGCTTCTAGCAAAGCCAGTTTATGCCAAAGAAACCATTACATTAATTTTATATCAGTTAACATTTCAACTTAAATTCTTCAGCTATCTTAGCGGGAAAAATATTTTTTTAGTGTCATATAAGATAGCACAGGACGGAGCGTTCGATAGATAATTATTTTTTTTTAATAATCACAACTTTATCAATGAGATTTTCAAATAAAATATCTAACTTAGAAAAACAGTAACACCTTACAGAGTAAAGAATATTATCTAAATTAAAAAATTAGTTTGTAGGAACAGTATTATCTGCTATTTCTGGGATTTCTATAGGATTTCTGTCTTGGCTGGATTTCAAGAATCTGCCTATTGGTTGCATTCCTGGGCCTATCAGCCTTACAAATCAGAGTTAATAAAAGTCAATCAGTGATTGTTTAACTTGCCTGCTACTGCCTGAAGCAGAATTACAAAAGCTAAATGCGTGATCAAAACTCCACCAGGAGTTTCTGTCATCTAAGAACTCTAAGCGTATGACCTCATGGAAACTCTACGAAATAAATATCCCACAACAGCTTGAAGAAACTTGCAGTTACTATGCATTCATATCGACAAAATAAGTAATCACGCATGAGGAATAGCAATGTTTTTACTTTCTGCCCTGAGAATGATTCAGTTAGAAATGAGAACTAATTGGTCAAATGACCATGAATATGAAGCAATTGACAATGAGAAACTAACAAATGCAATTAATTAGAAAACCGTAGGTTGATTGCCAAGTGAGAAGGTTTATAAGCAATATAGGGTTAAATTGTCATGTGCATTAAGCAGGTTTACTGCAGTTGCAATTAGCTGTTCAATACTAAGCTTCCTCACATCTTCTGAATATCATGACTGATTTAAAATTAATTGCTGCATAGTTCTGATTTTGAACTTTCATCAGTGTTCATTCTCCTTCATAATCAGCTATGGAATAGTTTGTTTCATGAGGATGACTTTCAAAAGCGCTAGAGTAATTTGTTAATGCAAATTGTTTTTCTTTCACTAAATCACATCCAAGTTTTGCAGAGGCTGGAGAGAGCATTTGAAAATTTTAAATGTGAGGAGAAACACTATAAGTAATTGCTATAGATACCAATCTGCAATCACTTTTCATAAATTTTGAAGTGAATTTGTAGTGTCATTCTTATAATAAATCAGTAGTGTATCTTTTTAATCTGTTGCTCTAATCCATAACTTTGACCTGAGAATTAGCAAAAATGTTTTACTCATACGACAGGAATAGGAGGTAGCAAAGATATTGACTTACATTTAGCTCAGTCAGGAATTTTAGTTCAACTGTAATAGTATTCTAACATGCTTGTTCTTTCAAAAATACTAGCATTTCTACTCAAAAATCTATATTCTAGAATCCTAAAGCCATAAAAATTTGGAAGGCAGAATGTATCTTGCTTCCACAATCAGATATGTAGTACTACATACAGTTTAACTCAAAGTCTAACAAAACTAGATGATTACCATTTACAGTAACTTTAGCAGCACAAATGTGTGAGATCAGGCAAGAGTACAACATTCTCCCTAATTTTTTCACTGTCTGCAGCTTTGCAACATGAGGGGTTTATATATTTAGTGCTGGGATGTGGCACCATTGCAAAATAGTGTGGAAAATGTGGTAGTGGACTTGTCCAAGCAGGTGGAGCCATGGCCAGCCCAGGCTGGCAACACAATTAGCAGGGGAGTAATTAGGCAAATTTTACAGCATAACCTGACTTCAAATTCTTAAGCCACATCACTACTTTTATTTTTCAAAGCTCTACAGAAGATAGACATGAGAAGAGTTCAAACTTGAGAAGAGGCATGGATCTACAGTAGAGAAGTAGTGAGGAAGTCTATATTGATTTTAATTAGCCTAGATTGCCCCATTTAATCTGTGAAAAATGAGGGTTTAATCTTTGAAAAATAAGATTTAAATATCAAAAATGCTGTGAAATTCTGTAAAACCAAGAGTCCAATTCAGTTTTTAGCTTCTCATAATCAGTTTCTCATTGATAGGCATAGTGAGTTCCATAGTTGATGTGGCCTAAATTTATTCATGTATATATTTTTTAACTTCAGAATGCATAGCTCAATGCAAAAAAAAAAAAAATAGAATATGAATCAACACCCGTGCACTGTTTTATGCAGATTTAATTTGTTCAGAACATTTAGCTTGTTGTGAGAGCAAGATTTTTTCAAAATAATTCCTTACAATAAGCATCTCGGTAAGTAAAGCCCATAAAAGGCTATCAATAAATTGCCATACACCTCGATGAAAACATTTTCATTGGCTCTGGCACAAACCTAACTCCTCTGAAGGCTTTAGAGTCAATTCTGCTAGCTTTTCTCTTTCCTCTTGGTAATTCTTCAGGAATTTTGAGGGAGGATCACCCAAATAGGTGCTGATGGTTCATTTTCCCCTCAAGCTTTCAAAGGAAACTGTTGAAATGAAGAATGGAAAAAACCCAAAGTTCTCAGGCCACATGCAGTCATCTTGTTTTACATGGTTACCAGACTCTTACCATTAGAAAATGTGGAACATTTCTTTTAAAGCATCCTTTGCACGGCAGTTGTGTGAAACAATGATCTGTTGAATTTACTTCACAGATCAAAGAGGGAGGAAATTAACCAACACAGTAAATTGATTATTTCATGGGTGACATAACCAAGGCAATGATTTATCTTAATAAAGAGCAACATCCCTCTAGTCCTTAACTGAATTCCAGCCAATGCAATAATACTCAGTTGTTAATGACTTTGATGTTGATGTGGAAAAGTGAATGACTGTATAATCACTGAAATGGGACCTCATCACAGTTGGAAATGTTTAAGCCAAATCATTTTGGACTGTGAAAAGAGCCCTGAGTGGTATAGATTGGCTGGGTCCCAGATTTTCAGCCTTAACTAAACAGGGCCTGAAAACTTTATCATACTGCTATGCCTTGGGCTGGTCTGTAACTCTGACAGCCCCAGAGAATTGGAGTTTAATGTATATGTCTGTGGACTCACTGTGGAAAAAAATTTCAGGGCTTACAGCACCAATAATAAATACCTGTCTATCAACATCCAGCTAAAAGAGTAATTAGTTAAATCCATCTTTAGGAGAGGGAACACAGAAGAAAGGAAACACAAGTCAAATAGGAAAAATTGTACTGAAAGCTTATTTTTATATCCCACATTACTAAATATGGCTTAAGAGGCTGAAAAATAGCAGTAGTCATTTGTAGCAGTCTCCACCTCCCCCTTTAGCCTCCCCTACCAACTCTTACAATAACAAACCAGGCTAAAATTAGAGCTGCTTTATAGGATGTTAATTTGATTATCATTGTTTCGGCATTGATTGAAAAGGTCACATCAAAAGGAAGGATCTTCTGTACATCAGCTACAGCTTCCTTGATGCTGATGTTCAGCTCTCAGATCAGAGAAGGAAGCCAGGTCATTTTTTTTCCGCTCAGGTTTCCTTCAAAACCCCTTGATTCCCAGTGAAGGATCCCCTAGCATTAACACTGCTCTGTCCACGCCTTGTAACTTTGCTTTCTTTTTAGAAAGACAGGAAGGACATTTAGCATCCTCCCAACTGTACTTGGCCCCATGCACGCTATAAGAAATCCAGAGGTGAGGTAGGGAGAAAGTAATGGCGCAGTTTGCGGCTCCAGCTTTTCTAACCTCAGCAGAGTGGCAGCTGCAGGTAGGGTTGGAGGAATTCCAAGCACTCTGCCTGTTTGAATACCACACAGCCCCCAGGCCCCAGAAACATGATACTCTGGTGCTGATCATTAAAAAAAAAAAAAGAAAAAAAAAAAAAAGGGAGGAGGGGTAAGGCAGGGGGAAGCTAAGGATTGTTAAACTGCTCATCCAGGCCTGCAGCTGGGGGTGACTCAGAGTGCAGAGTTGGAAAAATGCCCATGTGGCAAGATTAGAAACTCATTTGTGTAGTTTATGTGGCCTTGCCAGGAGCCTCCGTTTTTTCCAAACCTCCTTCAGTTTATTAACTTTAAAAGCACTCCTTTCCTGTTGGGGATCTGGCATGGCTGCAGCCAGGCAGCTCCTTCTCCTTTTGCATTAACAACACTTAAAGGCTTGCTTTCCTGTTCAGAATCGACTCATGTGAGATCATCCATCGGTGGAACTTTCGAAGGCGCTCACCCTTTCTTTTCCTTTTCATTTCATTCTTTGTCCCCTGGTTCAATTTAAATCCAACTGCTTTTAAACTAACTGTATTCAGCAAGCCAGCACTTTCAGGAATATATGTTATGAAAGCAGGAAAAGAAAAGGCCTTCTTGTCATCAAAACCATAATAATTATGTGTCAAACATAATTACTGTTCTGTAGGTAATACATCTAATACTAAGTGACAGAGTAAGCAGCCTGCAGAAGTAGAAAGTAACTGGTGGCCGGATCAAATCTGCTATAAAATTAACCATCATGGTTAAATATTCTGTCTCCTAAAGTTCCTCCAGAAAAGCAAAGGCAGAAAAAAAGGGGGTTTTCCTCATTTAAAATTGTTAATGTGCATAAGCCTCTCAGTTCTCTCCACCTCCATACAATGAATCACAACTCTTAAAATAAGAAACACTGTGCTAGAAATGTGTGTGCATTACAAGGATCAAACTCTGGTGAAGGGGCTCATCTAACAGGAAGGAATTAAGAGTGGGAGTTCTCTCCTCTTAACCCATTATGTTTCCTCATTATTACCTTCACATGCACACTTGAGACACCCGATAAGAAACAACTTTCCACTTTTCCCTACCTCCTTCAAAATCCATAAATTAATGAGCAGCTGGTGAAGCTGACATATGCCTGTGAGTTTGAGGACTACTGAAATGTGAAGTCATATTCTGAAGGAGGCAAAAAGCGCTACGTCAGGAACCAATATTCTAAATATGACAGCGTGTGTCAGAAACTTGTCGGGTTTAAAAAGCACGTCCTCTACTCCCTAACGCTCTTCTAAGTAGACTTAACAAAGTCTAACATATTAAAAAAACTACTTTAAAACCTAATGTTGGTCCCATTCCTGAAAATACTCGGCAATATCTGTGTTTAGGAGTTATACTATGAGTACAATCAATTCATCTAATTGTTACCTAAAGGCATAAGTGTTTGTAGAATTGACCTCTTTTACTGTAGCTAACATTATATATGTGTGTGTCTTTACTGATTTGTGCAGGACTACATAATTGTAAAGTTAAGAATAATAAGAATCCACTTAGTGACTGTAGATTCTAGCCCTCAATTTCACAGGCTCCTACGTGATAATCAGAAAAAAAGTATTTCTGTACATTTTCATTTCAGTTTTCTAACATGCTTTGATTTTCTTACTGTTCTCTTTGTCTTTATGTTTCAGAAGTATTGTGAGAAATGTTTACTAGCAGAAATATTTATTAAAATATTTATAAAATTAGAGATCTTTGAAGATGAAAATTTTGAAAGATTTTAAAAAATTTTTTAATTTGAATTAATTTTTTCAATCTAAAATTTCTTTGAAATTTTGAAACTTGAAATACTGATCAAGTAACTATAGTGGTTTATTTATATAAAGAAAGATCTTGTTTATCATTTAATGCATTGGAAGCCTGATCTTGAAGATCACACTAATCTAATTAAGCAACGGTGTTCAGTCACAAATTTAAAATTATATATTTTAAAATCCAGTGCTTAAGAGAGATGCTCCAAAATATGGTATTGATCAAGAAATATTTGCTGATTTTTCCAGAGGAAAAAATTTGGGGAAAAAAACCACTAGAAATTGCTGACAAATCACCAGCTTTTAAAGGTTTAGTTTGAGACATTTATTCTTTTCTCTCTAGGCCTGTCTCCATTTTCCACATATTGGAAACAAAGCCCACAGAGTTTTTTTCTACTTCTGTGTGCTTTTAAACGTTCCAGTAAAAGCTATTAGTGAAACGCAAAGTTTTGCTCGAATATTAGGTGGGAGAAAATGAAGGCAACTCACAAACTTGATTTTGCCAACTGAATGCATCTGATGGTCACATACTATTCTGCTTTGTAATGCAACTTTGGAACACATTTCACTGACCACCAGACTTAATGCCTATGCATATGCAGACACATACTTAGCAGCATTTTCTATCAGCCTCAGAGCAAGATTATTTGTAAAAATTATTGATATTACTTAGAACAACGGGGTTATAGGAAAGTATTTCCACTAATTGGCCTCTCTGTTCTCCTGTGTTCATTTCTAGAAAAGATCATAGAATCAGAGATCTCACAAGTGTCTGTCTCCTATAAAATGTCTAATTGGCACCAACTTGAATTTATGGAAAGGAGGTGCTAGAAGAGCTCCACATGGAAGTTATCAATGAGAAACTGTTTATACCATAACAAAAGAACAGTGGTGATTAACAGGTGTTCCTCAAAAGCAAAATTGGATGGATATTTTCATGGATTTATGGATGAAATATTTTGGGCCTGCCTGGTGTGCATACCTTGGGACTTCACAAAGGTGCTTCCTTTACATCAAAACTGTTTTCCCAGTTCCACTGGGTGTACTACGTAATACAAGCAGCACTGTCTATTCGCGTACTTATCAACGCTTGAGGAGCACAGGCCCAAAAGTGCTCTCTGACTTTCTGCTGATAAATAAGGCTGATGAAATGAATGGCTCAGAACTGCCACGTTTGGTTATGGTTTCTGAAAAATTAAGCCAACATGAAAGAAATCATGTTTTCAAACTGTACAGTTCTCTGTAGACTGATACCCCAATTTATTAAACTCTACTTCTTGGGTCCCAGGTTCAAGCATTACTTCTGCTCATCAGTCACCACTTGTTTCTTGAACTAAACAACACATCTGTAATTCTCAACTTGACTAGAATTAGGTCCCAAAAGCAGAAAAAAAATGTTTCAAATACTTCTGACTGGCTTCTAAATTGGAAACACCTGTAACAGTTATATCTTTTCCTGACATAAATTAGTGACAAGGAGTTCATATAAGAGGTGCAGACAGAAAAATAAAATAGTATAATAAGTATTTGAGGTAACAGAAAAAGCATTGCCACAACTGGATGGGTATAAGAGACAAGAATATGTGACCCCAGCCTGTTGCCTTCCTATAACACCAAAATAGGTGCTTGATACCGCTATTGTATCAACCAGAAAACGACTGCCTGAAGCAAGATCAAATGTCTCATTAGCACTTATAATCGCTTCCATAAGATGAAAACAGATGAAAGAAGAAAGGATAAAATTCAAACAGTAGAATGAAAAAAAAGGATCTCTTTTGTTCTGTGGTGTGCCTTCTTCCTCAGACGGGGCCTCCCTCATAATTAACCTGAGTTCAACAGACAAAGTCATTATAAACAGAGTTCCAGAAAACCTGATCCCACTTTCCATAGTGTTCATAAATACAGTGGAAGGTTCTTTGCATAACCATCAGTAATTATGCTAAAAGCATACAATTTCTTCCTGAACAAATTTTAATAATAAATGTATTACTTCCCTCCAAACTTATGACAGCACCTTTTAGTCATTCTCTCACCTCTAGAAATTGTTTCTATCTCATTTTTCCAATTAGAAAAAAAATTGCCTCAACCATCAGAAAAGAAATCCACCTTGATTCCAGCTCATCAGGGAAGTTCTCCCTTAATTTATCCTAAACTATGGGCTGTGCAAGCCTGTGAGATGGTTGTTGATGATGCATGAAGAATAATATTGATTCATGTTTCATTTGATACATAGGTAGACCTACCCAGGCACTCAATACAGAGAGTAAGGGATAGCTACATATAGTTGCTTGGCTACATGTAATGACTTCTCCTGACACGTGTTCAGGATCAGAATGCTAATAAGAATTTGCTTTAGGAAGCAATGGTAAAGAGCTGGCCGCTACTACTGTAGTTACTCTGCACAATACAGCACTGTACAGACTGACAGATTTCATCTTTCAGAAAGGACAAAATGACTGATAGACTGAAGAACACACTGGGTGACACTGGGTTATGTTAAGATTTTTTTTCCATGCTCCTGAAATATCTACAATAGAAGAAGGATCAGTTCTGAAGCCCATGTTGCCTCCATGAAAAAAACAAACAAATAAGCAAACGGTTTGTAGTGGCTACAGCAGGAGTTGAATGTCTGACAGGGGAATGGAAACCTGGAATCAAATTCCCTCATACTTATTTACTCAGTGTTATGAGTGATTTATGAACATAATGAACTTCCACAGGAACTGGATAGCATCTTACTGAAAAATTCTTTACGGTCCAGTGGGTAGATACTAACTTCTGGCTTCATACTAACAACTGAACATAAGTGGATATTATTAGAGGAAAGTTTATTTTCTGGCAGAGTTTAAAAAGTGACTTGTAAATGATAAAAGCGTGAGTGTTCTCTGTGAAGAAAATGTTACTGTACTATTTACTTGGCCACATTTATTTCAGTGACACCAGGCAAGCACTGTCTTCTGAAGTGGACCAAATGAAATGTTAATGATATGTGGGGTGACATGTAATAGTATTTGTGAAAGTGGCTCTGCATTCACTTCACTGAATATTCACAATGTAAATCCTCAAATTAGACATCATCTTAACTAGCCAGTATCATTTAGCAGCAGCTGTGAAAAATCACCCACACTGATGAAAGTGCCGCAGAAAATGCACAACAGGTTCTCTGGAAGGTTGATGCCTTGCTAGTTTCCCACTTGGATTTATTGCTTCTGATTGAGGGACAAATGTAATGCACGCTGTCAACAACTGGAAATTGTACGTCTGCCACGTTTTGCATGCTGACTTAATAAAAGTTTCTGATTTCCATTCAAACAATATGCTTGTCTTTCAAAAGGAAAGTATGTGGTCTTTTTATTCCTTCTTTACTGTATCTAGAATAGTAGAACAAAAGCTGGATATACAGTCAGGTTCATTCCTATTCGCAGGGACTGGTGCACCTTGCTGGGTGTACTGCCCCTGAGATAAGCAAGGTCAGGCTATTTTTCAGGCCATTTTGAGCAGCTTCAGTCCCTCAGCAAGTAGGAAATGAGAGAAGTTTTGCTTGCACATGCTTTCCTTCCAAGGACACTATTCTCCTACAATTGATTAAGTTTATAGCATGTTCCCTCTTTCTTTTACTTATTGTCTGATACTAAAATGCCTGCAACGGGTTTGTTCAATAGCAAATCAATTTCTTGGAGATTGTGCTTTCTGCTACTAAATTGTCAATCTACGTAAATTTTGAGAAGTTCTACTGCTAATATAACTTAAGAGCATTAGCAGCTCTCCCTTCCTTTTGCTCTGCACTCGGTGGAATTGCCAGTGACTGAGATTACATCTCCCGCTCCCCCAGACAATCTCTTTTTTCAAATTATTTTACTTTTTCTGATGATTAATAATTGAAGTTATAACTATGACATTTAATATAACAACAGACAGCTTCACAAATTTTGATAAGCACGTCTCCCGTTACCTTAATGCATACCAGGGAGGCTTCACTGGCACAAACAATTACTAGAAGACAGATTCAACTTCTATGACTCCTGTGGTGCCAAGTCTCCAACTAAAACACACAGTACAAATGGGAATATCTTGTCTTAGGTTTCAGAGAAAGCAAAGTATAGGCTGCGGATAAGGAGCACTTGTTCTGGCATATTAAGTCCCAGGGTCCCAATGTATAGATCTTGGGGAACTAATTCATTATAGCTAACAAGTTAATAAATTATGCTTACATCAAGTGGGTTTAAGGTAGATATGAATATATATATGTATAAAGAAACAAATATATTTATTGAAATGCAGGAAATTAATCTTATTTTTTAAATTATGAAAATGTTTTTGACACGCATAAGTAATACAGATCCATACCCTGCACATGAGAAAAACTTACATTTTTCCCCAGAGAGTCTATGGTCTCATTTTTATGGAGGCACCATCTGAAAAAAAACACTGGTACCTTTACAGAACTAGCAAAAAAAATACTGACACTGAAAAGTATGATAAAATATTACTACCGTACTCTGTTTTAGTACAACAGCAGTATATTACATACACATAAAATTAACTTAAACAGGAAGGCACCTTTTTCAGAAAATCAGGAAAACAAATTCAATTTTATAAATAGCATGATCACTAAGTCATTCAAAACAATAGACCTTCCTTTCAACTATAAAAAGTTTCTAGATGTGTCTTCTAATGTATCTTTATAGTACCAGATAAAAGAAAAAAATAGAAAAAATTCTTTTCATTGAACAAATGCTACTCTTGCTGCTTCTTTTGCGTTT
>JAOXJM010000041.1:33003183-33023980 GCA_026413425.1 Tringa solitaria | reverse complement strand
TATATATATATATCAAGATAAATTATAGTAAATGGATGCATATTGACCAACAATGAATGATTAACATTCATTATATACATTGGTAAAATTCACTGGTACTGCTTTTTGTGTGGTTACGTAGATTTGTGGTCTGTCTGGAATTCATCCCTTACACACTTTAGGAAACACTGAAAAACATGTGGCTACTGATCAGCAAGTTTAAATAACCTTGCCCTGCATGAGAACTGCAACTGGCCCCTCCAAAATAAAAACAAAATGAGGAAGGGATGCAGGGGTTCCCCTCCCTCTTTGCCAAATGAATACGTTTCTGTGTCCTGTCCAGGCTCGGAGAGAAGGAAGTTGGGTTCAGTTGTCAGAGTGCCAACGCACGACCCAGGAGAATAGAGCTCCGTTGCCTGTTCTTGCCCCGACGTCCTGTGTGAACTCGGGTAGCTCACAGTTCCCTCCCTGCCCCTGAAAAATGAGAATAACACTGTCCTAAAGCCAGCTGTAACCGATAAACAAATACAAAGCTGCGAGTTCCCCAGACTGTATGAGGAGCAGGGAGGCAGGGACAGAGATACAATCATTTTTGTTCTTCAGTTGCCCCACAGAAGGATTAACTGCTGAATATATCTGCAATATCCAAATACATCTTCTCTTTCAAATTATCTTAGTCAAAGTAACATTTCCTTTACCACTGTCCTTACTGGTACTTCTCCAGAGTTTGCAGGCAAAGGGCAACTGAACATGGATTAAATGCTCTAACAGAGCCAAGATCATAGCTTGTTTGCTTTTGCTTTTAAATACTGGTCTTCTTGTAATAGAGACAATCACAAATAAAACTACCTGATTCTAACAATTTCAGCACTTCTCCTTTCAGAAAACACGTTAACGAAGTCCAAGATTTTGGTATTGTCACATCGCTGCCTAATATTGCTGACCTGTTTAACCACTGTTATTAAACAGTAAATGTTACAGCTTTTATTACTTGAATAGGCACAGCCATGACTGTGTTAGGAGCTCTTAAAACAGAATCTTTTGTGGATCTGGGGATCTGAGGTATTTTAAAAATTTATAACAGGACTGGGAGGGTACTGGTACTGCTTGTACATACCATAAACTTGATGGTATGGATTGTACTGTTCCAGGTAGAACTGGTTTACTGAATTTATTAACTGATCCATCTTCTGGTTTTGTGATTCTGCTTCTCCTTCCATGTATTCTCATTTTCATTTCATGGAAAAGTTAATACCCGAGTTATTTAATTAGAACATATTACTTTAATTAAACTTAGAAATATCTTTTTCCTTCTGAAACCTTGATTAGCATAGTATGGGAAGTTGCAAAAAAGGACAAATAAACCTAACTAACAAACAATATTTGAAATAAATTTACCTGGTCATGATGAAAAACTATGTTCCTTTAAATATTTGATTCTTCATTTACCCCACTGTATGTCCAGGAAAAAAAAAAAAAGTGATGGAAAGTGGCCATTTCAATGACCTTGTGTCCCTCCCTTAGAGGAAGACGTCTGACAGGTAGATATATGAACAGTTTGTTATTGCAGATTCCAGATCTTGTGATTATCTCTGACTCAACTTCTGGGGTTTTATCTGGAATTCCTGTGAAGGGTCAAACAGTGTACTACTCCTTGTCTTTACCTTGTAGCAACCCCAGGTTAAAAATACACCTTACAATAATACATAACAGTTTCCAAAACTTCTGCTTGAGTCAAAAAAATGATGACAAGCTCCAGACTTAGGACAATCCAAAAAATATATCTCAAAACGTAGACTTTGGTTTACCTGGACAGAGGTTTTCATTATGAATTTATCTATACTTTTTTTAGTTTTCAGCTTTATTTGATGTAGTAGGTAAAGTAAATAATTACTACTCATTTTCTTAATGAATAAATTATCTCGGTTATATACTTTTGCAGAATATTAGGTGATACTGTCAGGTGATACACTTTTAAAATATCTTGCTAGAATTGCCTTGGACCTATGTGTTGAGGAAAGATAAGTATTTACATGTAAATCTCTTCCATATTTTTAGAATACATGTCTATATTTATTCATTGTAAAATAAGCAAAGTATAATTTATGAATCAGTTTTGTTAATATTTAAAAAATACTCTGAGATCCTCTGGAAAAAGTTTTTAGGAGAGACTGACACACATTGTCAAAGTTTGTTTATATTTCCTTGCCTTCCCTAAATCAATTCAAAAATCTCTTTATGTCATGTTCTTGGCTAATCATATTTACTACATTAGCCATCTTCAAAAGCTTATTTATTCTCCTCAATAACTGCAAAAAATGTGAATTTCTAAACTTTGAGAGCCATGAATAAGTATGCCTCCTTTCTGAACACATCCTACTAACCTAGGATGAGGTCAGCTCTGGCCTTTCTTAGAGCAAAAAATAGTCCACTTTATTCCTCTTCCACATCATTCACTTCCTCCGGTGCATAGCATAGATATTCTGGCAGAGAAGATTTGCTGAGTTTTTGCTTCCTTCCCATTAATGTCTATCTTCCAACCCCCTGCTATAGCACAAGCACACCTATCATTCTCAGTATAGTGTTCCAGAATTTCTCCTATTTCCTGTGAGAATATCTTTCTAGCAGACACAGAAACTAGGAGAGAATTGTGACTGCACTTAAAACAATGACAATATTATTGTAGGACTGCAGGAAAGAATGGACAACAAGAGCCCTGCTATTTATTCTCATGTCTCAGTTCAAGATTAGCCTCCTCTGTACTTAGCTGCAGGAAAACAGGACAACATCTTCTTCTCCTTCAAACTCGGACTTTAAACTTCAAGTCAGAGCAAGAACCTAATTCTGGGCAGTTTGCCACAGCTCACTCCCACCCCTGTGCTGTAATTTGCTGCTTCTAAGTAGTACTGGCACAATGGGGTTTTCGAAAAGGTGCAGAAGTACCAAGAAGTACAGCAAAATAAATGGATCTGAAAAATAATACAGTTCATAAATATATAGTATTTTTTCCAGTTACAGTGGTGCACAACCTTTCTATCTAGGGTTGGATACAAGCCATGAAAGGGTGAAGGGTTTTACTGCCTAAATAAAGACATTTGGACATAGTTGCCGAGTAGGTATCTCTGCCATTTTAGATGCTCTGTGATGTCAATCTTGCCTCCAATCATCACTCCAGAAGCAGACAATATTTCCATAGGTCTTGCATCATATCTGCCGTCTCCATGTGAATGTCACTGGTACCTCAGAGCATGTCAGTTGACACTAGATGTTCACCTGAGTAACTGTCAGAACTGCATGCTGTGGGCCTTTCAATCAAGTGGTCAGAACATGTTACAACTCCGTCTTATGGTGCGGGCAATGTACAGCCAACCTCAGACCCAGCATTTTTATGCTTTTCTGTTGGCATTTAATGAAGCTACTGACAGAGGATAAAAGAATAATGCCCTCACTGCAAAGCTTTAGACTGATACTCTTTGTCTTCTTAGGTTAGGAGCATAGTTTAGAGAAGATGGAATACAGGATAAAGAAGCAATGTCATGGAAATGTATACAGGGAAAGCAAGGTCCTTGCACCCTAAACCAGCGTTTGCCCTCACTGCTTCGTGTTTTCTTAGCTGCCAAAGTGAACAGATTTTTTTATCTCCTCCTCATTTTTATATCATGCCTGTGCATTATACTATCTGTACAACAAATATACCTATTCAGCTATGCAGCAAATTTGAAGGACAGAAAAGGACTTAATGTATTTAATTTTAGAAAAAGCAGTTATAACAATTCCTTAAAATCAAAGTTGTGTGATTTAGAAGAATGCTCATAACCAAAGTGACATTATTCCCATTAGTAGCTCTTTCCCTGCAAAAATAATAGATTATAATCCAAACTGTTTATGGAAAATGCATTGCTAGATGACCTAGTTCACTGTAGTGAATATGGCTCTAGAATGCATAATTCTGGACCAGAAAATGTTTCCTTCTGACACCATATTTCACTGAAGATGTCAAAGAGGTATAATGGCATGGATGTTGACATAGGAGTACAAACAAAAAAGAAAAATTAGCCTATGAAACAAGTTATCTGACATTTAATGGTGAACCTGTAGTATGAAAGGTTAAAGACAAGATCATTGTTGATAATGGAAGACCACAATAAAAAAAAAAAAAAAAAAAAAAAGAATAGCCTATGAGCTACGGCTTTAAAGCATATAGAAAAATAAAACTTTGACTTGAAAGGTTTAATCCCTAACCCCTTTATATCATGCAAGGGCAGCTGCTAATTGTTGGACATCTCGAGTGTCCACTCAATAGGCAAGCATGCTAGCATATCATGGCTCATTCAGAAATATGGATTTGCTGTTGAACTAAAATGTACTGTTCAGCATAAGGATGCTTGATTCTGTTTGCCTGTTACTAACTTCTTTTAAGCTTATTGTTTGATACATCCATGGAGAGAAACATTCCTACTTGTTAATGTAATCTTGTGATTTAGTGTACCAGTGATATGGCTTTGTATTCCATTCACACTACATGCGCAATGGAACAACCGTTGGCCAAATTTCGTGCGCAGTCACCTTGAATATATTGGCCAAAATAAAATGAGAAAGTATAATGAATTGTCTTTTATCACACACTATTTCAGATTTCTTTCAATTGCTTCACTAATAACCTAATGTGTAAATAATATTATTCTAATGACAAAAAGTGGACTTTATGAATTACAAAGGAAAAATTGAACAATTATCAGGAAAACAAACAATTACAAAAAGACTGACTATAGGGAAGGAAATAAAACACCATATAAATAGTGATTATATAATATTTTCTCTTTGATAGCCTGAGTTACTGCTCTTCCGTTGCTCATAAAATGTTCTCTCCAGTTTTGTTCCTTCATACAGAATATCTGAACAGTCTGTTTATGGAAGAAATAACTCAGCTGACATCGTAACTGCCAACTTCTTCTAAAAATGTCTATAAAACACATATTTGCATAACTCTGCATGTTTTCAGGTGCAGAACATTACAGCTTCTGAATCAAAAAACCACCTAACAAATGCCTAAGACTGTTCTTATCCAAGACAATGCCTTCACTGAGGTTGAAATAGAAACAAAAGGTGATGATTTTATACATTGAAGCATGAAGCATGCAATTTTCCAAAAATATACTGTAACAAATACAAATGCAAATAAAAAAAATAGGACATTTTCTTATTGTCATAACTTGCACTCTCATCATGTCAAAATGCCTCATTGAACTGAGGAGCCTGTTGCTACAGATAATATGCAGATGAGGTAAGAAGCAGGCATATCTCACGTCTGCTTAAGCAAAGCAGGCTATACAGAAATAGCTGCATGGAAGCATTAAGTAACTTACCAGCATGACAGTGAGAAAGTAAGCTTAACATGAGTTATATGATGAGACTAATGCTGAAGTTTTAAGTCCTGTACCTTAGACCTGGCTAGGTAGATGCTTTTGCTTTCCGTGCCAGAATTTCCTCTGGTTTTATCTGTTCTTCTCATACAGCACACACCAGCATTGAAAACAGTGACTTCATTCTGGTCAACAAGAACATTTAAAGACTTGCTGTAGAGGTAAAACAAGTGTTTCACCAAAGGATGCATTTTTCATCATAAACAGATGGATCTGTTCATTCAGAGTTGCTATTAAGTCCCATAAGAATTGTGAACTCACTTTTGTCAAGATTTTCTAATGAAAGACTAACAGTATGGGTACCCACACTCTTCTCCATAGATAAATTCGATGCTTCTCAGTAGTACCAGTACAAATGAGTAAAAGACTCTGACTAGTGGAAGGTACCAAACACTCACTTCTGGAAAACAAGCTTATTCAGGGTAAGTCAAGATTTGATACCTTACAAATTATTTCTTAAATCTTATACAAACGACATCTGTGTCTTTAACACAAAGCCTGAAACTGAAGTTAAAAATTCTGATTGATTCATAGGACACCAAGAGATGCTTGACCAAACTCATGTGAGAGCTATGTTTTGCACAATAAATTTAACCAGGTGCAGAAAATCTGTAGTGGCTCATTTCCAGTGATACAATGTGCATTAGGATTAATTTATTATGGTCACTCTTCTTTTGCTAACCTACTCCCAGGATATTATACCCCTGTATACTTTTAAACAGGTGAGGGAGGCTTTATCTGCACAATGAACATTGTAGCTAACAAAATAATTCATAGATTACTTTGGAAAAAACAGACTTAAATAGATTATATCCAACAGAGGAAGAGAGTTGACAAAATATGCTTTGTGCAAGCATCTATTAATCAAAGAAATGCAAATATTTGGTTAGAAAACTGTCTTAGTTCAAGAAGAACAAATTGTCAAATAACACAGGTTGAGCATTTGGTTTGACATCAAAACAATTAATCAGAAATAGTTGGTGTTGTCTTTATTTATATTCAGGACATCTTTCTTTTTGAGAAGTCACATCACTGTTTCTACGACCATTCAGAGAGGCAGGTACAGTGCAAAGGAAACAGAAAGAACTGAGTCTCCTCCTCACTCTCTTTGCTGGTATTTGGCATGCCATTACCTTATGCTAGAAAATAAAAGCAACAGGATATTTTGCAAGCAGATGATGTCATAGTTGAAGGAATGGCTAACGGTCATAAGACGTACATCAGCTCTGATGGCTCATATTGCACATTATCCACAGTTTTAGTAATTCTAGGCTCCTTTATTATTTCTTTGTACTGTAATGTGGTATAGATGTGTCAGGGTCAGGGTTCCCTATGCTGACAATTTCTAAAAGATAGTCTTAATATAAATACATGATGAATGACAAGAGGTGATAGAAATCCATATGCTACCCAAAGGGTAATGTAGCAGTGTTTCCTGAATAACCTCCATGTTCCATTGTGACAGAGATTAGATGGAACTAGAATTTAACCTGCCTGGCAGCAATCCCAAAGGAGGGACTCAGCAAAAATGCGGTTGTTAGAAATAGGAAATTGTGCTTAAACATGTGTGTATTCTCAGTGAAAAAAAGCCCTTACAGTATGTAATATCTATACTTTAAAAATTATTCATTTATTAAAGTGCACTATAGTGATAATACATTTTCAGGAAACTTTTAAATGGTCACCTGTTTCCCACCAACCTCACCGTAGTTCACATTTCCCACTTCAAATTATTTTTCTTTTTTGTTCCTGCTATTTTCACAGCACCTCCCCTTTTCTCCATTTTCTATTTACTACTCTTTCTTTCCCATAATTTCTTCTTAAGTGCTTGCATTTGTGTTATACAAGTATTAAAGGTGAAAATGTGCTAGAAGTACTTGATGTCTCTGCTCAGACTCCAAATTCCACAATCCCATGACAGAGTTTTCAAATAGAAGGTAAATTATAATCATACATATCACTACAACTTCTTTTAGAACATTGTGGGAAGTACCTTTTTTGAAACTATTTTTTCCAGATATTGTTCGTAAAAATTGAATTTTTTTTTTTTGCGAAATACATCAAATTCAGATTTCAGTTTTGAGTTAGAAATGGTTCCTGAGAAATATAAAAATGAGAGGAGTTGGACAGCATAAGCTTTGTGAAATAAATAAATTTACTTTAAAAAAACTTGTAAAGAAATCAAAAGTACACATCCTCTATTTCTTATATTTTGTCTTTCTCTCTGAGAATGTCTTTACATCAAAACGCCTCCTCTAATTTGCAGAGAAGTTGAAACATGAACCACCTTCAGAAAATGAAACAATTAACTCTTCCCCCAGGTGAAATCATAGAAAAACAGAAATTATTTTTCTGTGAACTACATCTAGATTTTTTTTTAAACCTATGTCTTCACTACTGTCTTTATATTTTCACATACATCCCTAACAACTCTAGGTTTTTGTTCTTTCTGGACTTCTGATATCATCAGCATTCAGGAAGATATTTGTGATGTACTGTTTGGCCTTGTGCCTACTCTTCCTAAACAAGCAACTGCAGCATCTCTATATTTCTTGTTTTTAAAAAAACTTTGTTAGTTTATTTATGATTAACATCAAGAAGTAACAGTAGTTAAATAAAGGGACTGGTTGAAGTACAACCAGGTTTCTGTCCTATAAAAACATTCAGGACAGAAAAAATGGAGATGAAACCTGAAGCACGAAGACCTGCCTTGAACTCCTAAATTTGTAGCAGTTAAATAATTTTGAGATTATTCTACAGGTTGAATGAGTCTTCATATGGACTCCAGCTATAGATGACAGTATATAAAAAGACAAAGCTGGAACTGCAACTGCAAGCAGCAGAAGGTCCCTTGTTTCTCCACACCATGCAAGAATTGGAGCACCACCCATAGGGGAAGCTCTGCCCACAGTAGGGGTTTTTGCATGGCTTTTTCTCCCTCTGGCCATTGATTATTAATGTAAAACTACAGAAGCAAGCCAGCGAGAAGGTCCAGCAGAAGAAAGTAGAAGTAGCCAAAGCAGATAATTTTCTTTGACTAAAAATATGGTTAGCTGTTTGGTCCAAAATTGTCCTTCTCCTACAGCATTCTCACCTCAGCCTTTCTTGATATCCATATCAGTTACCCTTTTCTTCATTTTTCTGTCTTTCTGCCTCTGGACAGAGGTGCAGGGGCAATTGGGAGGGGGAAAAAGGAAGTGTGCAGCCATAAGGCCCTTTCCCAGTGTCATCACTGAACGTATTCACAGAGCTGCAAAGTGCTAACAAGGTCACCATCGCCAGATTAGACCTAATCCACCAGTAAATATACTAAACCCTCCCTCCTTGCTTTCAGCAAGAAATTATGGAACTAATGTAACATTTGCTGCCATCACGTTGTTCACACTACTGTTTTATGTTATGCCTCATCATTCACCCTGTTGATTCAGATTATAAACTCTCTAGAGCTGGGACCATCTGGTATTCTCTGTTTGTAAAGAGCCTAGCACAATAAGGTCTTGTTCTGGGTTGACACACACAATCATAACAAAAACAACCAATAATAAATAGATAGTTTTATCTCGCCAGTTGATACCTTTTTTCTATTCCCAGTGGACACTTTGCTGTAATATAAATATTCAAAACAAAAGGGAAAATGAAAAGAAAAGGACATCCTTTAGGTATGAGGAACAAACTCAGATTATCCTCAACCTACTCACCTTTTATCCTATCCACTCTCCTGTTTCATTTTGCCTTTAAGCAATAAATAACAGCTTTCCTATGCGGGCTGGACTAAATCAGGTGTGAATTTGTTTTATCTGTTTTTAATACAAAGCCAGAGACTTAACTAAAATGCATAGATCTCACACTGAAAAATATAGTGATGAGAGTAATAGATTACAGCATAAGGTCAGATAATAATATTTTCCTAATTACTGTCAGCTTGGGGCCCTTTTTTTCAGTGCAGCGGACAACAGCATGCTTTTAATCCCCCTAATAACAATAATGAGATACATCATTAACCCTATTTTACTCTTTCTTAATTTTTACAATACTAATAACAAAGATCATTAACCTCTGTTCTGTTTAACATCTAATCAGCCATGTTAGTTACATAAATATAATAGAAAACATCAAATATCACTTTGTTTAGCTATATTTCCTCTCAGGAAGGGAAATTTTCCCTAATGTTGTATTAATACCAGTTTACTCAACAGGTGTCGAAACATCAGTGATAACATGCAAAACGACCCATTGCAACATGCAGTCTTTAAACAAATCTGCTTAATCTTCATTATTTGATAAAGAGTTCCTTTCAAAATATAATTTTTCTGTTAAAATGTATATTGAATATATTTTATAAATTTTCTACCTCTGATAGCGAAGGTAAGCTGAGTTAAGAAGAAGAAAAAGAAAAAGAATATATTACTGCTGAGAAGAATCTGTTTTTCATAGATGTCCCAAGAATCAGTCACAGAATCACAGAATCATAGGAGTTGGGAGGGATCATGTCTGTTGCCTTTTGTCCTGTCTCTGAGCACCGCTGAACAGAGTCTGGCCCAATCCTCTTGACAACACCTGCCCTTAAGGTATTTATAAGCATTGATAAGAACATTAGAAATGGTGACTCAAAATAGTAGTTATAAAGCTTTACTTGTATTATTGCATTGCATCGTGTTGCAATGAGGTGGGTGCCCTGGTGATGGATGATGCACAGAAGGGAGAGTGCAACCTGCTCTAGATAAACCTGCTTTAGCAGGGGGGTTGTTCTAGATGGTATCTAGAGGTCACTTTGAACACCTGCCATTCTGTGATTCGGTGACTCTGTGAAACTGGTGGACCCCAAGTGGTTCCTTGTATTTATTTATGTATGAGTGTTGCAAGACAGATCATCTGTTAGAGTGATATCATGTATAGATCGATAATCAGGTGATTAGAAGAGAGCATCTGTGAAAGCCACACATTTATTACTTATTTAGAAATGATCCAAGAGGAATATGTAACCATTCATCATTTTAAGGCCATAGAGAGTTCCCAGATGCTCAGATCTTTGGGAACATGCTGATGTTAAAATCTTATTTGATTTTTGATGAAAATCTGTTTGGTCTGGATGTGTTACCTGTCTGCTTTAAATTAAATATATTGATTTTTTCACACTTCTGTAGAAATCCTGTAATATTTATTCTATATTAGGCTCTACCAATTCTCTTCCCCTCAAATTGAGCAACCAGAAAGTCAAAAAGAGTTATAAGTCGTCACAATTAGAGCAGAAAAAAAACAAGCATCAGAGATTACAAATCCAATATTTTGAACTACATTCTGCTGTACTTAAGAATGCTAAGGGCAGCACCTAAGTTAAAGTTAAACAATGAATCGTGAAATAAAGATTGGTTATTTGTCTATATTTCTTGAATTTAAAGACTCGAAACTAATTTCAGTCTAACTTTTCAAAACTTTCAGTGTAACTTGTGTGTATATTCTAAATAATTTAAAGTAAGATTTGAGAGTAGGAAGGACAACATTTCAAGTTATATCAACACAGGAAGGTACTGCTTAATTAGATCTCATCAAGATAGCCGATTAATAAGTCTGTCACAAATGTTTAGACCACTACAACTCTCATGAGAAAGGTGACAGAAGAAAGATATCCCCTCTGACTCAAAGATACTATCTAGTTGAAGCCCCATTCAAAAATGCCATTCTGCTGCCACTGAAGAAGAGATCTTTTCAAGGTAATACTGCTATGCCCTTAAGTTTTGTTAAAAATAACATATTATTCTACTGCAGCTCCTTGATCCAAAATGTTTTTCCAAGCAAGCATGAAAACTACATTCTTACCTTCACCAACAATTGAAAATATACATGCTATTCTTCAAAAACAGCATGAAAACTACAATTAGGTGATTACTGAGAGAAATATTTATTTAGCAACGAGGAATTAGAACTTTCAGTGGATTTCTAAAACTTGAAAGATACTATATTTCCTGTGGATGGAATTCCCCCAACTGTAGATCACCACTTTTGCATGGAAAATGGACATTGCAGATTTTCTGCAGCTCTACCAATTGATTCCTAATTATTTTAAATAAACACTGTTATCAGGAAGAATAATTGTTCTTCTGCTACTTTAACTACAATGTAACTTATCCCCATGTAAGGAGACAACCAACTTTGAAGTCATCAAATACCTAGAAAATAATCATTCGTTATTACTACTCTGAGTCAAAACTGAGCCATTTCACAAAAGACAAATGTTTTAAAGGTTCTTGGGTTTCTTAATTTTAAGGGAATCTCATGCAAATCCCAGGAGAAAACTTTATGTACAGCCATCTGTTTTATGCTAACCATTCTCCACACTCCCACCAATCCACTCAGCAACTACAGTAAAAAAAAATGAAGTTACAATAAAGCTAAAGGACTGCTGCATACCTTGTCTCCTCCTCCTTTCCGTTCCTTAAATCAATAAGACCTGCAGTCTCCACCTTCAACTGGACAGATTTTCTTGTGGTTTTTGGATTCATGAACAGCCTGTGAGAAAAGGCTAAACAGCATTTGTATTACAGACTAAAATACATATAAAGAAAATTTTCAATTCATATCTTATTAGGAGAAATGCAGGAACAAGAGATCCTGCTGAATAAGATGAATAAAGATAAGGTAAACCTCAAATATTTTATTGTAAGAATCTAAATATTAACCAAGCTTTAGTTGTTGAGTTGGGATATTTTTGTTGTTTGTTGATGATTCAGCTGTAACACCATACTTTCTAACCCTTGCATTATAAGAGAAGATTATGAACACCTGTCTGATTGAAGAGTGGTTTGGAATGCTCTGTTTATATTGTATTTCAAAGAAAGAGGAAAAGGATTAAGAGCAGGCTATGATTTAATACAACCCCAATCTCTACCCATCAGTGTTATTCACTATTAATGTGAAAAACAAAGGCAATAAAGCCTTTACAATTGATATCATTTAATTAATCTCTTTCTCTTGTAAAAATATCTATTGCAAGAATTCTTCTGAAAAGTAGAATTTATGAATAAAAGGAAATTCCAAGTATTCCTTAGGCTAAATGCTGTCAAAAAAGAGAGAATGAGATGTAAATGTTACATATGCATAAAAAAGAAAATACTTCCACTTAAAAAAGAAAAAAAAACAAACAGAAAAAGAAAAAACATGACATAACCCATATTTTAGAAATTACCATGTAAACCATTACTTTTTTATTACCATGTAAATCACCAATTTTTTTTAACAAAATGAATGCTATAACCATGTGATTGATCCCAAATGCTGAGGATCACACTTTAAAAAAATTACTTGGACATTAAATTATGCAATGTATCCCCAAAAAGGGGGTAATTAAGCATGAAGGGAACCTGTCTAAATAGTTCTTTGAACAAACCAATACTTACTAGTTTATTTAATGAGTGGGGATACATATCTCTTCGCTTGCAAGCAGTAACTAATTTTGCTCTTATCACTCTTTGGAACAGTTCTCTCAAGGAAAGACAGACAGTAAAGTGGGTATGTCTATACACTAAGTGCAATTTGCTTTGTTTACACATAACCATCTGTCCTGGAACAGAGATCCACGCAATGCATTTAGACTATTCTTTAACAGGATTCATAAGATGACATAAATGGCCAGTTTCTCAAGGGCCAGTCCCAACATCCAGATCAAACCCAAATGCTTCCATGATTCTCTCTGTAGAAGATACTGCACAAAAAAAATTACTACTACATAGCATTTCTTCTCTATCCTGTTTGATTGATTATTTTGAAACAATGTGTAACAATCACAAGATTTATTTTATAGTACCCAAGAAGTCCAGTTTGGCATTAAGTGTGCTTCTCTTTTTTATCTACATTGCTTCACTCAGTAAGTCATATTCTGTGTAAAGAATACTTGTTTCTGCCTCTAAATTTCCATTCATTTACCTGGATTTGCCCTTTACACATACAACAAAGCTGAGAAGCCAGTGCAATTGGATTGCCTATCTAGCACAAAAACTGTAGGCCTGGTTCCCGAAATAAGGACAAATGAAAGGCAACACCTCTGCATGACCTCCTATTGTAGAGTAAAATACCAAATACTGAGAAGAAAACTATGTATTATCACAGAAGATTCAGGAATATTATGCAGCATCGACATTTTAGGTTTATTTTAATGGGTTTATGTTTCATAATTAACAGCAAATTTAGAAATACACTATATTCATATTGATAAAGAAAAGAGTTTGTAAAAAAA
The DNA here is from genome assembly GCA_026413425.1 of Tringa solitaria. Classification (NCBI taxonomy): domain Eukaryota; kingdom Metazoa; phylum Chordata; class Aves; order Charadriiformes; family Scolopacidae; genus Tringa; species Tringa solitaria. The sequence goes on along the minus strand of JAOXJM010000041.1, from coordinate 33,010,348 downwards.
AAGAAGCTAGTGCAAGCAAAATTGGCTTCTTTAATAAACAATTGCATACTTGCTGAGGAGAGGAAAACACTGAAAGCGAATGGACACAAGTGGGGGAGTCACAATGATAGAAGATGCAGCAAACACCATTATCAGCAACCGCTTAAATAACTTGTAGCAAAGGCAGGAGTACAGCTTAGGCTTTATTATAGCATCATCATTATTACTATTATTGTTATTGTCGTTCAGTAGAAGAATATAAGAGAAAGAAACAAATTGTACATTCTAAACCTGTGAAAATACTATAAACCTAGCTGCCTATTTACACAGGAGAAATAAAATGCTTCTTGGACTGTTTTTTTGCTCAGTTTGTGTAAGATCATAAGTATATAATCAGGTATTTTCAATGTGATACATTATTTTATTTGCCTACTCTCTTATTAAATTCTTAGCTTAGTTACTTGAGCGTTTGTCCTGAACAAACCACAACTGCTGAGGCTTAGTGTTTTCTTTCTAGGTGATAAATCCTTTTCCATGTATTTCACTAAGGACAACCTCTCATGCATGCCTTAGGAAGGATCAATTTCAGAGTTCAGTACAAAATTATTCACTTTCTTCAAAAGTCCACGTAGATTTATGAATCTCCTTGCCAACAATCAAATCTCTTTCTACTGTGTAATTTTTTAAATCTCTATATACAAAACTGTGGTGACATTCATTCTTTTCATGGTAAATTATCTTTTTCATGCATAATACTAATCCTCCAGATCAGCTTGTCTTCCATCTCTGTCCTTTAAGAAAGGAAACAGTCCATAGTCAATAATCAAGTGAAGTCATAGTTGAGCGAAGACCTGCTATTTTTAATTGCACCAATGTGTACAGAGTAAAATAGGAAGTTCATTGTCTTTGTTGCCTATGGAAGTTTACTATATTTGTTACGTCCTTAATTTGGTCTGTATGTGAGTTATCAATAATACAATTTTTTTTTTGGTATTTCCTATTTATTTCATCACAGTTGTATTCCTAGCTTGAGCAGACTGCAAATAGCTATGATGCATTTTATAATACTGGATTTTTATTGAAATTTATAAACTGGCAAAATTGTAGTTGATTTGAGCTAGAAAATGAAACGTCTTCTTATGAAATTCCTCTGGACAAATATAGCAAAATCTCTCCGGAAGTTATTTTGGGGGGTGGAGGAAGGGTAAGTAGTATAGGAAACCTACTTAAGAATTCTTACTTTGCACTCCCCAAAGGACAGATTAGAGAAATTTTCTAAACTATTTTCTCATTTTTCTAATTGATTATTATTTTCAATTTTATAAACATTATTCTAATTTATAAAATAAGTGCAATTTATAAGACATAGTGTGGTTTTGCTTCAAGTTCCCCATCAGTAACTGTATTAATTCTGTACCATCGAACAATGTGGACAAAAATTGAGATCTACCTCATTATTGTATCCAGAAGTGTACAGAAATGGAAATGTTTCTAAATTAAAAAGACGTTGTAGGGGTTAAAAATGAAAATGTGGCAAATGAAAGCATTTCTCTGTTCTTGGTAGGAAAGCAAACACAAGTGCCTCACAGTAGATAGTAGCAGATAATAAATACTGTTTATTAGAAGAGTTTTAAGATGCAAGTATGTAATTTTAAGGAGTTGGAATTATGAAAGAATATTCTTAACGCTATTGCTGTGGATGATCTTCTCCTCTAATCCTTAAAGCTTGATGACTGGTTCATATTACAGAAAAAGATATTTCATTACGTAGTGTTTCCACCCTTACTCTTTTTTTCATCATTTTGCTCCTGAAAGCAATAGTCAATTAACAATAGTTCATAGAGAGTTCTTTCAAAGCCTGGACAGTCTATAAATAGATACAAATAACACAAATAACTCCTTCTTTAACATTGAATTGCTATAGATAATGACCTAAATAGCACATGTGCAAGTAATTTCAGTATTTTTATACTTGTAGCTCTTTATAGATGCACCCTTTGGGCACAATCCAGCACAGATTTGCACATATGCTCAAGTTTATGCATTCTGAGTAGTCCCAAGGCTTTTGTTTGTACTGGTTGTACAAGTGCCACATGATTGTTCTCTTTCATGCAATACCTTTAAGAAAAAAGAGAAGGAAGAAAAGAAGAGGCTCGCTTAATCCTGGTCTATAGAGTCCATACTAGTTTGAAACCTCTGACATTCATAGTTACTGAAGCTATTGGTTCTTTGAAGAAAGTGAGAGGAACTGCTTTATGTCTAACTGTAGGAAAGATCAAACAGATTTGATTTTGATGAATTTTCCAGCTCTTATTTGAACTAATTTAATTAACAGCAGTATTTACCTAGCAACTTCATAAGAACAGACTTGATGTGATATTTCTTGTGGACTTTGAGTCAGTGTATGTACAAAAGTGCAAAATCAGCCCTTTTAATTTTACCTTGGCCCTTGACTGATAGAATCAAGTAGAACCAGGAAGTGCAGAAGAGCAAGAAAATAGGAAATACTTTTTGAAGCTTTTGACAAGTTCACTTCTCTCTTGGTTTGAGTTCTGGGCAATGGTTCAGATCACCTCTTGTTTTACCCAAATCTGAAGGCCAAATCTCTGCTGGCTTTGTTCAACCTCTGCCCTCTCTTCCTGTCCCACAGTCCCTGATTCACATGCTATGTGTGAATCTATTTTGACAGCTGTATTTTCCCAACAGGAAAATACTTTACACGTATGTGGTAATCTCAGAGCCAGTACTTGCAACTCCCTCTCTTACCTCAGTATTCCTCCCCTTCTATACAGTTATGCTTCTGCAGGCTAAACATAGGAAAGTCTCTGACCCCTCAACTCTTCATTTTATTTCCCTTTGAATTACATACAGCACATACGCTCATCAGTGTAGAAACAAACCAAAGGCAAACAGTGTATATAATTATTTATGTATGTTGCTTAAGCCTTTAATATATTGCCTTGGGTGCACCTTGGAGTCAGGCAAAGGAAGTTAAAAAAAATAGTCTTTTCCTTTTGGAAAGCTCTTCCAGAGGTTTTAGACAGCTTTTGGTGTAAAATAAAAAGATGTTATTGCAAAAGTGGTGGGAAGTGAGCAGGGATTTTAATTTACTTTCATGTTGTTTCCCCACTAAGTTCAATCTAAGGTGAAACATCGTGTTGATGTCAAATTTTGCTTCAAGCAAAACAATAGAGGAGCTCTAAAATTAATGTAGGTGTCCAGTCAGAGGCCTTATACAGCCATTAACGGCAGTGCCAGCTTGAGATAATGCATTATAAGCATGAAAAATTCAACAGTAATTGCTGTGTTCTGATGTCTCTCCCTTTTTCTTACTTTGTTTTCTACAGAATCTGCTGCACATTCCCAAACTGGTGTTTCTGCTAGTTTACCCCACAGAAATGCACTGGATCTGGATCATTATGACTAATGAAATCGCTGAGAAGTGATTTTTTTTGTCAAAATATAATGCCACTCGAGAACTTTCACCACACATTAGGGTGTGTAACAAGGGCTTATGGTTGCCTGAGGCATAACTTTGATTCGGCATCTCTCCATCTTTAGCCATCCAGTTCAATGCACTATTGTAAGATGAGCTGAATACTGAAATGCAGTGGTACGGAGAGAAAAATGCCATTTTATAGCTTTATATTGTAAAATTATTACATCTTTTTTTACCATCTATTGGCTTGGCAAAAAAATATGAAAGGTCTCTGAGCCCATTTAGGACATAAAAACAAACTATAACACTGTTAAGGCACGGAGTGCTGAGTTAAAATGAGCTGCTGTTCATGCTGTTCTCCAAATTCCACTGTAAATTTGCAACCCACATGTTATGGTTTAAGATTCAAACCTGTGGACACAATTATGGTTGACCAGTAGGCTTTTTATCTGACATATGACTTGGCTGACTTAGAAATCAGATCTTAAAGCCTCCAGAGGCCAACATGCTCTTATCCATGAGCTTTCAGCTCTTGGACATTTCACATACAGTTTTCACAAAAGAAACACCTGAGGTGTATCAACGTTTCATGTAATGAAATCTTTCATAAGAGCAAGAAAAATATAACTCTTTTATTCTGAACACAGGTGTACATAAAAGCACATTTAATTTCAAGCCAATAGGTTTGCCTCCCATCAGCACTTACAGGATTAAAGGCAGGAATAGTTTTGCTTCCATGAACGTATTGTTATCATTATCAATTCCTGCAGTCTCACAATAAGTTTTCAATAAATTTAAGATTAACTATTATTTTCTCACCTATAAATAAAATATAATCATCTTAAAAATCAATGAAGGGAAAGCCATCAAATCCATTAACCTAAGAATTCCTTCAGGCCAATAATATGAACTGCAGTGCACTGGATCTTTCATTTTATTGAGCTATATCTCTTTGTATGGCAACCAGGAGGGAAAAAAATCGAATCTAAAATCAAAGACTAAGGGTTTTTGTTCTGGAAACCAGGGAGGTAGGGACAGAATATTCTTTTATGCCTGGGGTTAATTTTTTTCACCTTAATTTGCAATCAAACACAATTTAAAAAAAAAAAAAGGTGTTGCCCCTGGAAGGAAGCAGCTTTATTACCATCCCAGCTATTTTCTGTACTTTTTTATCACTTCTAAATTCTTTGGGTTTGAATTCACCTGTATAACCTTGCCACATTATAAACACGTTTACTTGTCTTTGCTGACTGTCAACCAAGCTCTTTGGAGCTTTAAAAATAGTAACATATATATGGGTCAAAACTGTAGTCTCTAAATAACAATGTAGCAGATCCAGGTGATTAATTTTTCCACAACATTTATCTTACCCAGGAACAGACTTTTCTTATGTCTTTCCCTAGTGAATATTCCTCATAAAATGTGAAATTAACAAAAACGTAATCTTACAAAAGAACACTATTTCATAGACAACCCATGTCAACTAACAGAAGGGGTTGTTAGTCAACTGCCTTGTTTGAACTTGATCCAAAGGCATTTCTACTCTCTTTCATAAACAGAAGTGGTTCAAGCCATAAAACTGTGAAACTGGAACAAACCAATAGTGTTCTTTTTTCCACAAAAGAAAAGAAAAATAGCATTAGCTTCTGCTTTCAGTACCTCTTGTCAGTGTTACTTTCCTTAAATACCACTATTCCTGTCTGTAAACTGGGATTCTACTTGTACTTCCCCTCTGCTTCATCCTAAACCGTACAGGATACTTTGATGAGCTAATCGACAAGATGATAATATCATATGCCATAGTGATCTATGTCAAACTGAGATTAAATGGAAAACACCAATGTTAAAAGGCTAGTAAAAGTATACAAGCAAGCACTAATTTCAGCTTTGACTTGGTATGCATAAATTGGTACACTATGATAGTCCCTTATACATTTTTTAAAGCAAGCCAACTGCAGAGAACGGATAACATTTGCTTAATATTAATTTTAAAAAAGATCCTTATCCTTATTTTCTGCTGTTCTTATCATTCCATGTGTCACAGAGGTTTTGTTTACAGCACATTATTCAAATTCTAAAGATAAAATTACTTGCTTTACTATTACTTTACTATGATAATCTCTAATAATTTTTTTTCACAATAGAGGAGAGGTAATAAGCCCTTTTTTACAAGTAGAACTAAGCAACACAAAAAGCAACATAAAAATATGCAATAATTTTCAGTGCTAGGACCTGATTTTTTCAAGGTACTCAGTATGTGATAGAACCCTATAGGATCAAAGCACAGCCTTCACTTACTGAATCTTTGACAGTCAAATGTTTTGAAATAAGCATCCAGAAAGTCGGCATAACCATTAGTAAAAAAAGCTGCCGCAAACCAAAGCTGCTAAATGTCTGTTTTAAATGATTTGTTAAACAGCCCATTGCTTGTATGTACTAAAGTTCAGGATTAAACTCTAAATCTCTACAGTAGCATCAAATTACATTACCTTGACAACAGAAACTACGTTATTATTTATGAGCTATCCTGACTCATTAATTATATGCTTTTCTACTTATGAACAGGTGAATCAAGGGTCCTACAAACAATTATATCCTTCACCACATAGCCTTAGTTCTTTCCCACAACAGATCTATTCTAGGCATTGAAGAGGCAAGATTTGGTGGAATAACCTATAATTAAAGATATGTAGCAGGACTTAATTGAAGCTTACCTGTACAATCTAATCTGTCATTTCTTAACTTCTGGGTGCATTAAATTGCACTCTTAGTTCTGTCATTTAACCCTTTCATATGTAATTTCCCACCTTTTTTTAAAAAAAAATGAGTCATAAGAAATGTTGACATCTTTAGAATTACCACACGTCGACTAACAGAGTAGTGGATGATAATGATAGGTTAACATCTCTCATACAAAACAGCAGTAAAAAGAAGGGGCTTTGAGAGATATTTGACAGAAGTAGAAAATGTTATGACTAAGGAACACTGAGTTCCATTCCCCAAGCAAAAACAAAGCCCCAGTGTAGTGGCTCTACCCTGCTGATGTATGTGTCACTTGTGAACTTTTCAGGCTCTGAATACACTCCATAAAATTATTTTTTAAATAATTTTATATAATGCATACAAACACAAACATAAGCAAGTCTACAACCAGAGAAATGTATAAACATGTAAAAACAAAGGCAACATGCTTTCCATCACACTATGAAAGGACAAGCAAGTGTTAGATTTGTAGAACAATAGTACTATTTTCTTGAGTATAACCCTGAGATTCCCAGGGAAACATTGTAGAGCCCTTTACAGTAAGCTGAGATATGCTGAATTAATTCTTTCCTAATGAATGTGTGAGTGATGAATGAATGAATGAATGATTTTGGTTTTTTTCCTGGACACACTGGGAAACTATGAAGGAACTGGAGGTCCAGCAGTTTGCCAGTGGGTCTAATTTGAGTCCATACACGTTTTATCTTAAATTTTATTTTTTTATTAATTTCTCTGACATATTGCCTCCTAAACCAGCAAATAATATACTACAAGAAATCAAACTATTGTTCAAAAAATGCTAGTTTGTTCTGTATCGGACAAAACAGAGCTCTCATTACTTAAGGGCTTAAATAGTCAGACTGGAAGAGTACTACTCTCATTTGTGTAGCTTAATTTTCTTCCTCTGGATCTGAGGCTGAGGATCTCATGATTTGGGGTTGGTGTTGCAGCCACGTTGTGCCGTGGTAGATCAGCATGGAAGGA
>JAOXJM010000041.1:32990528-33003083 GCA_026413425.1 Tringa solitaria | reverse complement strand
TCCTCTTGATCTGAAGGTGCCATGTGATAGAAGCATTTGCCCCACAACACCAATACACCAATGCAGTGTCAACCTAGTTCATTCAAATCAATTACTGAAATTATTCTGTATTCATACTGACATGACTCAAGGCAGATGTGGCTCCTTGTTCCAAAGGATGACTTCCATTTTATCCTTTACTAATTAAATTCGTTGTTCATCTACTGTTTGACTAACACGATCTTGGTCTCTGTCCCTTCTTCTACAACTCTAGAAGGGCTCTCAATATTAGTGTTATTGTTTGTATCTCATCCTTCACATTTTCCTCTTGCAATAACAGCTTTATCTTACTTGGTTTGTGCTTTTAAATCTGATGAAGCTGCATTGTTGCACTGAGTTAACCTTTTTCTAAGGAGACCATGAACATTTTAAAGTGTTCAGGGTATTTATTTACCCAGAGAAACTCATCTGGTAACATACGGTTTGTAGTGATGTCCTGCTGTTTTACCCATTATGCCAGCAGAGTTGAGTGAAGCTGAAAGAGGTTGAGGGACTTCCCCAAAAATCACGTAATAAACAGACCATCCAGATTAGACCTCCAAAATAAAGATCCTCTTGCCTTTGAATCTGTCTCTAACCACTGGACCATATGGTTTTCTTTCTCAGCAGTGTTTAAGTGAGTTGTTTCTGGCTTTTCTCTTTTTTGTTCTCTTTCTCAGATGATTTTTTTTCCCAGGGAATGGGAAATAGTGAAGGGAAACTGTGCTGAAATGTGCTCTTTGGACTTTAAATTATGTGTGCTGAACAGAATCAAAAGCATTTCATGTAATAGTGGCATAAAGTAAAATAAACGCCCAGTCATTAAGCAGCATGAAGAAACAAAATCAGTTTTTTTTGAATACTTAACAATTCCCAGTTTTTTGGAAACATGTATATGATTATCTTCTTTCACACAAATTCAGATGGTCTGTATTTAAAATGTTGCAAGGCATTCTTCCTCACAAGAGAAGCATCCTGGTCCTTCAATTGGATTTCCACATTGAAAAAGGGCTGCTGACTAAGATTGGAGGCTGGGAACCAGTAGTAGATCTTAATCTGATTTTATTTTAATTTTTTCAAATGCTTATAATTTTTGTTCTCATATTAGAATTGTACATTCTAAATCAAGATTAATTCCTAATCAAGGCAAAGATAAGCTGGGAACTTGCCATACTCATTTACAGTTATGTGATAATAGATTGAAAGTTTCTTTTTTATTAAAATTAGAACCAGTAGAAACAAACTTCTTTATTTTCTTAAGTCCTGCTCAATGAACCCCATTTGGTTTTACTGACAAAAATTTTCAGAGATTTAACAAATTTTCTTTTAGTTTCATTGTATTGGGAGCTGAATACAAAGAAGCTCTAAAAAACGTACTAGTTATGAAAGTATAATTGATGTAACCCTCTGCCATTTGACAATAGTAAAGAAGTGAAATAAAAGATCTCCATCAGTAATTATATTGACGTATCAGTTTTCTACAAAATCTTTTTCTTCCCCCTATAATTCAGAGATAAGGTGCAGGGAAAGATGTGTAATACAAATGTTTCTTCTTCCTCTGCATGCCTATACACATGTATTTGTGTGCGTGCACATGCATTTCACCTGATGCCTGTAATACTGTACAAGAGTTCATAGCTGATGACAGAGTTCATCTAACATCCTGTGTTTAAATGGCAGTATCAAAGTCAGGATTATATGCCCATACAATAAATGGAATTTAAAATGTCATCTGGTTGCTGTTGTATTAGTTACGAGAGATTAAATTTGGATTGGACAGATAGAAAAAAAACCATCTTGTGTCTGCAGAAGACTGGGGAAAATAAGAATTCCACTGAGTTAATCTGGAATCTTCCTCACAAACACATATGCAGAAAGAGACTATATGAGTTTGAACATATGTGTATATAGCCACCCTGAGGCCAATGGGAAAGACGGAAACTGCTCTGATGTCTGAACCAAAATGTGACATCTGAATCTGTGACAAAGTAGCCTTCTGGAAAAAAAAAATAAATAAAAGGACAGATAGGCTACATTTAAAAAAGCAACCAACCAACCAACCAAAAATAGGATTTATACATTCAGATTGTAATCCCTATAAACAAAAAATACTTTTTACTCGTCATTTTACAAATATTATTTTTTCCATTGAAAATTCAAAAACCTTACAGAAGGTATGTTTTTTAATGGACTGTAAATCTTTTTGTTTTGAGAAAGGTGTTATAAAGATATTGAATATTCTCAGTTCCTGAGAAGTTTGAGCATCACTAAGACATGAGACCTATACTTTTGTAACAGTGGACCTCAAAGTAAGGGAAGAACAGAAGATCGGATGCTTCATAGAAAGAGCTTCATAGAAACTCAACTGCAGCCTAAACTAAGGGAGTGACATAAAATTATCAATCTATCATGGGAGTCACTGTTGAAGCAACAGTTTGAAAACTATTGCTGTACTGTTGTAAATAAAACCAATACATGCTAACATGAAAAAAATTATTCTCTAACCATTGAGAAAATATCCTTCATGTAAATCAAATTGAAAAATCAGAAAAAATAGAGAAGTCGGAAAAAAATCATTCAAACAAGTACAATGCTTGAAGATCAGCGGAGGGTTGCTGTTCCTTCTTGTATACTTCAGGCTGCTTTGCCCACTCAAGTTCTGCAGAACCCAAGGAAGGAGCTCACAGGCTACTCCCTCCAGGTCTTTATGATGAACTGAATCACAACATATTTTAGAAACAAAGTTCAATTCACTGAATTTATATTTTAATAAAACCATTAGAGCTTAGTTTCTATAATTTTTTTCTTTTTTTTTTTGACCTGAAGCAAGTCAGAAATAATGAGCCATACACCAGCATAAGATCTATCACATATTTTTCACATGATTGGCTGATGTGAGTATTTTTGTGTAGACTGTTCAAAACTGCCTTTACTAGTACTGGTCTTCATTATAATTTCTGTTAATTCAACCTATAACTCATAAAGTCATGCCTAACTTGATGTTATGTCAGAGTTTCACTGAAATTTTTGTCTACTTTCACACTTTTCACTTTTTTCACATCACTTCCCTGGGAAGCGGTTGAGTCACCATCCCTGGAGGTATTTAAAAGATATGTAGATGTGGCACTTAGGGGCGTGGTTCAGTGGCGGACTTGTCAGTCCAATGTCAGGTTTATGATTGGACTTGATGATTTTGAAGGTCTTTTCCAACCTAAATGATACTATGATTCTACAATCTTTAGTCTGTAAATATAAAATTCAGTCTACTATCTCCTTGATTTTGATATCTGGAATTCTAAATAACTAAAATAATATTCACACCATGATGTACTTATTATATAAGATACCAGTTTGAACTAAATATTTTTTTCAGTTTCTTTCTTCATAGGTCTTTGCGTTAATCTCCCTACTACTCATCTTAGTATTATTTATTAAAGACTTCAAACACTGAAAGATTACAATTTGGAACACCACTGCAGGCAGATTTGCTTCTCCCTGCAGAATAATATATATTGCCAATAATCATTAAGCTAATATAGATGGTAAACACCTTAGGGTCTATTCCACCAGTGTGCCTCAACAACCAGAGACTAGCTCAACTCACTTGTTACATTTATTCCTGATCCTTCAGCATGTTTCCCTTCCATACAAAGATGTAACCTAAACTGTTCATTGTTATTATTTCTACATCACCATATGTGTAAAAAACACTTTGCAAAAAGATGAAACAGATGTTGATATAAAATGAAGTTAAAGTGGCAGATAAGATAGACAGGTGTGTAAACAGATGAGAGGAGTGCTTGCAAACTTTGAAAACATGTAAATGCTTCAGATTGCAGATGGTCCCCACAACTTGCTTGGTTACATACATACTGAATTTAAAGCTTTTTGTTAGCTGGGGATTTTTCCTTAATTTTTTTCTTAGTTTTTTAAATTAACCAACAGTATAGCCTGTATGGAGATAAATGAAATGTTTCATGCACTTGAAAAATCTTTTGATGCCTGCTTCAAGCATAAAAATCTCACGTTGAAGATTTAAAATATTACGAAAGCTATTTTATCAATACAGATCCAAGTTTAACTGAATTTAGTCATCAACACCAAAAATAACAAAAATGCCTCCATTGATACAAGTAAAAAGACTTGGGAACAGGAAATATCACTGGAGTTTCCACATAAACTTCTACAAATCCATTCTTAACTCTCTGTTATTTGCAATAACAGTCGGGGAAATATGAGGGGCACAATTTATGTTGTTGCTCAGTCACTTTCATTTTACAACACATTTTTCGTTTTCCTCAGATTCGTCAACATTCTGTAATGAGAAATACATGTGTTCTGACACAGAGTAGTGGGAAATTTGTTTACTTTGGCAAAGAAACATTTAAAACTGCCTCAGGAGGTAATTCTATATCCATTTATATCAAAATCTATGCCATGATTAAAAAAACAAAAAAAATAAGGTGAAACTAACATTCATAAATGGATATTGAAATAACTGCAAAAGTAATATCGAGTCTTTTAAGCTGAATATCTTCAGAAGTAAACACATGCTTCATCACCTCCAAAGCTGTGTTTTTAAAAAATACAGTAATATAATCATGTGTGCAACTTCTTCAAATTCCTGTTGAGGTATAGGTTTTCCCATCATCCTGTTTTGCTGTTAAACATTGTTGCATTGGAGCAACAATGTAAAACTATGCACAACACAGCTCATCAGTAGAAGATATGTTACCATTCCTTGGTCTCCTACTCTTTCTTAATTTGCCTCAATGTGTTGCACAAATTTACCATGCTACTCATTTCTTTTCTTGGATATTTTGATGTTCAAAATTTAATTCAGATTTAAAACAATGAAAATTTCAAAAAGTTTACTTATTTTTAAAAATAACTCAAATAAGTAAAGTTTATTTTTACTCAATTTATTTGTTTATTAAATATAATAAATGGAACACTATACCTGAATTCAAATTTTGGCAGGGCTTGAAATAGAAAGCTAATCTTATAATTGTTTAAAATATAAAATTAAAATGATCTCAGTCAAAACCAGTGTTGGTTCTTTTAGCTCACTAACTAGAAGTTTTAGGAAAAACCATCAGCAATACAAAGCAGTATCTTGGCTTTATTGCGAAATGTTACATTACAGTAACTTCCCAAATGACTTGGGATATATTAGAAGACATTCAGAAATCATTAATAGCATTTCTTCAGGAAGATGACACTAAAAAATGACATAAAAGCCACATCCAAACAGAACAGAAAGTAACATTCAAAGCTACACCCACCTGTGTGGCTATAAAACACCATGATGTCCTTCAGGACTGTTGCCCACAAATCTATGTTACACATTCTCTAGAAATATTAGTTGTAATAGTAGTAGCAGAAGGAAGTGTGGAACTTTTTAGTTGATTTTTTGCTAATATGGGCCAATCAAAAAACAACAAAGCCAAACAGTCTACAGTTTTTGTCTGGATATCATAATGTACTAACCAAAAATTCCAGGTCTTAGTTTTCTAACCATGCCGGTCCTGAAATTACTTTGATTTTCTTACTATTAACTATGTTTTACTATTAGCTGGAAGTGAAGAGGAATTATAATTAGGTACTGTGGTGTTTATCTTTTGGGACAATCTAAATTATTTAGTTCTGATATTAGATGTTTATGCTGTTGGGATGTAAGATCTGCTCATATCAAAAATTGTTAACAGATTGTACTCTTTTTCTATTTTCTTCATAATTTTATGTTGGCACATCCATGAAATATGACAATAATTAATTAGCTTCCAGGATAAAATAAGAGCACAAGCTTTCTACACTGAATACACATGCAAAAATACAGTTATAATACCAGCACTAGAATTCTAGCAAAAAGTGTGGCATTAAATAATGAAATAAACTTCAAAATTGTGGCATAAATGTATTTTAAATTATTACTTGCCAGCATAAAAAGATAAAAGTTTCATTAATAAAGCTGTTGCATTATTGTGCTGCTATGTATATTGACACAGTATAATTTTATCATTAACAATACTAAGCCAAAATTTAATTTTATAACATCAATTCTTATTGGCAAAGTCTCCAAATTCTACCACAGTACAAATTCTAGCATGTGACATCCATTCAGTGAATACTCTATCATTAGTGTTCTTTTTCATCCTTTCTGTGTGCAAAACTTCATGGATGTTTATAAAACTATACTGACAAGGCATGATGGAAACAAGAAAATGTCAAATATTTGTTTCTGATGTGACACCCAGCTCTTCATGCCAGAAACAATTTTCTTCAGAGCTGCTGAAACAACATATTACAGTCAAATAATGTCTTCGGTAAATGCTTAATAGCTACTGAAGTGTTTCTTTGTGATACACTTCTGGTTCACTTGTGGAAGAACTGCTATATTTATCATTTCAGGACTTGTCTAGCAGTACCCTGTAAAATAAAATGGCCATTTCCACAGGCCTGAAATTCTGTAATACAAAATGATGGAACAAGCAGACCTCAATGGATTATCTTTTCTTTGGTTGGTTGGTTGGTTTTTCTAACCCAATAAGGAATAACGACCTTTCAAAAATTATGGTACCCTCTTCAAAAATTTTAGTTGGGCAAATTGTGAATATCTTGGGCATTCCTTCAAGTTTCTGTTTCTGAACTCTTGCAAACTTTTGGTGTCAGCAACCTTTTGAGTAAATAAGTTCTAGAGGACAATTATAGACTTCTTTCGATCTCTTTTAAAGAGAAAGATTGTAACTGTAAATGCCTTGTTTGCTGTTCCTACAATTCAGATTTTCACTGAGATCATTTAGAACAGGATTAGATCCAAAGTTTTAGATCTTACTTACACCTTTCCACTGAACAGTTCTACATCAGATTCTGGAGTCAGAGCAATGGTTACTAGTATGTAATAGGCTATGAAAATACTTGAAGGTGCAAGTGCAAGAGCTGTTCCTAACACACCAGTGAAAAAATAGACCTTATTCTCTATGTTCTCATGGCAGTATGTGACAGTGAGGTGAGTCTCTTATGCAAAGAATTTAGTCCCTGATTTGCCTTATTATAAAGGAAGAAAAGAACAATCTGTCTGGAACATCTACCTGTTTAAAATTAGTTTCTCTAATTTTAGAGAAACTAATGTGTGTGGGAGGAAGATGGATGGGACACTAATGGAAAAATTTGAAAGATCAAGAAGTATCTTCCTTTAATAAGAAAGACTGAATTGGTTCTCATTTCACTGGTTCCCTTACTGGGACAGAAAAGTTACAACAATGAAGGTAGTGTGAGTCTTGACCAACTCTAGTGATGACCATGAGGGATGACCCAGCTATGTTGTTAACTTTCGGTGTGGGCTGCGTTGATACATCATGATACATCAGGGAAACAGTAGTGTATTTGAGACTGAAAAATCTGATTTTAAGAAGATCTGAGAGAAACATATATTTATTCTATTTTATGTAGAATCACACAATCATTTAGAGTGGAAAAGACTCTTACGATCATTGAGTCCTACCATTAATGTATTAGAATGCATACATGTTTGTGCAAATCAGACACTGAAAAAAAAGCCAACCTGGAATGTTTGTATTGTGGAAGAAAAGTTAGTGAACAATGACAGTGGAATAGTGTCTACTCAAAAAACCTTTATGTAAAAAATTGCAGTGATAACAGCGTTATGTTATTGGATGTATCTGTTTCATATAAAGCTTTCTACCTGATTCAGTTTGCTAGCAATAGGTGACTTTGGTACAAAACCAAGTAGTTTTTCTAAGATACGCTGTCAACCATCTCCTGCATGAATTCTGTAGGTAATTAATTTGGTATTAGAATTCTTCCAATGTAAATCTCACACAATAACTATTTAAAACAGCCAAAACCCAAACAAATGACAGTATATTGGTATTTAATTTAAAATTTCAATTGATATCAGGAAAGATTCAAGCTATTAGGGGTTTCCAGCAAAAAAAAAGCATTCCTCATTCTAGCAGTAGTGTTGGCCTGAAGTTTTCCCATGTTTATTTATAATTAGATGTTATTTGCAGGAAGGAAACAAAGAAGGTTAATGTATAGGTGTAATTTAGCATACTCTTATGACTTGCTCCCCTGTAATTCCCTGGGCTTGTTTATTGCATGTCTGCATTTGTTATTTCCTCTCCCTCTTCCTGCTGCTACTGGTGCTGAAGTTAACAGAACAGCCCAGTTTTCAGTCCCAGTAGTGAACCAATCTTTGCCATATGCCTCTGTTTAAACTTTAAAGTGAATAGACAATCTCTGCATGGCTTAATTAAGGGCCTCAGCATCCTGTTTTCTAGTGCTCTTTACTTTTTTTTTTTAATCTATTTTTATTCTGCTAGATCAGCCATAGCCAAATTTTACAGAAAAAACCCACAGAAACATCCCCTGAAGAAAACAAAAATGAATTTTGCTAGAAACATTCTTAGTTTTCTGTTTTCATGTGGCAATCATTCATCCTCTTCATTTAAATAGCTCTTCTGAACAGCTTTCCGTGAAGCCTATAAGCATTAATGCATCACACAAAGGAAGTGTTGTGGAACCATGAAAGCAGAGGGGTGAAGGGGTGCATTGCACTATGTGATAAATTCCCTTTCCAGTCATACAATGCAATATGTGTCCAAACTCCATTGTTCTGTGTCAGCTCTACATGGGCTCACAAAAAGACCAGTGAATGAAAGGCATAGTGCCATGCAGTGCACCTGTTATAGCTCTATACCATACTCCATCAGGGCCGAATGGCTTTTAGATGTTAAGGCAAAGTTAGAGAATGTTTCCTTTGTGTTTATACAGGCACTCTGCAACCTATCCAGGCTCATAAAGTAACAGGAGTAACCATAATATTATGCTTTTCTGGTACAACATCCTTGATTGCAGAATTTTAAACATAATGTTTAAAGCAAAATTCTCCATTCTGCTGCCTTACAACAATCACACCTGTTTCTATACTCTTTGCAATTGAAGTTTTCATCACCACTTGAGAACACGGATACTATTTGACCTTCCCTGAACCATCTTATTTACTTATTTCTGACCTGGAATCCATGATGATTTTCAATTCTACTAATCTAGTTTTCACACAGGTGTTTCTCATTGCATTTCCATTTAAGAATATCAGCAGTGTTTTAGTAACATTGATTTTGTTCAGCCAAACAGTTTGTGACAGCTCATGCACAGAATTTTTATCTCTTTACATAAAACCCCATCAGTGGTGCTTGCTCACAAGCACACCTGGAAAAGCATATGGTTTTGATCTTTAAGTATATCTAGGCAAGCCAAGTGAAAGAAAAGGACAAGTTTGGATTTATGAGATATAGCTATGCACATCCAGACCACAAGAAGCTGTGCTTGGAACTTTCAAAAAGTATTTAGTTTTTGAAATATTCTTAGTGATTATAAATAAGGAAAACAAAGCAAACCTATAATATTTTTTTAAAAGAAGTATGAGAATAAGGTTCAACATTAAACTTTCTCCTCGCTATGTTAATGAGCATTTTAGAAAAACTGATCCTAGATGTTATTTCAAGTTCTTTTGTTGAAAAGTTTCTGGAACAATATATGATAGAGAGCCATCAACAGAAAGAAACAAACATGCAAACTTCAAAGCTCATAGCCGACTTAGTTTTTTCCACCATGTAATTTTAGAGTTTAATGTAAATTGAGTTTTTCCACATTACTAAGAGTGGTGACTAGTTCAATCCACGAAAGTGGAATCCAGGAGATTTCAAACAAAATGTAATAGGCAGTTTCCAGATTACTTCCAAGTCTTGCCAGGTTTTTGCATAACAACAAAAAGAGAGGACTCTTTCCCTTTGAAAAGTCCTTTTTTAGAGGTTTTTGTCCTTAACCAGAAGTTATTGTTATGATT
The DNA here is from genome assembly GCA_026413425.1 of Tringa solitaria. Classification (NCBI taxonomy): domain Eukaryota; kingdom Metazoa; phylum Chordata; class Aves; order Charadriiformes; family Scolopacidae; genus Tringa; species Tringa solitaria. Next base: position 32,993,194 of record JAOXJM010000041.1, on the reverse strand, counting down.
TCCAGAATGATGAGCCAGCTGTCACCAGTAAACCATATAAAGTAAATGGATGGATTAGAAAACTATGTCTAAAATTAAGGAGCATTTGTTTCAGATAACAGTAATTAGCAGAAGCTAGGCCTAAGCAAACCACTTTGAATTTTAGAGATTTCAAGCTCAAAGCGCAGATTTAAACCTATCTTACAATTTTTGTACTACCTCAAATCAACAACCAAAGCCTATTCACCAGTTCAAATTCAAATTTTCCTGAAAACATTCAAGATTACGGAGGTTAATGAGACTTCAAAGTACAAGAGAGTTATACTTGAAGCCAACAGCTGGTAAATCTGAAGTTCATTGAGAAAACTATACTTTTTCTGATCTTGAAAGTGAACCCTAACTCTAATTCTGCCTGAAACCATGCAGCATGTGTAAAGATAATGAGATGGTACTGTACTGGTTTTGCATGGCAATTGACGGCTTCTAAAACTTTAATGCAGGCAGTATTACAGTACCTTAAAATGTGTCACCTGTCTGTAATTACCACCAGTCTCTCATTCTTCCCCTACTCTTGAAAGGACTTTGGTATGAAATTGAGATCAGACTGTAATTTGGTGGTCTTATCTCCAATAAAGTCAAATCACACAAAAAATAACTTTCACTGCTACAATGTTTTAGTTTGGGGGTTTTTTGTCCGAACATTGCAAAGTGCTTTTCAAGCCCTATTGAGCTGCAAGACTTGATAAAGCATCCCCACTCCACCAAAGAAGGAATGAAGGCTGTAGATAGGTAAGTACACTAGGCTCTTACAGTAAGACAGAGCCATAGGATAAAACAGAATCTAGAAATTTCCATATTTCAGTCCTCTTATTTTCAGAGTAAACACTTTCTGCCTCTTTCTCTTCTGTCATATCTTGCTGTTTCATGTCACAAGTACTGAAGACCATTGCACAAGAGCCCCTTTTTTAGAGACACAGATACCAAATACTACTTTATATTCTTAACAGAATTTACTAAAATAGCGCTTCCTACTAACACAAAAAAAAATCCATTAAATTTTAAAAGCATTTTCCTGTACATGAAAGTTTAGATGATATTGTCATTTACTGATGGTATGTAGGCTGTTTGAAGATCCAGCCTAGTGAAAGGTACGCTGCCTTCGGAGTGAAAAAGGCTACTGATGGCAGAAAGCTACCATTTTGGAAACTATCTTCTCAACTTTCTAAAGTGTCAAGAGCTCTATCTTCTAACTACAAAAGCCACCTTAAAGAAACACAACACGGTGTTTCTTCTACTTTACAAACACCAAGCCTTGGTAAAGGAAAATCAAAATTAAATTTTCTAGAGTTCTACCACAAAAATACAAGTGGAGAAAATAAATACAAGAAATTAGTTTGGATTAGTCAGAATTTACAACTACTGTGTGACTTATTTCTAGCATGCCAAATACTTACACAGTTGACTTCAATAAAAAGATGAAGACAGCCCTTGAGAAAATGAGACCAAAAGATTACTGTACTTCCATACAAAACTTTAGGAATCATTTTTTATTGCTTTAAAAATGCATCTCTCAGCCACATATTTAATTTTTGAGGCAACATCATATAGCATATTAAAGTCAGAAAAACCCCAAAAGATTAATTGTCTCTTTAACAAAATCCATAGGGTTTTTCTTACTGATGTTGTGCCACCCAGGTAAGACCGAACAGGAGCAGTGGAGGATCAATTTTGCATCACAACACATATCCACAAAGTGATGGCTAATGCGTTCTTTTCCCTTGGTTTAAAAAAAGTAATTGTATTCATTAGCAGCTTTTCACTTAGTACGGTTTGTGTGTGTTACACTCAAACAGTCAGCTGTCATATTGTATGATGGGAGCTGACAGTTTGGAATTTTCAAGGTTTGACTCCATTTGAATGTACTAAATGAACAAGAGCTGTCTAATTTTGGATGAACTGAGCCCAACAAAAAGCCTCTGCAAGTATGGAAGATTTTATTCTACTTTTTCAAGCTTAATATGCACAGTGAATATTCAGTGCTTTTCAGCTAGATACTCAGTTAATTCTATGACTAAGAAAGATTTCATTAGGTAGGCTTCAGGCAACAGTGAGCTACAAATGGAATTCCTTCCTTATTTTCTGAAACTCACAGTTTATGATCCATATCCAATGATGAATGGTCTATAAACTCTCTTATGGTCTTTAATTGCATAAACTTTACATTATAGTCTTATATTAACTCGTGAACATTTTTTGCTACAAGGTGTAGAAAAAAGAGTAAAAACGTACGTTCCTCCAGCTCTTACACAAATACAATATGTAAGTCTTCAATGTAACTTGTTCAGTATTTAGGTTCTTTGTTAAAATTTGTACTTTTCTATAAATGCAGAGAAATAAGGTTTTATTTTTTAAATTAAAAAAAAATTCCGGTAATCACTGCTCAATTGCCTAAGCTCCTGCTGCCTAGTTATCACTCTATATGTACCATCTTAAAGTGAATTGTTCCTAACCTTGTGAAACTCTTATCTCACAGCTGTTGCTTATATTGGTGTATTAATAAATGGCTTCCTACACCCTAAGTGCTGTATGGACGCTTCTTGAGCAGAGCACTCCACCGGATTCTGCTGACATTTTGATTTGTTTTAGAAAGCACTAAATAAATAAGCAATAAAAGTTGACATAATGCA
>JAOXJM010000041.1:32967817-32986104 GCA_026413425.1 Tringa solitaria | reverse complement strand
AGCCTGGGACTGAACCCATTTTTTCATGATTTCTACTTTGGAAAATAACAATACAAAGTTGAACAGGCACTTGTGTTCACATAATCTTTATACTAATGACTCAGTGTTTTGCACAGTTGTTTGACATTGAAACAAACCATTTCATTCCTAATAGAATGTATTTGCAATGGGACTAATACTAAGCTTTCCACTCTAACTTTGCAGTATTAAGCAAGGCTTATTAAAGCCATCTCATTTTGATTTTTCTAAATTTAAAAATTCCAATATTCTCCAGGCAATATTGCCTTTACAGATTCTTTCTGCTTTGATACCTACCTATTAAAGAAGACAAAAAGAAAACAGATTAAATTATAATTTTTAACTATTTCCAAAATTTCCATTTATGCAAGTAATATTTACTATCCAAAGCTGAAAGAAATGTGAACGAACTAAAGAAATGCATTCCTGGTAACAAACAGAAGAGCAGAGATATGAAATTCACTGCTATCATTTCCCTAGCTAAATTCTCTCAATTAAGTAATCATTTGAATAAGTAAAGCATTCATTTAATGGTTATACATGTCTAAAAGACATAGCTACACTACCTCAAGGAGTTCAGAGTTTAAACAATACAGAAACCTTCCTAGATTTCAGAAGACGCCCTACAGCTTCTGAATATCATTCAGTTCTGCAAGCTTACATGCCCACAGGAGGCACAACATGAACCAAATAGTCAGTTGTAAAGCCACCAGAGGAGTATCTTCCACAGGAAAGTGCCAATTCATTAAATAACATTCATTCTTAAAATCTAGATTGCATGTCTCAAGACCTCCTAAAAGAGTAACAAAACAGATGGCTTGTTTTGTAGGACAATTTCTTGTGGAAACATGGAAACGTAAGAAATGTGGACACACAAGAAATTTCAGTGTTTCAAAACCTAGTTAGATCTAGTTAGACACTGAAACATATCTTGAAACACTGACATTTTTACAGTTCCGCATTTCAAATACCCTTACTAGGTAGAAAAATGACCAAGAGTCATAACTCCCCCCTAATACTGTCTTTCCCCCTGTATCCATCAAATTATATTCAGAGAATACATTCTGTATATACGCTGTTTCTGAAGAAAGGCCATTACTCTGTGGTGAGCTAATGCATGGGTGTTTCATCTGGCCTTATGAAAAATAAGTTCCTTTCAATAGTTATAAATTTTTTTCACAAATATATTTCTGACAACTTTTTTGTACCATTTTTCTTAAGCAGCGCAGTGTAACTGCTAACACAATCGTACAGTCTACAGCCTCTTTGGCTTCTACAGTTAGACCTGAAAGGATCTGGGAGTAATTTAGGTTCATTTTGGATATCCTGTTAAGGGATTAGAAATGTATAAACTCCCCAGTTGCCTTGCTGCTTTTATGCGTTCTTCATAAAAGGTTTCAAAACTAGAAGAATGGTATATTTGTTATTTCTGGCTCCGTTAAACACAATAGTAATTAACATTAGCTATTTAACTCTTCTAAAGCACGCAAAGCACAATATACTTATAATGTATGGCACTTTAAACATATGCTTACGGTTATACAATGCCACCTAATCACCTGCATGAGAGCACTGGCACAGAATGCCAAGATTATATGGCCATGCTTCCAAATCACCCCTAAGTTGTTTAAAGTTGTCTACTCCTCTGGCAAATATTGTGATTTGAAAACCCTTCAAGTATTACATGGTGTAAAGAACCATTTTCAAGAAAAGGAGATGGATTCTAGGTGAACACCTTGTGCCTAGAACAGGTTGTAAATACAAAATAAAGTTATTTTGCAAAGAATACAAAAAGTAAATAAAAGTGAGTGCCCAATGGGCACATTCACTTTGCAATTTTATTCCTATATAAAAAGCTGCAATTAATTACAAACCAGTTTTTGTGCAGTTTTTGCTTTCCTTAAATGTGGAGTGAATTCTCCCCATAAACTAATGAACTGAAGTGAAGCCAAATAGAGACCAGCTGGCTGAATTGCTAAGTAATTTTATCCACATGATTGACTTTATGATCCTTTCACTACAGTAACTAGTCTTTATTCTCACAATCAGCATCAACCATAATTCCAAGAGGGAAAGATGATTAAAAATCTAGAGAATAGAGAGGAGAGGTTTGTTTGATGTGGTACAGTGCATTCTTGCACACACTTCTTCTGTATAATAGGTGCTGAATTACAGGTCTTTATAGCCTCCAAAGTAGCACAGTGAATAGCTGCCTCAAAGACATAATAAGCAACCAATGCCTAAATAATCATTATAGATACTCCATTAACAGCATCTAACTGTGTGGCTTTTAACCATACAAATTGTTTTTTGACAGCTTGTAACCTTTCCAAACAGTTTCCTTTGGGCATTACACCACATTCAGATCTAATTTTAACTTTTACTTCGTCTATAATTTATTACTTTCTTTGGAGACACATAATGTATTTCAGTGGAATGGATAAATTCAAATAAAAGATAAAGAAAAAAAAATCAATTGCTGTTTTAATCTATGAAATCCTTGCTCTCCAGGAGATAACTAAAATCTGATGAAACATAACAGGGGAAAAAAGGCTAAATGGTCTAGAATTCCTGAGGGTATCTGTTTTACAACAAGCAATATTTTTTTCTCAAATTATTTAAAATAAGGCATAACCAACTGAAAAAAGAATAAAAGTAAAAACATATATAAATAAAATATAAATCCTTTAAGGCTGTTCCACAGACTTTACATAACATAATAAATAACATGTTATAAAAGAGTTTAATGATGTATTGCAATAGGATAAAGAGCTAAGAAAGATGTACAGTAGTATCTTTTTTCCAAAGAGAGCCCATAATTACAAATCAGTAAAGATACGTGACTTATTAAGAGCTAGAGGGCAAGTATGTTTTTCAGAAACTGGCGGAAATGTGTGAAATTAATGTGGGGAATGATGTAACAGTATTAGGTGATCCGTATTGGCTGTCATGGCCATTATCTCACTTCTGGGGAAACCATTTCCAGGAATAACGTCCAGTAAATCAACATGCAGTAGTAATCAGCATAGGAATGCCGTAAATCTGGCAGTGAAAATTTATCATTTCTTGCAAGACATTAAACTATTTTTCAGCAGAGTCTAGTACTTTTCCCAAATTTTTCAAGTGTATGTAACAGGTAAACATATGTGTCCAATAGATGGAAAAGCAATTTGCAACAATGTAAGCATTCACTGCTCACAAAGGTTCCTGTGCTTCACAGATGTTACTTAGGCACACCAAAATTAACCATCAATGTTGAAAGAAGTACAAATCAGATGGGCACAAAAATCTTACACTTGGAATCAACTGAACAATTTCTTTCCCATCTCCTGAATCTTAAAAAGGGTCACTAAATTTAGTACAGTTTTCATAAATGACAGGGAAGGGAGAGTAAATCTTTAAATAAAATGTGGAAATATCCCTCTCAGTATGAATCTAATTCATCATGCTATAGTCAGTGAAGGTACATCAGCATAAAATTAGAATAAGGCAGTTATGAATCAAGCAGATTCATGCCTAACTCGCATCTTACAACTGAGTTATACCACAGCTTGTATATCTGCACAGCTGAAGAAATAATGGCGTATTTCTTGGTTACATACAAGATAATCAATAAGCACATTTTCAGAATAAATGTTGATAGAGGAAAGAAGTGTCAATAGAAGATATTACTAGAAAGGGCTAATGAGACTGTGAGATATAAAGACCTAGAAAAATGATAAGTATGAGAAAATCTTAGGTATCCTGTCATTTTCTGAGAAGGATTCAGTGTTTTGCTAATGCTCCAGTCCTTTTTGTTGGATTTTGGGTTTTGGTTTTTTTTTTGTGTTGTGTGTTGGGTTTTTTTTTTAATTTGTTATCAACAGTATTAGTTGCAAATTAAGGTATTGAAAGTAGAAAAAATCTGACACTTTCTTAAAGACTCCAACCATTATTTTTTGCTTAATTAATAGGTATTTAATATCCCAACATGCCCATAACACAGCTATTGCAACTATCATGGGCCAAACAGTAAACTGAATTATCCATAATTGAATCAGTCAGTGTCAACCTGATGAAAACAGTAAAAACATCTTTGTCAGGCATCTTAAACCTTGAAAAGGGGACAGGAATCAGTAAAGTCTGACATATTTCATTACATTACTTCTGTCTTCATCTGGTTTGGGTATAATTAGCTGTTTTTCCTCAGTAAAAAAGGGCCAATCTGTTGACAGTTATGCAGTCAGATGCTATTAAGACAGTCAAAACTATGTTATCCATATATTCTGGAAACAATAATAAAAAATATCTTGTTTTTCCCGATTATGCTGCAAGTGTATACTTTTAAATTTGGCATACATTTTGGTATGTACCAAAAATTATTTAAGCCCATTTTCTATTCCTACTACCTCCTTCCTGAGGTGAGGCCATATGGAGTGGCCAAGCACAGTTAAATACAAATGTATGTAGACATACACATATGTAAATAAGGGTATGGAAAGGTGTAAGAAGTTGGGACTGGATGACAGGATAACAGGAAAATCCAAATTGGAAGGTGTATCAGTCCAACATTATGCTCAAAGCAAGGACCAACTGTGAGATCCAACAACGTTATTCAGGGCTTTATCCAGTTAGGTCTTGAAAATTCTCAAGAAAGGACACAATATAAGCACCCTGTGAAATCTGCTACACGGCTTGACTGTCCTTGTGATGAAAAAGTTTCTGTTTATATCCAGTCTGAACACTTCTTGTTTCAGCTTATGACTGTTGTCTCACCACATACCACTGAAAAGCCTGGTTCATTGTCTTGATAACATTCCCATAGGTGATGTCACACTGCTGTTTGGTCCTCTGAAGCTATCTCTTCTCCCAGCTGAAGAAGTCCAGTTCCCTGAGCCCCTCCTCACAGGAGAGGTGCTCCATCCCCAGTCATCAAGGTGGCACTCTCCTGAATTTGCTCCAGTTTGCCAATATCCTTCCAGTATTGCGGAGTGAAGGGCTGTCCAGAACTGAACACAGGATCTAGATATGGTCCAATGAGCTCTCTGAGTAGAGGTGTATCATCACTTCTCTCAGTCTCTTAGTGCTGCTCTTTTGAATACAGGCTTGGGTGCCATCTTTGCTCCCAGAGCATGCTATTGTTTCATGTGCAGCTCGCTGCTCACCCCCTGCCAAGGACCCCAGGTCCTCTTCCATGGAGCTGCTTCCCACTCAGTCAGTCTGACCCTGCATTTCTGCAAGACTTTGCATTTGACCTTGTTGCTGTCAGCCGGTTTCTTCGGTTTGTTTAAGTCCTTCTTGATATAAGTCTTCCATTTGAAGAACCAGTTCCCCAATTTAGGGCCATTTGCAAACATGATGAGAGTGTGCTCCATCTCCCATGAGTCAATGATAAAGAAATTAAAGATAATGGGTACCAGTGTAGATCCTTGAATTACTCCTCTTGTCACAGACACCCATGAAGACTACAACCAAGAAACCAACACTCCCATACCCAATCGTTCAGCCAGTATTTCAGTCATTTAGTTGCTCATTCATCCAGACTGTAACATCCAAATGTGTGTACAACAATACTGTGAAAGACAGATATCAAAAGCCTTGATAAATTCAAGGTTAAGGACATTCAATTCTCTCCCCTTATCCAGAAATCCAGGAATTTGGTCATAAAGCCAGTCAGATTCATCAGACATAATTTACCCTTTGTAAAGGCATGCTGTTAATTACCTTCTCCTTTATATGTCCAGAAACATTCACCAGGAGATTCCACACTTTTTTTTAGGATCAATGTGGGTCTGTAGCTTCTCAAGCTAGCCTTTTGGTCTTCTTTGAAGATGGCTGCAACATTTCTTCCAGTTGTCAGGCACCTCCCTAGCTGACCGGGAGCTACCTAGATTTCCACAACTTTTCAAAGATGGTAGAGAGTGACCTTGCAAGGACATCAGACAGTTCTCTTAGCGCCCTTAGATGCAGCCTCTCAGGTCCGATGGACTTGTAAGGATCATGTTCTCCTAAGTAATTCTTGAGTCAATACACCAGCAGCAATTCATCTCCTCCTGAACCCCTTTTAGTAAACACAGATGTCTGGGAGACCTTGGTCATGAAGACTGAAGCAAAGAAGACACTGAATAATTCAGACTTTTCTGTGTTTGTTGTCACTGGATAACATGCCCCATTCAGCCAAAGGCCCACATTTTCCTTTTGCTGCTTTCCTTTTAGCCTTAGCAGTGCATGTTGTTCCTTATCGACTGACAGCATCATCAGGGCCTCGGCAGTGCAACAATATCCCTTCTTCCTTCAAATATGCAACGGTCTGACAAACACTAAAAAACCAAATACTTTTCCTTGTATTGAGTAGCTCTGGGAAAGTATTGCTAATGATAAACTACTTTTGAGGTAGTGGATAGAATGGACAGCAGCTGGCATGATCTGGATTCAGCTCTGTATCTAAATCAAAATGCTTTGATGGCAATGCTAGATCTCAGAATCATTGAAATATGGCTTAAAGAGATCTGAAAACAGCTAAAACACTGCTTGACCAAAGTCCATTATCTCCAAACCATTAAGTTTTTGTTTAATTTATTTTTAAAAATTTTACTGAGGAGAGTGCTTACCCAATCTATTCCAATGGTTAGCCGTCCCTACTTGAGAGAAGGTTTTCTTATGTCTACTTAAATACCATTTTAGCCAGTAAGCCACAGCATGCAAAAAAGAGAAGAAAAATAATAGGGCATTCCGTTTTATCTACATAAATCCCTTGTTCCATCCCAGGTAAAACTTAATTTTGGTTAAGACAAACTAGATTGCAAAATGACCAGAGCTGCAGAACAATAAACAGTTTCTGCTTTGATAAAAGCAGCCAATTCCTGACTATTACAAAGAGAAGTTACTGTTACAAATGCAGAACAACTGCTGAGCTCATTTTAGCTCTGATCAAAACTCAATCTGGATGCCAGTACATTGATGAATGGCATGGTTTTGCCATTGCTTCTGTGCTATATATGATTTTCTGTTGGCACACTATGTACTAATTAAAGTGGCTGTAATATACTCAGAAAGTAAATTATGTTAAAAATTAATTAAGAGACCAACTTTATGTGTACATGTACATATAAATATTGCAGCCTGGCTTCTCAAATGATGAAAAACAACAGTCTTCCACTAAATTCTTAAAGTCTACATCAGTAAAATGCCTGGCCCCATTTTACCTAAATGTGCAATATTTACATATTTGTATTTATTTATTTTCTAATCACCACAATTTCAAGATATTTATTGACAGCAGAAAGAATGCTAACTATGTCAACACATTCAGACGTCAGTTTTTAAGTATTAAATACCTGTATCTACAATTAGGATCTAAATGTTTCAAAATTGCAGATTTCAGGTGGTACTCGGCAACTGAAAAGCAGGATCTATGGCTACTATAGACCAGCATTATATTATTTAAAAACATATTTTTCAGGGCCCTTCTAAAATAAGATCTGTGTAATTTCTTTTGTAATTTATTTTTGTCTACTTCTTTCCTGATTTGATATCCTTTCCAATGGATTGTGATGTGATTAAGTTGAAATGATTTAAAAAACAGACCCAAATTCATTTCACTTCTCCTCTTTCGGCAGTTTTCTGCTAGTTTTTCAGACAAAAGAAAAAGAATTAAACACAGGACAAAAATAGTCACATACAGATTACCTTGACTTTTCTCTACACATAGTTTGCATTAAAAAAAAATAAAATTAGATGACTGCTAGGTCACCTAAAGGATAGTAAATTAAACAGGGAATAAACAAAGTCTTTCACAATAAAGAAAATGATGGAACACAGATTTTCTCAGAATAACAAGGTATGGGATCTGGCTTCAGTACTTCACCACAACAGTCTAAATTAAGAACAGCAGAGAACAAGTTAGAATCATACATGGTTAGGAAAAAAGGTTTTGTTTATAAACCATAAAAAGAGGTATGCTATCAGTTGGAAAGTTACAGTATTCTGAGTTCAGTTTAAACAAAGTTTTGCTCACAAAGCTTTTCCTTTCTCTGTTTGTTAGCAAAGTATCTGTCTTTTAAAACCAGTTTATTGTCACTTTAACCTACAGAAATTTTCCCTCCACATACACAGAGTAACTAGAACAAAATATTAGGTGCCTTTACAACTGAAATAGTATGAGAACAAGTGGTACTACAGTTCTATACTAGACCATAAGATGTGCACTCCAAGTCTTGATTGCATTCTGAGTTAATCTTCAGTTTCTTTGAAATTAGATCAAAACAAATGTATTTAGTATGTTAAAACAAACAAACAAAAACAAAAACTCCAAGAAAAAAAAAAAACAGAAAAAAATAACCAACAATGAAATATTTTTTGTAATTAGCTCTTGCTCTAACTCCTATTGAAGACTACTACAGTACAGCCACACATTTCAGCTTTTTGTTTGAGCACTTGTACAGAATTACAATTACTAAGTAGTGATTTTTAATTAATTATAATACTCTACTTCCTCCAGACATTCGACATTCTGAATTTGGCTAGTAAAATCGGTTCTCTGCTGCATTATTCAATTCCTAACTTCTCCAAGCCAAAAGCATTGGCTCTTTTTTAATATTTCTAAATTATAACAAATAAAATATTAATCCTGGAGTTTATTAGGACCTAACTGGCCTCAAGTAAATATTGACAAGAATTAAAAAAGAAAGAAGAGCAGAAAAAACTGCAGCAAGAAGGTAAATTTAATAGTCTACAGACAGTAGGTGGATTTCAGCACATTTATCTTCATTTGACTTAAGCACTTAGCCTATCTGATTTCTAAAAGCAGTTCTAAGGAGAATGGTCAATTTAAGACAATTCCACAGAACATTTTATTATTCTCCAAAATTTGTAGGTATCTAAAATTATTCTGAAATTACTCTATTCTATTCTATTCCAGAAGTAGCATCTCTACAGAGCTAAATTCTGGGAACTGAATTAACTCCTTGTGTACTTTATAAATCTGACACAGTATCTCTTATTTGTTACTTAAGGACATAGATGCACTTTTTGAAAGGACAGTCAGAACACCTTACGGCACTCAGTGGGACCAGTATCTGTTGACTGGCTGAGGGTCCTGAATTACAGCTTTCATTGACTGGCAGCATTGGTGTCATCTGAGACCTTAACCACAAATGTTAAGTTTTGGTCTTCACTCATGTCAGTACTACTGAGATCCTATAGTCTCAGCCATGCAGAGGCAGATGCTTTTGGCTGCCAAATCATACTGAGTCTAATGGAAGCCGGAGTCCAGCTAGCACTAAGCTGAGAACCAAACTTGACTTTTGCAGCTTCAAGTTCAGTGTTGAGTTGGTGCAGTTTAAGGTGAAGATCTTTATTATTGGTCTTTCTGTTTTCACTATATTGTCAAATTCACATGCATGCGTTGTTGATTTTCAAGCTAAACATCTTTACCATCTGCAATATAAGCATTCTTAGTACGACTGTGAAAACAAGTGTATGAATGTGCCTAACAACTACAGCTCAAGGGGCACTGTAAACAGATCCAAAATTATTTACTGGAGAGAGTTGTCTCTAGTGTACCTGTACTGCTCTGTTACAGTGAAGAGTTTAAGTACCATTTGACTTCACTGCAAATAAGAACCAGACTGTTATCTAGCAAAGTGGCTACACAGATGTACAAGACCTAACATCTCAGAGTACAAAAGAAAGAGAACATTCAGTGCTAAACTAGATGAAGTTAATATCCAACCAGCAGCCTTAAATTGAAAAAGTACACAATAATACTTGAAGACTAAGAAAATAAATACCAATTCCCTTCTTTTATCTCTTCAAGGTCTTCTATTGTACTACCTGAAAATACAACCTGCCTGCCTGCCTGCAATTATATATCGGATGCTACTTGAATGCAGTAAGCATCGCATTCCCATAATGATTGATGACAGATGTCCAATCAGGTTCTTGTTACTGGGGTCTGGAGCAGGGTGGGATCAGCAAAGCAGCTGCCAAAGGCCATAGGCAAAACTGAAGGAAAGAACAATGCAAATTCACAATTAGGTAGTCTCTGGGGTGTGGGAGGAGGATGATTTGGGCCTCTGCAGATTATTGTAAACCTGCTTTTGTTTAGGAGAGAAAAAAGCTTTGTGCACTTTCAAGTTCCTGACCAATTTTTTGTCCCATAACTATTCTTTAGAACCCCTAGGCCACTGTATCAGCTGCCATATGTCTCTTGTATTAGACAGCCTGGACCTTTTCCATCAGCTGCAAGAAACTTTCAACACATCTGGTATAGGCTTTTCTCATCAGCTGCTGTGAGCCTCTGTGCATAATGACTATCAATTCCTTCCGTTGGCTGCTACGCTCTTTGTGGACCCTAGTGAATCTCTCTTAGCAACTACAGCAGCCTTTCACAATATGTAATTAAATTAACATTTCTAGCCAGCATAAACCTTCTGACAAAGAAGAAGTCTCAGTTAGCCTTTCCTCGTTTTTAACTTGCTTCCTGCTCTTGTCCTTCCCTTCTGTGTTGCCATAAGAGAAACTGATTTGACTGAAAACGAAAATAGGAAATCATCGGATAACTCAGTTCCTAAACTGGTTGATTTTATACTGTCATGCTGAAGAGACAGCATGAAGAGAAAGCATGAAAAGAAAGTGTGCTCCTCAAACAGGTGGCTAAGGATAGGGTCAGGGTGCTTTTTCTTTTGGCAACCGTGGCAGTTCATTCCAGCTCAAAATTTTAGCTGAACTATAGCCTTAGGCTGTGATTCCACAACAGTTTACAACAACCTGAAATGTCACCTCCCTTGCTCTGTTTCTGGAAATAAGCTAGCAGAAAACTCTCCTTATAGGAGAAAACACAACAAGCAAAAAACATTTGCTGATCTTCTTTGCCGGAGCTAGTTCATCACAAGATCAGATGAGCATCAGTGTCAACACAATCCCAGGGCCAAGGCGGGCAGGGCCACAAAAGCGCTGACACAGCTTGGCTTCAGCTGCGATAGAACTGCTGCTTGTATTTTTTGCTGGAAATTTTATACTGTCACTTCACTGAAGACCTGGTCTGCTTTAGATTCTGTCACCTCATAAACTTCTAAAGAGATGTCAGAGGCATCACCCCAAGGCCCTTAGTGAGGTCTACAATACCTGTTGCAGTTGGATGGCAATGAAATTTGGGTGTACTAATATAAACTGAAAATAATTTTGAGAAAAATATGAACAAGGTCCATTTTACAAATGAAAAAGCATTTTCATTCCTGAATAAAAAACTGTAAACATAACTATATTAAATGTCTATTTAGAGAACAATTCAAGATGGAATATAATTTTCTTTATCAACCAGCAAAGATTACATAGGGTGGTCTTTGATGCTATGACTAAAGCAATATATTATCAGAAGAGATATAACTAGCATTGAGAAAAAAATGGCAGTGACTAAAAATTAGAAATATTCCATTTATTATAGGAGAATAATAGCTGAAAGATGAGTAAACTTTAAATATTCAAAATACACTTTTAAAAGTAAATATATACTTAAAAATAAACCACTTACTTAAGATTTTACACATCTGTCAAGTTACACTGTTTTTTTTTTTGTACCTGAGCTATAAAAGAAACCTGATTCTGTTAACAATTAATTGTGAGATTTTAACTACCACTTACCTTTGGCTAACGTACAGTAAAAAGAAAATGTGTACCTTGGGTAGTTTTCTAATGTTGGTGAGGGAATAATTATTCTGCTTCTACTGTCATGGTTCAAATCCCAGAGCTCAGGTAAAGATTAAAATGAATTTAGGCTACCTTGTAGTTAAAGTTAAAATAATATACCTAGTAATTAAGATAACAAACCACTGCAGAATTACATATAGAATGTGATTGCTTTTGTTTAAGCTTTTAGCAGAATGTAGAAAAAAGCTGGCATTTAAGACATCTGTGAAACAATTCCAACGTGCATCTGTTTTGATAGAGCAGATTTATTTACATAAAACTTAGCTCTTTATTCACTAGAAAAAATATATACATAATCAACATCTGAAGGTTTTCATTTAAACCAAAATATTTATAATGAGATAATATGTAATAAAAAAGACAAAGGCAGATTATTAGAAGACTTCAGATGTTTACAGATCCCTATCTACATAAGGTGTTACACATTAATTGACCTTACCTGATAAAGAGCAGTTCAGAACACTAAGACAGACTATTATCAAATAGGAAGAAAGGAGAGGGAGGGCAAGTGCCATACTCTATGAAAAACAAGTGCTAATTTTATGATATTGAGCTCAAACTTATCTAAGAGCACATAAAGGGAAGGTAGACCAAAATCTTGAGAAAAATATTTTAGTTACTCAAACGCTAAACTCCCTAGAAATGAAGACCAAAATAATGGTATAAAATTACCTATCAGAAAGGTCTTAGGTCCCTGCTGGAGTGCAAAATATGGACCTTGCCTTTTAATGCATTTATTCTTATGTTAAAAAGAGAACACAACAGAAAAGATTGATATTAAGGTAACTACTACAAAGTGACTGAATACAGGAGAAAGAATAGAGGAATGTGTAGAACACTAACTTCATTAGGAGCAGTAATTATGATTCCCTTAGATAAATGTAGGTTTGAATGCACACGCACGTTAGCCAAAAGGCCTGGTAAGAGTAAAGACTGACTCAACAGTGCATAAAGGCCTAATATTGTATTGATTGTAAATGACAGTAAAAAATCATGTAAAAAGTTGGTGGTTTTAGCCCAAATGCTTAATAGTCATATCACATCTGCTAAACAACCAACCTGAAGAAACAGTTGATCAACCTCATTTTAACATTAACAGCTTTTCTCAGAAAAGTGGAAATGACCCAATGTTCAAAGCAAAATGTAGGAACTTGTGGCAGAGAAAGATCAAAAGCAGTAAGATGTTCAAAGCTAAGAGAAGATCTATAAGAATAAAGGTCCAAGACTGAAGGTCCATGGAGGGATAACAAAATTCAATAATTTTGCAGTTAGAGCCTTGTTTTAACAAAATATTCAAAAAGTTCTGGTGCAAAAAAAACCCTCCCAAACCATCTAGGTTGTGATCTGCCTGCCAGTATTCTGTTTTAGGAAGTAGAAAAATTTTCACAGTAGGATTAATATCTTATTGAGCGTACTACAGAAAGATATTAATATCAGAAATAATTACCTGCTACTGTTTGTTTGACTACTAAGTCTGCAGATTAGTCTGCTTTATTTGCCTCTCTATATTATGACTCTTTTTCACATTCAAATTCATTTGCAAGTGTAACCTATCAATAAAACAACTTTCACATACTAAACATGTCCGTGCTACCAAGTTAAAAGAAATTGCGTATAATTTCATCATCCAGCATAGACTTTGGTCCTGTATTTTATTTTGAAACTACATCCATTTTGTTACTTCATTTTAAGGAACTTCACCAGTTGGAAAACTTAAAACTTTGTGGTCTTTGCAGGATTTAGGGTTGAGAAATAGCAATATTATATTATCTCTTTAAGTCAACAGTTTTATGGGAGGAAAAGTTCCACATCATCATATTACAGCCTTTTTTACCACTTGTCCAAATTATTTTAATTTACAAACCTGAAGATTTTTTATTGTTTTGTTGATACAGTTTATCTGAATTACATAAAAGGTCAATTGTTATTTCAAAAAGACATTTTTTAAGAACATAAATTATCTCACTGAAGATAATACCTGTTATGAAACATGGGCATTAAAGTACACATATAATATTAAACAAGAGTAACAATTAAGGATATCATAATAGCAATTTTACTATTTACTAAACAGTTGCAAGCAATCTGTCAACGGCGTTATTAACAGATCGTTCATAAAAACGTAATTATTGTGATAAACCATTTGATTTTCTTAATTTCAAAATCAGCTTTAGCCTGATCACCTACTTCACAACAAAATACACTAATACCAGGGCCAAGAGAGAATGGGTCTTTTTTGTCCCTTCCTTTCCTCTCACCCTCCATATAAGCTTTTGTGTTCAGGCTGGTTATAAGCACCTATCAATGATTTCCATCAAACAGTACCAAGCACCTGCCACCTGAACATCCAGGTTCCTTTATGCATAAAATGTACATGAGAAATCTTGCAAATAATTATTTCAATGTATCAAAAATATTGATCTTCTCAGTGTTTCTTGGACGTTATGACAATGTATTATATTCACCCTGCCCAGCTCATAAGTCGGCAGACAAGTCCCATCAGACTACGTTTGCTAAGAAAATCTGCTTTCATCTGCCAAATCTGAATCTACACAATGGCAATGCTGTTTTGTTCCATCATTTAATAAATATTTCAATTAACAGTTTGTAATCTCACAAATTCTATTTTGTAAGATAAAAATACATTCAAATAAAATCATTCTTCAGATATTAGTTTCTCTCTAAAATACTCCTTAATGCTTTTTTAAAAGGGAACTTGTATACAAGCATATTACTCATCTCTCCCATGAAAGTTAGTATAGAAAAATGTGGTGGCCCTCATATAGTTTATATTTTATAATATCCTATTTTATTTCAAAATCCAGAATCAAGTTCTAGCAGAATAGTAGGGATTTTTCAGTAACAGAACTAATGTCAAAACATTTAATCATGTACATAATATTTTGCTGATTATAAATATAGCAAATAAATAGTCTCGCATGTATTATTCAAAAGATGCAGTATGTTTACCTTCACTGCACAAAGGTCAAACAAAAAAAAGTAAATCACCTTTTTTTTTTTTGGTCACTTTATTTTAATAAGCACATTAGTATTTAGCTGGAGTGCTGAGAAAAATATGTAGATTTTCCCTGAAGCTGTTTGACATGTTACTGTCTTGCTTTAACCCATTTTTCTGAAATTCACTCCTGAAGTTAGGAGAAAAACCTGTGATTGCATGTTATGGAAATATCTAGAAAACTCAAGCAAACTACATTTGCTCTAGCTTTCATTCAGTTAGTGTCTTATCTGACACACATCTGGATTACCAAGCAAAAAACCCACGTAAATAGAGTCCTGGTGAGATGACAGTTGGACTTAAGCTCTGCAAATCAATCATTAAATTGACGCAAATGACAGGTTTTCACGAAGATGCCAGCCTTTGCTTTTAAAACATGTGACTGAGACCAAAATGGACAGAACATTTTATCTAAGAGCAATTAATGAGAGCAGTAGGAGAATACTCAAGAAGTCCCTTAATAATACCTCTAGACATCTCCAAATTCAGCAAAATCTTTGCTACCCTAGTAAAGTTGCATCAATTATTCATTTTTAGTTTGGTCAAGAGAAGACGTTTTGAATCCAGCAGATATATTTGTTCTTGTTTTTCTTTACAGAGTCACAAAACAAAATTGCTCCAACTACTGTCTTCCATTTGGAGCAAACACAGTATTTCAAAGACATTGGGAAGAGATTCTAAGCTCTTACATCATTCCTCATTGGGTACAGTTTGTATGCCATATGTTAGAGATTTGATTCTAATTCTCTCCTCTGTAAGGGAGATGGGGATGGTATCTACATCACCTCACATCTCCAGGACCGATCCAGACCTCTATAGGGTTATTAGGGAATTCTAGGGGATACAATGTTCTCAGTTATTTATACTGACTCCATCCTGTTTTATACAAAGGCAAATAAAGGAGTCTCACTCACTAAGAGAGTACATAAGCACCAGATCTCTTATTTGCTGTTTTAATTATGTATATGTCTATATAAAGTTAAACTGCCTCAAGCAGTGAAACATGGGGAGACTGACAAATTTTTTTTGGAACAGGATTCTGGGCAAAGATAAGAAGGATATGAGACCTCATTCGCAGCATACATTTCTATGTTCTCCTCTTTCTTAAAGACAATGCTGACATCCCTTCATTTTTTTGTTGCAGTTGTACAAATTCCTAAGGAATGCTTATGCACAAAGTTATCTCTAATTGGTAAATTCTGGTGTCTTCCTGGGAGGTGAGATGAAATTCCACAATACAAAATGGAGTCTCCAAGTTTCACATTTTAGTTGAGTGACACAGCACCAACTATTTAGCCTCAACTGCTAAAAGGAAAAAGGTAAACATTCCCTAAAAAAATGACACAATAAATTGAAACTAAGTTGACTGAGTAGCTTTGGTGTTACAAGAAACAACTTTTTAGCAATTTTCAGCAGATCTATCATTCATTACGATATTCTTGCCCAGATCTAATATTCAGCAGAACTGTATTCTCAAGTCTGCACTTACTTCTTAGTATCTTGATCATCAATAATTATATGAAGAAGTGACAGTTTTACATGATATATTGCATATCCAACTACAAGCTTTTATGCAGTTTATACATAAATCCTTCCAAATCTAGCTGTTAACATTAAAGTCTTGTTTAATCACTCTTTATCTTTGTTCTAGCTGTTGTACAATATCATGCCGATTATTTTAAGATACTGTTTAATGAGTTATCTTCTGAGTTCTATTTCAAACTTTTTCATGTAGCTAATATACAGTGTCAAGTGGTTAGCAGCAGCTGTAGGTAGCATGCTCTGCTTCTATATTTTATGCCCTGGATTAGAAAGCTAAATAAAAACACGTCCTTTTCTTCATAACATAGTTTTATTTAGAAACTAGTCTGTAAATAAATGTGTACTGAGAGAAATACAGTGTTGATTTCATTTTCTTCATATGTCAGTCTCCAACCTCCAGATGTAGTCCCTGCCCCTTGCTGTTTAAGGCTCTTGCTTGGCAGTAGCAGCCTGAAGCTGGCTTGAGTCTTACTATCTCCACCTTCCAGTGTAGCACATCCTTAGGGCTTCATGTGGGAAGCTGCATTTCATATCAGCTGAGTCCCTTGGCCTATGTAGTCCTAACTATGACTGAGACCCCAAGTGGGATATACCCCAATATTAACCGCATTTGCTTGTCCACCATTAAATCAAAGCCTTCCTCCTGGCAGCTTCAACAGAGAAGCAAAGAACCAGTAGAGTACAAAGCTTAAAATAGTCCCTGGTATCCACAGTTGATATTTTCAGGAGAAGATTGAGACAAGAAGACTGGTGAACTTGTCACAGTTTGAAATCATAGAAGGATGAAAATTAGAACTGGTTTCCAAAGCATTAGCTTTTGACCAACAATAAATTCACTTGAAGAAGAATATATTATAGTGTAGTTAATCCTTTAAGTGCTTTATATTTACTGATATAATTTACTCGAAGAGTTTTATGATATTAGGTTATAAGCAGAAAAAAGTATAAGAATACAAAGAAGTACTAAGGTCATTTTACACAAAATGGCTTTTCTAGTGAAAGAAGAACACTAGATATTAACTAATATCTAGAACACTAGATATTAACTCTTGCAGAAAACAATCTGTGAAAGTATGGGGGAATGGGGGGAAAATCACCAAATAAATCATTTATACCTAAAACCAATTTCTGATCTGAATTCCCATTGACAATTGTTCTCCATATTCCAGGGTAATTTTAGGGGAAATTATTAGGGATTAAGAGACACAAACCCCCTAATATTTTCTTTTAACCAGTTTTCATCTCAGATATTCTTATTTCTCTATGACCTTTAAAATAATAAAGGAATCATTGTCAGAAACAGACACCAATATTGGATGTATTAAAGAAACTTGTTTAAGAGGATTCAAGTTCAGCAAATTAACTGAAATCAATGCAAATTCAGTTTTCAACCAGAAATGAGACCTGCATGGATAATTATGAAATGAAGTAAAATTAGTTCCTTGTCTGGGGGAGCTGCTGGTAATTGGGATCAAAATTTGACTTCTCATCCTACAAGTAACTTTTCTATAAACTCTGTATTAAAATGCACTAATAAATCAGTAACAGAGTTTAAAAACCAGCACCATCAATGGAATAAATAGGGTCATTAGTTAATGAATGGACAAGATGATCTGATTTAAAGTTTGACTTTATCACCTACAAGTGACACTTGATACATATACTGTAAATATGCAAACATACTGTTCATTATTTTTGCTTCTATACTGTATTGAGCATCATACTATCGTAACTATGTGTTAATGATGATATTATCACTTGATAATATCACACTTTTAATGAGACTTTGTGCTCATTAATGTTGCCTGTAGAAATTTTTCAGTGAAGAGTATCTCACAGCAGTTCAATACAACAAAGCACATTTTTCTAAGGATTTCCCAATTAAAACATGACACCGTTTTTTTATTAATATGTTCAATAGAGAACTCAGTAAAAAAAAAACCCAAACTACGATACCACTTGTAATTTAAGATAAACATTCTACAACTGATATAAAATATATTTCACCCTGATAGGAAAACTT
>JAOXJM010000041.1:32932243-32950128 GCA_026413425.1 Tringa solitaria | reverse complement strand
CTGCTGGCCACACTGTTCCTGACACAGGCCAGGATGCTGTTGGCCTTCTTGGCCATCTGGGCTCACTGCTGGCTCATGTTCAGTCAACAGTTGACCAACACCTCCAGGTCCTTTTCTGTCAGGCAGCTCTCCAGCCACTCTTCCCCAATCCTGCAGCGCTGCATGGGGTTGTTGTGACCCAAGTGGAGGACCCAGCACTTGGCCTTATTGAACCTCCCTACCACTGCCCTTAGCCTGTCCAGGTCCCTCTGTAGAGCGTTCCTACCCTGAGGCACAGCAACCCTCTCTCCCAACTTGGTGTCATCTGTAAACTTACTGAGGGTGCACTTGGCCCCCTCATTCAGATCACTGATAAAGATATTAAACAGAACTGGCCCAAATACTGAACCCTGGGGATTTAACACCATTCACCACAACTCTTTGGGCCCAGCCATCCAGCCAGTTTCCATTTACTTTATTCCACTGTCCTAACATGCTTTTTTAATTTGTTAAAATCCACAGTAGAACACATGCTTTATCTTAAGCATTTTATATTTTCCCAAACAAATTCTACAAGCATATTGTTTTTAATGCCTTCATAATCCTCTTCATCATTACCAACGGACAGTACTTTTTTCCTCAAAGGTAGAATTATTAATATGTTTAATCCAAATTCAGCTGTTTTTTCACTGTTTACTCAGTTCAGGAGACAAGACAGTTAATGACAAATCAGTTTCAGATTTAGGTAGCCTAACTGAATGCCTGAAAATTTTCATTGTCAGTGTTTGTTGTTATATTTACCATATAAAGTTTTATATTGAAACTGCTATTTTCACATTTCAGTGGAATATACCTGTTTGCCTCCCACTATTACCACAATGCTTCCATCAGCACTTCATATTTCAACATGGTAATCAGACAAACATGGCTATTCATCAGTGCCCATTCAGTACTGTGGTAAACTATTCATTATTTTAGAGGAATATTATGTTACAGTATTAAAAGTATGATTATGATATTGTCTGGTATGCAGTGATAGAAATATAAGCATTTTATCATTATTGATCCATATAAGAGGAGTCAAGGTTGCCCCTGCAACTGGTATTTTAAATTCCTTCTTTTTATTATTTAACTATGCAATTTTAAAATGTATGAAAAAGCTTTAATTTAATATACATTTTTAGAAATGTAAGAAACATAGCTCATAGGATGTGCACAACAGGTAGCTACTTGGCTAAACAGCCTCAGAATGCCCTATCCCATTCTTCCTCAGACTTGGTTGTGCATTTTTCCTGTACTGAAAAATTATAATTAAAAGATCCACTGATACTGCTGAAGCAGGAATCCCTTCCTGTTTATCTGTGAGAACTGCAATTTCTCAAGGGTTTCTGATGATCCCCAGTTTACTCATCATTTCATTTTACTACACAACTAAGTTAACACCATAGTAACATAGAATAACATGATCAGGTGTGCGTAAGCAACATATTTAACACAATAATGACCTCCAGAGAATACGAGTAAGTTAAGCATATACATTTTTGGCACCATTTTTAGGCAAAACAGTTAGTGGATAATATACAACTAAATATGTGTACAGGAAGATTTTGGTGTCAAGAAAAGGGTCAAGATTAATTTTGGACAATGGTCTTTTTTCTCATAAGTGGCACCATAACCTATACAGCAAGCTTAGCTTTCTATGGGAACTATTTTGAAAATAATGTAAGGGCCTGGGACAGAAACACTCATCTAACAAGACTCAAATTAATTTTGACTCATTCTTCTAACATTGCAAGTTAACGGAATATTTATGTTCAGACTTTCACCAAAACAGTTCACTTTGACAGGTATTTCCAGTCAAGTGTAAGTTTAAGAACATGAAAACTAGCCCAAACCAGGCCATTTAAAAACTCCTGTGAAAAATAACTACAGTGGTCACTACCATTTTGTAAGAATTTATTATTCTACTAAAATATAAGAAATATTTTACAGTTGTTGAGTTATACTTCCATTCAATCAGATTACATGCATTCAATGATTTTTAGAAAAAATTACAGACAAAGGGAACATAGAATGAAAATGCATATTCTAACTATGACTACTATAGTGTTTTTCAGAAAGTAATTTGGAAGTATCTTACTGTATCCTGACTTTTTTTTTAAGCCAGGAAACAAGACACATCAGACAGAGTGAAGAAAGAAAATCTATTCCACTAGCAACACGCTATCCAATCATAGCACATCTGCCTTTCTTCCGTGATGACAAGAATGCACAGATGTTTTTTAATATCCATAAACCAATATGCTAACTATAAAAACAAAGGAACACATACAATATACTGCCAGTAATTCTATTAATCTAAGATAAAAACAAAGATGAAAACAGAATGAATCAGTTTCTTCAAACAAACTTCTTTCTACTTATAAATCAGAGTACTAAAGAGAAATAAATACATATGCATCCTAGTGATCTAACACCCATCCCAAGCTAGCCCCATCTTGTGTCACTGCCTAAGTCATGCAAATTACACCAGAACTGCCAGTTGACTAAGATTAATGACACTGCGCCAGCTTCTTTGTTTCTCTCTGCGGCCGTTTAGTGTGAAATACTATCCAAAAACATTATCTATCCTCTATTAATCCCACAAATTTGTTCACACCATGCACATTGTTTAGGGCAATTTACAACAGGAACATACTGAGCACAATTGCATTTAATTACTTGGGTTCTAATTACATTCATTAAAGGCTAATAAAATAAATGAAACAGCTTTAAAAGCTTCTGCAAAACACATGGGTCTTGTCTCCCTCGTGAAGCATACTGTAGAGGTTTGATGTGAAACATAGATTTCAACATATATGTCTGCCTATTATGTATCTGTAATGTGCACAAAGACATTAAATGCATATTTATTTATTTATTTATATTTATATATAAACCATATGCACATCAATTCTGAATGATCCTGAATACTGCTGATATTTACTTATATTACTAGTCATGAAGATGTCAGGCACCCCAAACTACTTTTTAATGTGGTATGTTGAGACGGAGGAATATCAGTTTTAACATTCCAATCCAGTTCTTTTAACTGCTTCCACCTGTACTACAGAGTTAGTCTCTTGTTTTCTCTCATCTTTTATCTGCATTATAGAAGATATAAACTGACATCAGAAAGAGAGAAAGACAGCAAGAAAGAGAAGAAGAAAAGAGCACGGAAAACCACATTACTTTATTTGGTATATATTCTTAAAAATATTTTGTTAAGGCTCATTTCTGACATTCATCTGAGGATCTGAATTTTTTCTTAGTAGCTATTTACATTAAAAAACACATTCTGCACACTAGGCAGTCTAAATAAATCCCCCATGGTGGTTAAAAATGCAGCTTGTTAATAACACAATTTCCTAATTCTTACATTTCTATGCTATTTCCATTGTGCTTAGAATGCAGTTTATGGCAAAAGACAGAGCCTGGAACATGCTGTTGACAACTGTGCCAGGGAGAATTCAGCACTGGGTATTTAGAAAAAAGTGCTTATGGTGAGCTCCTCTCATTACAACTATTCATTGTTCTTGGATTTACAAGAAAAAGATCTTAGTAATTAGTGAAAGAAACAACGGTCTAGCTAATTATCCTGCAAATCTTATACTATATACATGTGTGGTCTTAGCTGAAGATCCAATTTGGTGCACTTGGAAATTTAAAACTTGTAAGTATTGTGCATAACAAATATAATGGTAATCAAACATGTCTGCCAACAGTTTAGAAGTACATAAACTTACACACAATTTTGTTTTATGAAGAAATGCAAATGCAAAAAAAAATCAGCCTTGAGGATTAACCTCCAAGTATTGTAGAATTTTAATCATTGTTTTTAAGCACCATGAAACACTCAAAGATTTTGTGCATATTCTATGAAGTAAATCAGGTCCATCCAATGTATCTTCGTCTCATAATTTAATAAACATTCTCTAGCTGACAATTTGTTACTTTAAAAATACTTTAACAATTTCTGGGCTTTTAGTCAATTCCTGACAAAATAATTATATTTTACCTTAAAATAAAATATAAAATATTTTAAAATATAAAATATAAAATTTTTCTCTTTGGAATATGTTATACAAGAAGCATGCTGTGCTGGTACAGCACTTCAGGCAGTTTAACTGAGAGTAATAAAATAACCATGGCTATATATACCATTTTAGAAAGTTCACCTTAAAATTATACAACTTTGCCACATACATGTCTCAAACTGTTTCTTATTATGAACACAGGATCAATTTCTTTTGCAAACTATTAAAAGGGCAGACATTTTAAAAAAATCATATGAATCCCTCATTCAGATATATAAACCCCTCATTCGTGAATCAACATTTGCTTTGGAGAAGGGAGGAGGGGCACCCATCCTGCACAACAAAGCAGCAGCTCAATACAGCTGCCATCTGGCTTCCTCCTGCAGTTCACTTCCCATAGCAAACAAGATCCATAGTTTAAGGAGTGTTGGGGAAGGGAGAGGGGCTGCAGTTTTAACCTTACAGCTTTATGATGGGGCATTTTTCCACTCTATAAAAACCCCTCTTAATATAGGAGAAGGGAAGGCTCAGGAAATTGTTAGTAGGATAGAAAGCCTTTCACTTCTGTGTTTCTGGTTCAGATCCACATCAACTCAGTGGTAACCAAATATAACTACCACCTAAAGGACTTTTTAATGAAATGAGTTAGCTGATCTCAGTACAATACCTGGTGAGCAAGCATCCCTGTCACTAAAAGCAACACCAAATATGATAAACTGTTTCCTCCTCACTGCACAGTTGCTTCTCACCAGTAGTAGCTGAAAACATTTCAAACATTAAAGCATAAACCGAGCTATTTTAACTACAAGAGAAGAAAGACTGCTAAAAGCGTGACAGTCTGAGAGGGGTCTACAATGTGATATGCTGTTTCTGCTTAAGTTCATAAAAGCTCAAATTTGTTAACTTTCAGGTTATGTTCTAACACCTATTGGCCTTACTTTTTCTTGGGTACTAGTGATGGAAATCTGAGCAGAAAAGAATCTAACAGTTTAGTTTTGCATTTATACTGGAGCAGCTAAGGACTCAATCTGACAGACATGAATCCTCTATTTTTCTTGTTATTTAAGTAATAGTGTGGATTCACCATTTTGCTACATTTACAAAATAGTAATAGACCCAAAGATTCAGGCTGTGTATGTACTCTGATGGTTCTATTGAATAAAGATGACTATAACATAAATATATGCTGAAGCAATGATAAAGGCGCCGGTTTAAGCAGTAATATAAAACCTAGCAGTTTACTTGTTGCAAACAGTAAGGATCTAAGTCCTTTCCCATGAAATTATCATTAATATCAATGGAAGCCCTAAAAGCTTTCATTGAAATCAATGGAGTTTTCCCATTCTTTCAGCAGGATCTGGCTTTATACACATTAATATTGAGGTATTCAGCCTAGTATACAGAGAGTGCACAGCATGATGAAATGAAAGACAATTTTTCCATATCTAAAAGAAGCATTCAGTTTATAGCCAAAGAAAAAGAAACTTAAAAATCAAAGATTCATATTGCTGGAAAGGTCAAATGCTGTTCTAATACCATACAACTGAATGGATAATATCCATTAAGACCGATCACTGAAAAACACCAACAAAATGAATAAATACAACCCAAAAGCTAATGACCTCAATCCCTAGCAGCCCCTTGACCCTTATTACTACAGCTGCTGGTGTAGGAAAGGATTAAAGGGGGCTAGAAATCATTGGGTTAACATACAAGGGCTCAGAAATTTGACCTTGGTTACTTACAACATATATCCCCTACTAAAAATGAGTATATGAGGAGAATTAGAAACAGAGCTAGCAAAGGTCAGCTTGAGTGCAGATAAACTAAGAAAAAGGAGGCTTAAAAGGCAAAAAGGTTTTATTTCTGCCACAGCACTTTGTTGTACCCAAGATGGTCTAAGGACAGAAGCAGGATTAGAACAGCTGGCATTGTTGAACATGCTAGATAAACTTTTGGGCACACAAACCCTTCTTCATGTCTTAAACAGCAGCTTTCAAAGCTAAATAAAAGAACAACTACTCGCCATTAGATATGTACCACCAGGTCCATATGTCATAAGACATATGAATAACATCCTCATCACCATGTCCAGAAAACTGGACTTCCTCACTAATTGCAATCATAAATTCAATAATCATGACTCTCTTGTCAAACTCCTCTGAAATACTCCTATACTAAGATGCTTTCCTAGGTATTAAGGTCAACATCAAAGATGGTAATCTACAAAATAAAATGCAGAGAAAACCACACACTAACAAACTTAACTCCATAAATGTGCAACAATCTGAAACATACGCACGCAAATCAGGCATCCTCAGATGCCATCCCATTCATTCTGAAGAAAAATCTTGTGATACCATGCTAAAAACCATCAACTACCCAAATAAGACTTTTAGTCAAAAAGTACATTTCTATAAAAAGATCATGTTCATTAGAAAGAGATACCTGAGCATTACAGAGGGAATTACAGCTGTCAGATAACACTGTACTCAGTACTTAAAGGGAAAATCATTAACCAATTATAAACAATGCTAGAATTAGATGCCACTTTGAACATGTCTGCCATGAACCACTTTGGCCTTCTAACAGTCTAGCCTCAGAAAACTCACCATCAGAAACATCCTAGGTACAGTCCAAAGACACTGAATGGATTAATACCATATTTGAGCAAGAAACGTAAAATCTGACAACATATCTCTATTATTACTGTAGTGAATAATCTCTCAACAGAATCACCACTATCTTTCAATTCAACAACTGTGCCATCAGGAATATAATACAGTTTATCCCAGTAACTTGCCATCACAACAGCTATGATCTATGTAAAACTTAGAAAAACCTATATACTGGAGTGAGCTGACACAAGTCTATAAAAGGAAAAAAATACCCATCTGTGAACACCTCCCACTAGTCACTGTGTTTCTGATCTCTCATTCCTTCCTCTCTGATTGCTCATACACTATGTCCTTATGCTTAGGTAAAACCTACAAACATCTTTGTAATTTTGATAAGCAAAACTCGTAGCTCTACTGGATGCCAAAAATCATGGATGCAAGAGAGTAGTTTTATAGCATATTTAATCTCCTTTCCTTTTCTCCCAGATGAACCTGTATTTCACATGCAACACACAATGTCTTTTTTCCCTAGTGTAAGGTATCATTGTCTTTCTCTCCTGTTCCCCCCCCGGCCCCATATCATCCCATCTCTTCCACAAGTACCAACTGCGTTTCTTTTGAAGGTGGTTGAACTGATGTATATCTGCTATCTCTGAGCAACTCTTCTCAACTTTTATTTTGCTGTTGTTTCTACTTTGCACATGGAAGAGAGGCTTGTGTGCCCGCAAGCCTAACTTTTCCAAATATTCCAACTAGTCTATTAAAAGATACTACTTCGATCTACAGACCTCTTCCTGTACTTCTTCAAAGTCACACCTGTTGACAACCAAACTAAAAATGTGAGACAATTAAAAGGCAAATTATGGCATAATAAAACTTTGGGTTCATTCTACTTTCAGGATTCTGAAACTTAAAGAGCAATTTTATATGTTTTTAAAGTTTTTTTAATCACAACCAGTAAGCTTTTAAATGGTATTCCTGTAGCTCTGAATCTGAATAAAAACCTTTTTCTTCAAAAAAAAAAAAAGTTGTTTTTGTGAAACATATATTCAATGAACAGAAGGGAAGAAGTAATTACTCTCTGAAGAGGACCCCAGGATTCACATACAACAGAGAACTCTGGATTGAGACAAGCACGGAAAGAAGATCTGAGGTGTATATTCTATTTTTTTCATGAAGAGTTTCTTGCACAAAGCAATACTACGAAATACTACAAAAGAAGTAAATTTTGATCCATCAGTGGACCTATGCACTTATAATAAAATGAGAAAGGGATAAGAACAGCTAGTTCATCAAACACCAGGGATCAGATTTCATGGAGGGCCAGCGAAGAACCATGCAGTAGGAAAATAACAGGTTTGAGTAGCTCTCTATGCTACTTATTTAGGTTGGGAAAACATTTAGATTGTATGCAATTGTTCATTGTATTTACAAAATACTGTTGAGTGGCATTTATCTACCAAAATAGAAGATAACTAAAGCAAAAGAATGCACATGTAAAAATTAAGAGGCCAAAGTGTGTCCTGCTAATCCAGAGCTGAAAGAGTCCAGTCTCAAAGTAACTTAGGTAACCACAGGTGCTCGTTTTGGCTGGCATAGAGATAGTTTTCTTCAAAGCAGCTAGTATGGGGCTATGTTTTAGACCTGTGTTGAAAACAGTGTTGATAACACAGGAATGTTTTATTTACTGCTGAGCAGCGCATACATAGAGTCAAGGCCTTTTCTGCTTCTCACAGCACCCCAACAGTGAGCAGCCTGGGGCTACACAAGAAGCTGGGAGGGGACACAGCTGGGACAGCTGATCCCAGCTGACCAAAGGGATATTCCATACCATATAACATCATGCTCAGCATATAAAGCTGGAGGAAGAAGGAATGGGGGAACATTTGCTGTGATGGTATTTGTCTTCGAAGTAACCATTATATGTGTTGGAGCTCTGCTTTCCTAGAGATGACTGAACACCTGTCTGCCAATGGGAAGTAGTGAATTAAATCCTTGTTTTGCTTTGCTTGCGCATGTGGCTTTTGCTTTACTTAGTATACTGTTTTTCTACCAACCCATGAGTTTTTCCTCATTTTTACTCTTCTGATTCTCTTCCCCACCCCACCGCAGGGAGAGTGAGTGAGCAGCTGTGTGGTACTTAGTTGCTGGCTGGGGTTAAACCACACCACCACATCATATACATTCTTACATAAATTTATGAAACTCTGTAGGGGGAAACTATCTAGGTTCTTTGTCTCTGTTGCATCTATTCAGAAGGCAGCTCCAGTATCTCATTCATTCTACAAGAAGAAACATAGTTTTTCAGTTCACATTTAATAATGGCTCAGTTTATGGAAATTTGTTCTTTTGACAACTGTCATTTACTTTATACAGGTCTTTTCCCTGCCTTGTGGTTTATCGCCCATTCATGTTTCCATAGGTAACTATTGTACCACCTCCCAGTCTTTGTTTTACTAGACTAAGCAAACTAAGCTCTTAAATTTCCTTGAGGCTTTACCTTACACTGTTCAACTCATCTTTATGGAAAGCAATTAACCAGAAATGCACCACCGTATTCCAGGTGATGTTCACATACCAAGTGCTTATACAATGGAATTAATACTTACCTGTCTTTACCATAAATACATCAGATCCACAAGAATCTCCAGCTCTTTATATGTTTACAGTCAAAAAAGCATAGTCTATAGCAGAAATTCTTGTTATTTTCACCTCATATTACAGACTTCGATTCCATTTTGTATTACTACATGCCTCAAGGTCACCAGCACTAAGGTATTTTTGCATGAAAGCCTACCTCTTGTCTGTTCTAATACCTACCACTTTGGTTATAGCAAATATTTTTTGTGCCAGTGTAATTAATGAAAATATTAAATAAGATAGCCCCCTGAAACATTGTTTGAAGAACATTACTCCTCCATCTAATATTTTCCTTTTCAATAACATCTATGATCTCTTTAGCCATTTTTTTAATCTTAATTGATAAATGCCTTCATTGCTTTTATGATTCTATGATTC
The DNA here is from genome assembly GCA_026413425.1 of Tringa solitaria. Taxonomy (NCBI): domain Eukaryota; kingdom Metazoa; phylum Chordata; class Aves; order Charadriiformes; family Scolopacidae; genus Tringa; species Tringa solitaria. Next base: position 32,940,437 of record JAOXJM010000041.1, on the reverse strand, counting down.
ATTACATTACAAACTAAGTTTCAGAACAACATCATAGCCTATAAATTTAGTGACAATATACTAAAAAAAATGTTAGCCATCACAAATGTGTAACTGGATTCTGACATTAACATTTGTTCTCCACTCTGTATCTGGGAAGTTAATCTCCCATGGTTACACAAGTCCTAGTAGGGCTTCTCTCTCTAATAATATTTCAGGAATCTGAATGTATCTAATATATCCAAATATATATTAGACTCCTGGGTGCTCTTCCAGTAGGATCTGTTTAACAGCTCTTCCAGAAGTGAAGCAGCATTTGCATCTCTAAAAGACAAAGGTAGGTACATTCCGGTTTTTAAAGCATAGCATAGTGATAATACAATGCTTTTCAAAAATTTAACCAAAAGATGTACATCTTCTTGGCTTTGGAAGATAAAAAGTATGTATTCCTCTGAACTAGAATACATTTGCAGGAAAACAAATGCATACTGTGGTAACTGTTGCCTTAGTGTTAATATGTACTAATGCACAATCCATTGTAAAGGACAGAAAAACACACAAAATACACTTCTAAATTGCCTGCAAGTAGGGTAAAGAGCAATATACTTTCTCTTTTGCACAAAGGAAAACAGAGCAGAATCTTCAAGAGCAAATATAATCAATTTTTCTAATTCCAGTAAGAATCTAACTTGGTGAAAGGCCTAAAAGATTTATAGCTACAAATATGTTTTTAAAGAAACAAATCATAACAAAAGTAGGAATAAAATATTATACTGCCATATCAGTAACACAATGTACACTGAAAGTCAGATAACTTGAAAGCTTAAGTATCAAGTTTAAAAGCCCTACCAGGTAGCTTTTGGATCATTGGCTTTTTGGACCAAATGCCATAGATGTTTTTGAACCAATTCCCATGGGCTTTTAGAATAAAGTCAGAGCCTCCACACTTAATCATATAGAACAGTGGCACAGGTCTCATTTTTTCAGTTTGTATAAATTCCACAGTGAGGACACAAAAATGAAGACCTAAGTAGCTGTTATTGGATGAATCGGTATTGAAATATACTAAAATGCATGATTACCCATTTTTCTGTTGATTAAACAAAAAGCTTTAAGGAAAGAAAGAAGTACACAGACATTTCTTCCATGGCTTATTTTTGTTTCTATTGATGCATGGTCAAAACATGTGACAATAGGTGAAAAATTATATATTTTCTCCCTATCCAGGAGATGGAGCCAGGAAAGTTCCCTGGCATTCCCAAGCTGTTTCACTATTTAACAGTCTTATAGGTTTGTACCAATTTCAAGCAAGTTGAAAGTTTAACCCTTTGGATCTTATGTGGCACTAAAAGGCACTCAATAAGAATTTGTTTTAGAGTCAACACAATAACAAAATCTCTAAAAGACATCTGCATCCACACCCCAAAATGGTGCTGGAATAACCCTCCCCACTACTGACTTGTAAATCTTTTATTAAATGGAGCGTAATACGCTGCTTGTCCTTAATGGACTAGAAAATATATTAATAGTATATACATTTTGCAGTGCTGAAGTTATAAAATATAGCATTACTGTACTTAATAATGGTGAATACTCTTTTTATAAGCAGCACGCAAACACATTACTTTGAAGCTGGTTTACAGATTCCCCTATCTGTTAAGATATGGCTTGGCTGCAAATCCACTAATCTAAACCAGACTATATCATACCTGTGATGTCCCACAAGCACTAATTGATAAGATTTCCTAATTATAAACCTCGCTTCATTCTTATGAATGCAGTAAATGAAGATGTGGAAGTGGATGAGATCTCATTTTGGATAAGAATCTAGTCCTTGTTAAAATGTTATTACTTCAGAGCTGGTTATATATCATCATTGATATAACAATAACAGATGTCTTATTTGTGCATTCCTTTTCTGCCTGCCTTTCAGCTATGATTTTACAACTTGTAAAGGATTAGAAAAAATTGCTAAAGGATTTACAAGAGACTTCTGCAGTATTATTTAGAAGACAAGTGTAATATTGTTTTTACAAACTCATCAACTAACATAACTCTCATTTGAAGGACTATATTCTGTGTTACTTTCCTAGTCTGTGAAGTTATTGATTGGGGGCTAAGTTTATCAGTAGAGATTACGACATGTGATAACAGTGATAGATAAGTGGTAGTGCTAACCATGAGAATGCTGCCTAAGAACACTTCCACTTGCAAATAAATGCACATAAGCTACAGCATTACATTCTCCCAAGGTTTGTATGAATCATGGTTTGATTAGTGATTCTATAAATAGTTTAAATTAGTAGGGATTGATTTGAAGCAGTTCCCTTTTCATTGTCCTGTCCTTCACTTCAATAAACAGGAAGATTATAATTACTACTTAAAACATCCTTAACCAATGTTCTTTTCTGTGGCATTTCAGTGGCAAGAACAATGATTGGAATGGGATTAAACAACCAACCAAAAATATGCTAAAATTCTGGATTTGCATTTTTTTGGTAAAAAAATGTGTGGTTTTTTCCCAGTGTGCTAGCATTTTTCCCCTCCTAATTTTTTTTTGTTTTGAAATACAAACTCCATTAGACTAACTTGAACAGTTACACCACTGTATATGGAAACTGTGGTAAAAAAGAACTAACTTTTGCACTCTTTTTTCCATAAAATCTTAAACTAACTTAACAGGACGATAACATTAGGAATCAGGGAAGTGTTGACTCTTCAAAGGTATTCATAGAAAAGCTTTCTGGCATGTAAAATACACATCATGCACACCTGTAAACTAACACAATACATATTCCAATTAATTATCAGTCTGAATTGTTGCTAGAACTAGGTAATAGTTCTTCAGTTCCTGAAATAAGCAGTCTGAAACAGCTAAACAAAATCCTGAATTGAAAAAATGAATCACGAATTGTACAAATAGTCATTCCAGGAATTTTAACTTTTGCCACAAATACTTACCATTATCTTAATTGGAAACTTTTCTCTTCTGAGGACTGCATGATCTATTTACATTTTCAGTGGCAGTTTACAAAATCAAATTTCACCCAAAAGCTTTGAGAAGATGTTCTCTGGTTATTTTTGACCAAAGCTATATGAATTCCATTCCCGTGCAGTTACTAACCCACGATTATGTCTATGCAGATGGGTACAGAAATCATGCACTCACATTCTGAGGTAGTCAGAGGAAGCCACATATCCAAGCTTGCTGGGTAAGCCCTGCAAAGCAAAAGAGATCACTGATTAACATACTACCACACTAACACAGCAATATCATTTCTGGACCTGAGCTGGACTCACATTGACCAGCTCAAAGCACAGAAAGAGCAGCTCACATCCATTCATATCAGTCTGTATAGATGTACAATTTAGATATGTTTATATGTTGTAAATCAATGTAGTACAGAAAAATTAAAGTATATTCTGAACTTGTTTCTTTTTGAGTCCTGGAAATCACCTCAGCAATCAGTTATGTTGAAAAGTACAGAGTGCAGGTACAGCATCAGTTATATCCATTCCACTAACGTATGACTACTAACTGTGTCACGCAGAAGACTTGGGCTATAAGCTGTCCTGCATAAAGAAAGTTCAATTCAGTTTATTACTTAGGCTTAATTTTTAATTTTTTACTCTTTCTCCTGTTTAATTAATTTCCTCCTTTTGCTAAAGAGCATCTGGTAGTTTTAAGCACCACTGTGGTGAAATAATGGCATATTTATTAATATTAAACATTTCAAATAGTTTCACTTCTTAAAAAAAAATATTTAAAATAATATGAACGGCAAGCAATAACTAGACATATAATTTGGATAATATTTTAGTTGCTTAATGATATTACAGGTTTTTCTTGGTACCTTGTTGAGGTTAGTACCCTTTCATTTTCACCAAAAATCCAAAGAGCTTTGTGACATCTGTCTACATGTAAATGACAATTTCATGCTACAGTACTTATGTATTTATTCCTAAAACCTCATAGAATAAATCTTTCATGAATATACTATTTAATATATACTTCCAGCTTGTACTATTTTCTACTCTACAATAGTCAAAGTTCCTTACTCTGCTCTCTGAAAACATGCACAACCCTTGTACATACAAGATATGCTTAGAGAAAGCCTTTGAAAAACGTCAGAAATACATTTAGTGTTTAGATCCTTAATGAACTTCACCTGTTTAACTTCTCAAAGAGCAGTTTGACCTGAGCAGCAACACTGACTTTAAATAGATACATCTAGCATAAAACCTACCAAAATCAGGAAATCAAGTTATAGCAAAACTAAGTGACAAAAATAAAGCTAAACAAGTTCCAATCAGGCTACTTAAAATTGACAGCAAAAGTAATTAACCACAGAGAATTAATAAGATTATGTATTTCTGGATGATTTTAAATCAACATTTAAAGATCTTTTTGGTTACTATTTTGTTTTAAAAAGATGTACTCTAGTTCAATCACAGGTGCTGACTCATAAGCAACAATTAAGTAATGAAATACCTACAGTATATGTTATGCAGGATAACTGGCTAAATGACCATTGTGCCTTTGCTTCTGGCCACAAATCAGAGAGAACATATAAATTTATTAGCAAACTAGCTTATATTTTAAACTCATTTTGAATGCGACTGCTTAAACAGAAAAGCCAGAGTTAGGCTACATCTAATACAAATACTATAAAATATATTGTTTACAATATTAGAACACTAAATATGGAAGCAGTAAACTAATTTTCAAAAATAATTTTTTTTTCTTAAATGGCATCACCTAGCAAGTTATTGTATTGCTTTGAACAGTCTCATCAACTTGCTGAGAAAGACACTAAGTATAGTAAAGCCACACAACATGGCAGTAGTCTCCATTTTAACTTACCCTTAGGGACTACTTAACCTCTTGTTTTACTTTTTCCAGACCAAAGCAATGGTAAGGGTAACCAAGAGATGATATATATGTCATAACTATGTAAAGGTCAACCAGGTTTAAACATGTTGGGTTCTGCTCATAAATATTTGACTAATAAGAGTGTATTTTTCATCTTTAAACCCTAAGATTGGCACCTCAGTAGGCAGCAAATTATTCTGACTGAACATGTAAAATACGTGGTTCCTGAGTTAAATTTCTCCAGATATGTGCCTGAATGCCAATGTCAAATATCAAGGAGTGGTAATAATTCTTCTCTTACTGTTCCTTACATTATAAAGGTAGCTGACCACATCAGTATCAGTTGTACAATGTGCCTGATTCTGAACTTGCCTGCATCACTTTGACTCCAATTAAACGATTTTGAATTCATGGTAATTTAAAAGTTATAGGGCTGAAAGGGCAAACTAGTTTTACCACAGGGGAATAGGTAGCCTAGATCAGGACTGCCTAAGTTTAGGCAACCTACACTGCTCCTTTGGATATCTTTGAAGCAACTAGTTTTAGCGTTACTGTACATGTTTGCATAATGCAAATACACTCAAAACTTTTCTTCCCTGACAAGAGAAAAAAAAAAAAAAAAAGAGAGCGCACTATTAATTGAGGAAATTTTTTTCTTTTTATCATTGAAATGAAAATTGATTTGACGTACAAAGAAGTCATTAATGGCTACTACTCTATGGAATTACATACTTTTATATTCCACTTATTTAGTGGCTCAAATAATCCATCTCTATCATCTTCTCTCTTGAATCTTGAACTGAAAAACACCAGATCTGAACATGTGGCCATATGATTCTAGACAGGAATTGTCATCAAATAAATCACGAATATTTTCCTCACTAAAACAGAGGGAGGTGAAGGGAGCCCAGACAACAATTTCATACATTTACATGTTTTCCAGGCTGTTGGATTAGGCAGGGTTTTTTTCCCCCAAATCGGTATGGCTTGAGTTAGATTTAAAATCAGTTCCCAGAGGAGGCTGATAAATGGATTAAAGTGGAACATAAATTCCCTGTGTCACCCAGTCCCTTAAACCTTGATGTCAGTAACATGCCTAATCATTCCATTATTATAAATGTCAAATATGTTTTACATGTGTTAGAAAGAGTGAATGGGTATCAGAAGGAATGGAAGACTCAAGAAACTGTAATGCTATCATAAAATTCCATGCAAAAATATCTAAAATATTACAGTGTTCACCCATTAGTATTTCAGATTGCTACTTTCTTATAATTTGCACATTACTGAATCTCCTGGTATGAGCGATAGATGAGTTTATCATTGCATTACAAATGTTTTGCTTTCCCTTAGTGGCACCACTTCTATAAACTAGCATAACTAACTGAAGAGTGTATACAGGCAGAATACAAACTCACAGTGTGGATTTTGTTTCGGTAGTTAATTTGAGAAATTAACTACAGGAATCTTGCTTAGAATAGATGAGAACTTTTATTCAACTCAGCAAAATGGCATGCCTCAGCTGAAGAAATGTTTGCACTGTATTTTAAGAAAGATGTTGCAAAGTATAGAGAGCAAAAGAATGTCAACTGTCTTAGAAAAATGACTTACAAGAAAGGACTGGAAGAACTGGGCTTGCCTACACTACCAAACAAAAACGGGAGAAGTGGATCAGCATTACAATTATCCTGAAACAAGTAACATGTCAGTGATTTATCATTCTCCCCTTTCTTCGAAGTATACAGAGGAAAGTAAGCGGTTTCGTGTGCAATCCGTAGGCTTGGAATTAAAGAGTAGAAACAAGCTTTACAAGTTAAAGTGAAGTAAAATACTGGAACATGTTACCAATGGAGACTATGAGAACCTCATTATGGAAGTCTACAATAACAAATTAGAAATATTACAGTATGAGCTAGTGCAGTATCTGATACTATCAAGTATCTGATCTGGTTGACGACATCAGCTCTTGAGGTTAGCTGTGTTCTACAGTTCTATGATTCTGTGGTAACATCATTCAAAGAATACTGCAATTCTTTAATGGTAAAATGCTTGACATATAATGAGGTAAGAATCCTTGGGCAATAAAGCATTAAGCATTTTACAGGAAAAACACGGAAAGAAACCTCAGCTACTCAATATAACTCCCTAAGTATAAGGTAACAATAGAAATTTCACTACTAGGGGAAAAATGTCACCCTTAATCTACTTCTGTGTCCCTCCCCAAAGCTTATCCGATCTAAAACAACCCAAAGTTCCCTTAAAAACATTATATGCTTGAGTTCCAGACTACACATAATAAGGTCCTAATTTTCAGGTTGGCTAATCATACACAGCTCCTGTTGGAAGTCAAACAGCATTGGTGAGTCCCCACAAGCTATATAAGCAAACCTTTGCTGGTTTATTTTCTTTGTGTGGGAGTAAAAGGAGGTGGACAGAAAAAAGACCCAAACTACCACAACAGCACACAATTCTACAAATTTAAGTTTCTGTTGCCAGTTGTTAGGCACTGGATAAATCAACGGGTCAGGGAGCCAACACTAATTTTTAATCTCTTTCTCAATTCATGCTTAGGCAGAATTTTCAGAGATTTTGTTGGAAAGCAATAAAGCAAAATACTGGAGCTAGTTTTAGCCTTGTAAAGTATTTACCTTTCTATTTGAAATACTTCTGGCTATAAGAAAAGAGAAACAGACAGGCTACTTAGCTGCTCTGAGGTACTGTTTTCAACAAGTCAATAAAATTAACATAGGCAATTCAGCAGAGCTCTGCTGTCTCACAATAATGCTTGGGAGATACATTGCAAAGTTATAAAATTTTGCTAATTAGCAAAAATAAAAAATAAATTCTGAAAACAATATAATCTATCACAAAGTGTACTTTTTTTCACTAGAATAGTTGTAGTTTAAGTGTGTTAGTTTTGTTTTAATTTATTAACACATTATAACATCAGTGTCACAATGTCTAGCACTAAGAAACTTGGAAGATATACTACCCATTTTGTTGTACAACCTCAATTCAGTCCTTCTGTTTATCTGTATTACAAAATAGGTCCTAATTTCTAATTTTTCCCTCCTTTGCCCTGCTTACATAGAAAATAGACCACCTCTTCAGTACTACTTTTTAACCTTTAAATTCAAAATTTGGCCTCACTTGTTCTTTACTGCATGCTGTCCATGTCATACAAAGAACAGTCTTACTAATTTCAATACACATTCTCTAATGAAACTCATTATTACAGTAGCTTATTGCATAAGCAGTGACATAAAGATATATATTAGCAAATATATTTCCAAAACATCTTCTCCTCTGTCATGTGTATTTTTGTATGCTTTTGTGTATGTG
>JAOXJM010000041.1:32908232-32932143 GCA_026413425.1 Tringa solitaria | reverse complement strand
ATGCTTTTGTGTATGTGTGTCTATACATTTTTTCTTTCACATACACGTGTATGAGAGAAACTAAGTTTGAAAGATTTAGGCCAAAACTGTTCAGTGATTTGGGCTCTCCAGTGTCACACAGCTAGGACCTGACTTTTCAGAGTACCGTGATCAGCACTCTGTATGCTCAAGGTACAACTTCCATTAAATTCGGTTCCTTTGATAGTGCTTAGCATCTAGTGCAATGATGCTCTCAAATGTAAATTCTTAGCAGAACATATGCAGGATAATCATATTGCTTAATGGTTGGCACCTAATTTAGATGTCTAATTTGTGAGGTTAATCCCCCAAGGCTCTGCTACCGTCAACAAAAAGAGGTAGCCCTGCTGTCTCTGGTTATACATCCCTGTTTCCTCCCATGTGCTGGCATTTACATTTTTAAGGCTGTTTAGTGAGTTGGATTCACAAAAAGAATACTTTTAGGGTTTGGGGTTTTTTTGCATGTTAAGTTTTCAGCTGGGTCAACTGATCTGTCTGACCATATATGCACACAAATAGCAGTAGCAATAATACAAGTCCACAGCTATTACTTTGAAACTGGCCAGAGCAGATTGAGATGATCTCTTTAGCCAGCAGCTTATGGCACCTATGTAATTAAATTAGATGGCTGGCACAGAATAATGTGCATGTTGAGTCCAAAAAAGCCTCATAGAAAGAAAATTTCATCAAATGACCTCAAAGTCATAAGACATAAAAAGTCCGTAACAGAGGCAAGGAGAGAATCTGTATTTCCTGGGCAGCAGTCAAATTACCTTTACGCTTAAATTTTCTTTCTATTGTTCCTGCTTCATTCACCGATACATATTCCAAATTCTCCAACAAATGAGGTCCTACAGATAACAATCTAATTCATCACACTACTACAGGGTTTTCTCTGTACAGTGAATGAAGCTGAAATCCCTTGGCAAAAAAGCAATATACAGTACTTAATAATATTTTAACACATATAGACAAAGAGGGCAAATTAAATAATGGATCTGAAACCAGAAAGGTTATTTTCATATAGGTTTCTGTATTTAACTATTGAGAACTTAAAAAGGCAAACTCAAACTCCAGAAATTTCATCATGTCAAACAACAGCAGAGTCAAGTGGCGGGGTAAGTTAGGGCATGTTACCTTCTCAGTTATCAAAATTGATTTTTAAATAACTCATAATTTTCAAAAATCTTTTACAGCTTGTTACAGAAAATACATAAACATGCAACTTAGAACCATAAAAGCAGCCCAAGTCCATTAAAATTGATAGACTTTCAATTGACCATAGATCAGGCCCCATGCATTTAAAGCAGTGTTTTCAAAACACTGCACAAATGCACACTTCCTGGGTTGGGTTTGGTTTTTTGTTATTTTTTTTAATTACTTCAACAAGCAAGTAAGTATTTCAAAGAAAGATATATTGGGTATATTAATAGTATAGAAAACTAGATTAATTTGACTTCTGTGATTACAAGGAACAAATCTGAAGTCACAGAAAGAAAACAAGGCCTGCCTGCATTTTTTAATTGGTATTCTGCTGTGTATAATCATTCTATTGCTGTCATGTTCTTCATACTGTTGTGGTATCAAGCAATCCCATGAATACTTTTAGGGAAAAACCAGCAACTTACAGTGACTTATCATCTCATGAATTGGCAAAATGGTTAATGTTTAACAGTGATGTATAGACCAACTGTTCTTTTTTTTATTTCTTTGTTTAATACATACTGAAGATATCATGGTTTGTTTCACAATGCAATCATTTTCAGAAAGTACCTTAAAACCTATGGATATAAATTAGATCATAAATTGAGGGTTCTTCTTGTTTATGAGGTAACAACTGTACCCTGTGGAGGTGTTTATTAGACCTGTTACAGATACAGTTGCTACCAAGTGGAAGCATGCTTGAGTTTTTTCTTATGATTCAAAAATGTCACATAAGAAGAGCTGAATTTCACAGGAAAAAAATCACACAAAATATATCAGAAGGCTGAAAAATACTTCTAGAAACACACACCAAACTCAATGAAGTGGGAATATTGCAAGCATTAGAAAACTGTAGCAAACACTCCAATTAGTTGCAAATGAGATCCTAGTCATACTGTAGTTCCCAACACTAGCATCTACAATCAATACATAAGGTAATATATATGACTGCTAGCAGTCTTTGCACTAATTTTGTTACAGAAAGCAACATGGACCAGAGACTGTGTCTATCAAGACATGGGGTGTTAAAGTAAAAAGATAGCTATAAGGTCATAAAAAATCAAATCAAAATTTGCACCTTGTGCCTGAATTGATTCCTCATAATATCATACTATAATTACCTATTCTCAAAACACAGTGGTTTTAAGCTCTGTGGAGAATAATGAATGGCATTTTAATTCTGAACTTGGCTGTAAATCACACTATACAATCATCTTAAAGTGATGGGAGACATCAACTAATATCACAGTTAAACTATCAACTAACACAAAATAAAAAACAGACCAAGGGTCCGTTACCTACTGTTCTACACCAACAGTGGCCAAAGGTACCTGTAAGGAATGACTGTCATTACTGGAAGTTCTCTGCCAGGTGTTTTGCTCTGTCTCCCTGTCTTTATCTTCCCCCTATAGCTTACGTGTCCTCTAACTTTTCCCCCCTCATTTGTCATTCCTAGTCATTTGATTTTCCCATAGTTTCTTTCTCTTTAGTCCTCTGTCATTCTTGGAAAGAAACTTAGTTTATACAATAGATGGACTGGAACCCAATCACAAAGCAAAAATCACGAGCACCTGGATACCAAGGAAACAATTTAAGAACAAAGCAACACAGCTGCTTACTGAAAATGTCCCCTCAGCATCCAGCCATTTGCAGCTCTGAGACTCCCTGAGCCAAAGGTAAATTTAAGGTTTTCCTGCATTTTTTTCTGTTGTATTTCATCCAGTTCCTTACTGAATTCACGCAAACTTCCACCATCTACAATATCTTAAAATATAGATATCCGCAACTAAATTACACATGGTCAGACATTTGGATTATACAGTAAAACTCCAGATGGTTATATAGTTTTACTATCCCAGTTTGATTGTTGGGAAAAAGTACACAATGAACTCTTTCTGCAAGGAACATCCTTCTTTTTTGTCATTGGATTTTTGATCACTCCTTTGGAATAGTTCTGTAGTAACTAATTTAAGCAGAGAGTGGCTTATACATTGCATATTTTTCATTTCCCCATGCAAAATGCTTCTTTGTGATGAAAAGCAACAGTTCCTCATGACAGCATATTAGCTCCTCTTGGTTTCAGTAAACCTTTATGCTAGAAGGCTATTTCCTTTTTTTCTTTTGAATAATTTTGAAATCTACAAAACCTTGTTCCAGTACAAGAGTCTACAAAATATATCCTAGATATACATACTACGTACACGAGATGTTTGTAGCTCGGTCCATAGACTGGTAACTTCATACTGCAGTTCTAACCTCTTTCACTTCTGTGCATTGTAGACTGAAGTGTCATTTGCTTTACAAAAAAAAAATAAATAATCAAGAACAAGTATTACTGAACAAGGGAAATGAACAGAGATAGAAGTTACAGAAAGTAACATTATGGTTTTAAAAACAGTTTCACTTGAAATTATTCCTCAAGGTGCTGTTTCTTTGTTGTTGTTTTGTTTTGTGTTGTTTTATATGTTTTATAAGTACTATTGATCAGAGCAGCAGTAGTGGTAGTGAAGGACCATTTAATTTTTTATTTTTTTAAAAATCTGTTTCAAAGAAAAAGTCATAATTCTCATCTTCGGGAAAACTAGAGAAAATGACCCCTTCTGTGGCCCCCAAAAATTATATCCTTATGGGCCTTCAAAGTGGATATCAGACTAAAAGGAACAACCCTTTCCTTCCCAAACACACATATATCCTAGTATTAAGGATACTACTTGATAGACCTAAGGAAAATAAAGTATCTTTACATTAAATACCACTCTCCTTTAAAAGAATGCTCTTTTTTCAATTTCACATATTATTTTTTGATCTCTCAGTAAATAACGGAATCTGTGATTTGGCTTAGTATTTTTACTGTGAGGTAAAACTAATGGTACTGTGAGGTAACTAATGAGTTTCAACCATATATATTTAGGCCATGGTACCAGAAGTAACTTCTCCCAGGAAGGCTCCTGGTTGCAAACAGAACTCACTAAAATCCATATAGGAACAAGTGACAGAGTTCATCAGCCATTTTCAATCAATTAGAAACCAGTCTCACAAAGAAATGACTGACCCTGCTGACATACCGATGCTATTCATTTTTCTTTGAAGTTCCAGATCTTGTACTCTTGCAAGAAACTTTGTCAAGTTCCTGAGATTTAAAGCAAATTTCATGGATTAAGTCCCTGAAACCTCAAGGTTAGGACTCCAGTAGCCTCTATATAGTGCACAAATGTGATTAAAGTGAAATGAAAGGGAACACTTGTATTTCTCAGTCAAATGCATGGTTAATTCTCTTCACAACTTCTGGTTTTCACATGTTGTTTATGAAACGGCATCTTCCAAGATCTCTAAATTTTCCAAATTATTCAGTAAGTTATTAAAAATGCCCAGCATGGAGACTAGGGCTTGCAACATACTGGTATTTAAATGATATTTAATCATATGATTTGCTTACAATGTAAGACCTAACGAACCTAAAGACGCTAACAAACACTGAAGTAAATCCAAGCACAAACTTGGATGGTTTTCCTCTACGATATAGCGGGAGCCATTCCTGCAGGCACACGCAAGGCTGCAGGCCGGCAGCACTCGGGCCCTGTCAGGGGCTGCCACCCCTGCCCTCCTACTTGCAGCATTTGTTTTTTTCTTTAAACCAAAATAAACTCTCTTTTCAAAGTGACTTTTGGAAAGGGCCTTGAAAATTATACTTTAAGGCCATAATACAGCGGGGATCACGCACCCTATCGTCGGGCAGGCCTCACCACACAAGGCAGAAGTCCGACACACGCACAGGCCGCCGACCCTCCCGCCCTACGCCGGTCTCCTCAGCCCGGGGGCACCAGGGCCGGCGGCCTCCGCCTTCCGCCCTCCCCGATGTAAACGCAGAAGGCGGCTTGTAGGGCGCGACAGCGGGCACCTCCTCAGCCACGAGGGGACCGGCGTCCCCCTCCGGCCCCGGGCGAGGCAAGAGACCGCCTCTGTGCGAAACCCGAGGGTTACGGGGGAGACGATGCCCCCAGGCAAGCGCCATTTCCCCGTGCAGCGCAGCAGCTGTGCGCCGCGCACCCCACTCCCGCCTGCGCGGCTGCGCAGAGCTAAGCGCCGCGGGATGGCGGCTCTCCCCGCCCCGGCCGGGCCGCGGGGCGGAGCTGCGGGGAAGTGGCGGCCGCGGCAGCCCCTGTTTGCCTCCGTAGCGGCCTTGCAGCAAAGGGCGTCCCGCGGTTGCCGCGACACGCATCCCCCGCCTCTGGCCTTCTGCCTCTCGCCGGGGCCCGGAGCTGCAGCCCCGCTGCCCTTCTTTCTCCCGCCGCCGCGTAGGCCCGGCGCCACGGGGTGAGGCGGTGCGAGGCATGAAGCTGAGCAAAGCCCAGTACGATGAAATAGCCCAGTTCCTGGGGCATGTGCAGCCCACCCGGCAGAGCCTGAGGAAGCTGAAGGAGAAGTTCCCTAGGTAAGTGCTTCCTGCCCGCCGCTGCCCGCTGCGGGGCGGGCGGCTCGGGCCCCGGGCGGCGGCCGGAGAGCTCGCTGTGGGCGGGCGGGGGGCCGCTGGGGGGCCCTCCGCCGGTTCCAGCCGGTGCCCCCCAGTTCCAGGCCCCACACGGTACAAAAATCACTTGGACACGCACACGGTCATCGACGGTCACCCTTCTGCTTGGGAGGAGGGTGCCGGTTGCTCTCTGTGACCCGAGAAGTTGGCACAACATAAAGAGCGCGTCTTCACCCCACACGTTCAAATAAAAGCTCTCAGATCCCTTCATGAGGCTCCTAAACACCAAGTAGATCTTCTTACGTGAATGAAGCCTTGAGGCTCAAGCTGTTCCTTGGTGGCTGAGGTGGAATCTGACCTATGATAGATACCACAGCCCTGGTTGGCTGAGGGAGATGGGGCTTTCTGGACCCAATAACTGTTTACTTGATAGTGCTCTCCAATTAGAGGTTGGAACTTATATCTGAGTATTCATTTGCTTCCTTGCCTGAGCTGCATTCAGAATTGTCAAAGACCATAGGCTAGCATGGAAAGGTGTACATGACAGGATGCGCTTCATGCTTACTACCACCAAGGGTTGTAAAGGACATGTTGCAAGGTTTTTCTTTTTTTTTTTTTTTTTTTTTTTTTCAGGTTTTGGGGAAGGATTATTAGTGCTGAATTGGACGGGAAAGGAGAGGTGCTGTCTCTAAAATGCACCAGAAAAACTGCAGGGTTTTAAGTGCTGTATGTAATTTGGTGAGAGAGAAATAAGTAAAACAGAAAATCGTTCCTGTGCTTCCTGAGAAAGCATTGCTAGTCTTACCACAAGCACGGTTGAGAAAACTGTCTGAAGCTGTGTGTAACTTACAGTAAGTAGATGAAGAGCCAACATTAATTTAGTCTTTTAAACTGTCTAGTGAAATCTTTTCCTTTTCAGAAAAGTGTGTAATGTAGTTAAAAATCAAGCTGAGGGAATAGCCCTGTTACAGAGAAGCAATGTGGCTGGTTCAGTGAGTGCACCGAATTGGGTTGTAGGAAGCCAAGTTCACCTTGCACAGTACTTCTGCAACTTGGGAGACCACTTACTGTGACAGCATATGTCTTAAGGAGCTTAGACTTGGCTTTATCGCTTTGGTACTAATGAAATTAGAAGAGAGTGCTAGTGTGTATATATGCGTGCATGCACACACACATGGACGCGTTCTCTATTTTTGTATCCTTGTAAAGCTGTCCTGAAAGAAGGTTAGAGTTTGGGTCAGTTTGCTTGGTCAGTCACTGTGTGTAGGAACCCGCTTCCAAGACAGATCCATAGGCACATGAGTGTCTGCAAAAGCGAAAATAAGTTTGTCAGAAAACTACCAGGCCTTTCTGCTGGTACATTTTACTTCCCAGCCCACTTCTTTGGTGCTGCAAAAGATCCATTGACTCCTCAGTTTTGGAACTCGATGACTCCTGAAAAACTATGTACTAGTTACAATGTAGAGTTATCTCAAGAAAAAAAATACATTTTGTCTAAAGTAGCTGGCTCAGGTGTGGCTAATGCTGAAAAGCAGAGATGAGCGATAGTAGTTGCTTCCATGATTTGCTGGTTTAACATACTGTCTTGTTATCCACATTATGAGATGAGAATGTCCTCTTCTGAATTCCACTTGTAGGCCTCTCCTGAATTTTTTCTGTCTATTCTGGGGGAAAGCTAAAATCTTCTATTTGAATGATGAATGAATTGATACTTTTTTTAAAAATGTCTTTCTGAAGTATATTTTGAAGAGGTCTGCAGGTCTTCTTTCTGTGAATGGCTCAGCAAGCAATGTTTGTTTGTCGTCTTTTTGTTTATTTCTCATAGCAGAGCAGATGCAGAAGACCCTCAGAGAAACAGTTTTAAGTAGCAAATGTGTTGGGCTAATGATTTTGAGATGCATCTAAATAAAAAACAACACTGCATTCCAAGGCCACTGTTTGCCTTAGCAGCAAGGGAGATGCATTGAAATAGATACAAGTTATAACATGAAAAATAGGCAGTTTCTATAACTGTTACCTTGTAAAAGAGGCCAGCTGCAGAGATTTGTAAACTTGTGTGCCATCTTAAGTGCTAAAGGGGAGGCTTTTTCAGTGTTGTGTTTTATAACTGTGGTGTAAGTTTCTTATAATCTAGAACCTGTGTCATTATCTTTTAGGATGAGAAGGGTCTGACTGGACTTTTTGGATGCTTTTTTTCTTTATGAAAACCAAAATCAAGCAAACAAACCCACTCACCCGAACTTTCTAATTCAGTCTTTTTAAGAGAGTATTTCAGAAACTATCATGGCACTTGCAATGTGATAAAGGTGTCCATAACCATTTTGTCATTATTATGACAAACAGGTGCAACAGTTGCTAATTCAATCTGGAAAGTACTAACATCCATAACAGCTGCATTCACCTTGCACTTTCAGTCTTTCCCTAGGCTGGATGAGTATTCCACTGGTAATACAATACATAAATTGACAATTTTCAAGTATTTCTGATTCCTACTGTCTCAAAGATCTTGAGAATCTCTGGATTTCTGCATTAATCTGCTCAGTTTTTTTTTCTAATGTGGTTTTACCTATTGATTCCTTCCTTGTTTGTTGTGTTTCTTGAGGACTCACAGTGTATGCTTATTTGTATAAAGTATCTTTCACACTTTGTTATGGGCCTGCTCTTGTTCTGCAGTTTCTCCCTAAAAGTAATTTGTAATTTCCATAAAACTATTGCCACCTGTATAGGTATGCTATGTGGTGCTTACTAACATGACCTGTGCATCTAAATCATTTTATAACAGGGTAGTTTGTTCTTTACTATTATTGAACTACTTCAGCAGGTGAGATGTAGGAGTGCTGTATTCTTCCATAGCACAATTAGTGCAGTCTGTATTGTTTCTCTTTCTCACTTAAAGTTAATAAACAAATTTAGTGCCTCTAGCCCAACTTCCCTTTCAGAATGTTCACTTTTATTCCTGTAAAAGAAGCATTCTTTTTTTTGAGCCTATTTGAGTGCAAACTGTGTTTATAGAGAGTTTCAAAGTACTAGGATTTAAAAGTATTAGAATTTCCAGCAGCTCCTCTGTGCAGGTCTTCACTTTTCTTCCGTGCATCTGTTCAAAGAAGTACTGTCTTGTTTGTGTCTCTTCTGTGAAAGCTTCCTTCCTAGTGATCAGGAAGAGCTTTTCTTACAGCAGAAAGGTAAGGGAAGCTGGCATAAATGTGAGGGAAGAATCTTTTTTTTTTTTTCCTCCTTCCATTTTTTTCAAATAAGCAAGAGAAAAATGTGACACACTGGTTCCTATTGATATACTTGATATTTGAGTATGGGTATTTGGTTGTAATGTTTGTAGCTTCCTATTTGATTATTGGAATGCACACAATCTTTGTTCCTTGAGCATATCAAGTGATGCACATTCCTCTAAGTTCATGGCCTGTCTTCTTCATTACTTAATATCACTTCAGGTGTTACCCACACTAACTAACTCATTTTCACTAATTATGTTGCTCTTTCTCCAAATTACTGATAGCTTTATTAAATGACACCAGACCTGGAAAACATCCCAACAAGATTTTTCATTTAAAAAGAACACATATCTGCATGGTAACGTCTCACAATGTAAATTGGAAAATATAATCTGTTTATTATTTGCTCATTTTTACCACTTTTTCAGTTTCATACTGAAACAAAGGCCCTAAAAAAATTTAAGTGTATGGCATCAATGTTATTTCTTTTACTCACCACTTAAGACTGAGTTCACGTTTTTTTTTTCTTCCTCTTTTCCAGTGTCATTGTTGCCTTTCTGTGTGGTTTTTAGAGTTGAGGGTAGATAAACCTCTGATTTTCCTCTTCCAGCCAGTTTTATTTATAAGGAAATATATTCCTTTTTCATCAGTAATTTCATTCTGCCTTTGTGCTGTTGCTTAGATTACCAAGCAGTACTGATAAGCCCAAGATGGTTGTGGTGGGCAACAGGACAGTAGAACTGCTCCTCTCCTTCATGTCCCTCTTTTTTAACTCTTTTTTTTTTTTTTTTTTTTTTTTTTTCCATTTCTGCGTTCTGGTACCTGCTTCTAATGGAGGCTGGAGATTGAGTCAATGTGTGTCCTCCACTCTAGTGCTCCCTGGAGCTGCTGTTACCCAGGAAGGAAGAGGAGCAGCAAAGCTCAGAAGCAGAGGGCAGCAGGCTGTCCTTGGGGCTTTCAGAGCTCTAGGCTCAGGACGCAAGCACAGGTATATTAGACAGGGAAATCTTATTTATGAGCAGGCAGCCTACTGGTGTGTGTGACACTTCAGTTTCACTCTCTTCTGCCTGGAAAGGCTCTCGTCATTGCAAAACTGACATAATTCTTTTAACTTCGGCTCTCCCTGCTCTTATGAATAGTTGGTGAATTATTTTGGAAAGCAGAGAAACTAGGCTGGTTTTCTTTACTTGGCAAACACTGATCCAGCAACCCTCATTCAGAAAGTTGCCTTTGTGCCATAAGTGCTAGAAACTTCTTTCTTTTACAAAAAAAAAGAAAGTATAAAGGCACATTTTGAGCTCCCTCTGCTTTTCTATATTCTCACTACTTGACAATGAAATTAATTCATGCTCTGCCTATATAAAGCACCTCATTGACTTCAGTAGACCAGCACATGAGAGAAAAGAAAGTGGACATTAGTAGGAGATGCAGAGGCTTGGCAGGAGACGATAAACGGCTATTGGTATATTTCCACCCTATTTTGAAGTGGCGAATACTTTGCACTAGTGTACTGTGTTTAAATGTTCTGGAGTATATAGCTAGAGCACCTGCAAAAACAGTTGAATTTTTAAGGTTTTGTGCATTCTTTTCTCCTTTTATGTTAGACTTCAGAGTAAACAAAGTTTTACACTACTATTTGCTTTTGTCTATTATATGTAGCAAAAGCCTAATGTAATTTAAAATGTGTTATGTACTTGAAGCTGGATTTAACCTCACAGGTAGACAGATTGATAACAAAAGATGAGAAAGAGGTTCTGGCTCATTGTTTGAAACAAAAATTAACAATATACAAATTTTCATAAATGACCTACAATAAAATGCAGTGTATTCAAAATCTTAAAATGAAATAAAAATTTACTATACAAGGAAATTATGTGAGCTCTGAACTGATACTGTTCCCTTTGGAAAGATGTTCTTGCTATTTGAACCCTTGGTTGGAAATTTACTGTAAAGGTATTACAGCTTTGATAGGCTAAAGCAGAGGGTGGTACACGTATTCTCTTTTCACTTAAATGCCAGTGAACAAGCCTTAAAGAACTTGTAACTGACTGGATTTGATATATCTTGCTAAAAATCTGTTTGCTTATACTATGACCCTGAATAGGAAGGATACTAATCCTCCCCTGTAATGCAAAGTATTGTGTGACAGAAATTAATGAAATCAGCATATAACTCTGAAGAACTTTGTCTCCTCTGTTATTCAATAGATTTAATATAAGATACTTATCTAAAATCTAGGTATTGATAGCAGTGGAAGATTTCAGAGTAGAATGGAAAATATAGTTTTGCTCAGTTTTGTGTCCCTCCAATACCAACAGATAGGCTTTAAACAGAAAATTCTTACACTGGTATGTGTAAATCCTAGGTCTTCAGGACATGGCTGCCTTGCAGATTTGTGTGGAAAGAAATTGAAAGGGGGTTTTTGAGTCATTTGCATGTTGTCTCTTAACTAAAAAGTAGATGACATGTAATAGTATATGTCAACATGAAAGTTAATTTTGAGGGAAGTTCATAGTAGTTTTCTGCTACAATTTTTATAAGTGTAATCATCTTCTTCTTTACAAGCATTTCCACATATACTGTCCATGCTAACAAAATGCAGAGTTATTTTATAGGTTAGTCTTGAAATTTTGCTTAAAATACACAACCAAAATTAAAGTTTTGCTTTCTGAATTCTTGAGTACTGGTAAGACTCTTCTTTCTCTCTTAACCTTTTCCCCTTCCAATATGATGTACTACCATATGTGAGTACAGTTCATTTTATAAAAGAAATAATCACACAGAACAGGACTTATTACACTTGTGAAATTCATTTTGGCTGAGTAAAGTGAAAGCCTTTTTGGCCTTGAGGAATTTATACAAACCAGTTAGAAGCCAGTCCGATATCCTTTGAAGATTTGATGGTGAAATACAATGATTGGAGGGGGCCTTTTAAAGCAGATGTGGAAATTAGTTGCCTATAATTTGAAAATACATTCTAAGTCTGTTGTAGCTGTGTGTTAAGCTCTTATTTAATACAGAAGTAAAGAAAGAGAGAGATAAAAAGAAAAAGGACACAAAAAGAAATTAAAAAATTAAAAGAGAAAAAAGAAGTATAGACAAGAGGGGAAAGTGGGAAAATGCAAGACATTTAAAAAAAAAAGAAAAGAAAAAATAAAAAAGGAGAAAAAAGAAAAGGAAAATAAAACAGGAAAATAGAGAAGGAAGGAAGATAAAAAGAAAGGGAAAGAAAAAGAGAGAAGGGCAAAGAAGGGGAGGAAGAAAGAGAAAGAAACAGGGCAAAGACGGGGAGGAAGAAAGAGAAAGAGAAAGCAAAAGAAACACAAAGAAAATCTTTTTATATGTCAAAGAGGGGGGAGTTGTCTTGGTGTACTTTACTGTGTTGCTTCATGAAGTTTAATTTGGTTGTACTTTTTGCCACTTCACAAATTCCAGAACTGTGATAATCACCAATAGGATAAGAATGTAAGTCTTGTAGCACTGTTTTTTTCTAAGTATTTCATTCTAAAGCAAGCTTGTGTCATCAGACAGACCAACAGATGTCTGTAGATTTAAGGGCCAGATTATGGTGGTTGTTAAGGAAGGATGAAGTGGAAGTTTTAACACTGACCATATGTGCATTTTAATTGACTTGTGGATTTTAGGATACCATTATATTCATGTTGCTTGTACTTAAGACCAATGATGATAAACATGATAATTCTTAATTGTATTTCAGAAGCAGTTCCATAGTGCATCAGTCTTCTGAAGCCTGCAAACAAGTCTAGGGCAGAGTTTTATGAGCAAAGAGGATTTGCTACATCAGAGGGGAAAATATTTTATTCATGTGTTATTTTTTTGGACAGTCATATTCTGGGCTATATTACAATGGCACAATAAATTGCTGAATACACTGTCTGCTGAATATGACCTCACCATGAAAAATTTGATGCATTAGAGTAGGAAAGGTTGGAATATATCAACCTTAGCTGACAAGGGACTTTGAATTTTGACCTAACACAGATGACCTTTGTGTGCAATAAAAGTGAGTTTAATCTCCAGGTCAAGGTTGAGGTGAATGGTAGGGCAATGTGGATTGGTTTGTGCTGGCTGTGGCTGGATCACACCTAGCGAGCAAAGAAATCCAAGGTCTTTGCATTTCAGAGTTAACCAAATGCTTATTTACCTTGTTTCCTCATAGCTGTTACACCACTTCAAAAACTGTGCTCTACTGTAGGCAGCTAACTCTTCAGCAGCTGTAGACTAATTTGTTTGAAGCTCAGTGTTTCAGACTAAGAAGTGTGAGGTACGTATGTTCTGCTCCTATAGATCATTGAATAGGTAAGCTAAATAAAATTTCTCCTCTAGCATGTAGAAGAAAGACTGTCAAGTATATTGCCTTGCTATGAAAAGGGTGAAATCTAGAAGCTTTATTTCTTTGACAGCTAACCTGTCTTTGGAACATCGGAACTTTATTACTAAGTGGCTTATGCTTTTAGGAGGAACACAATTAAGAGAGCTCTGATATGTTTCACTAGACAAATACAAAGAAAATGGGTCCTTTTGAGCACTCCCTTGCTGTAAAAGGTATTTGATCAAAGAAGCTAAGTTACAAAATGTTTTGGGGGTTGTCTAGGTTACATAATAAAGACGTATAGATGAATTTAAATAAAAGATTGTCGTGTTTTATAGTAGTCACAAACAAAATCTGTCTTTTTAACTGGCTGGTGTTCCGGGAGTGCTATTTTACTAATATACTAACGGTACATGCTCTGAATACTTTACACAGATAAGAGTGGTAGCGGTGGTGCTGTTGGAAGGAGGGGGAAGGAGGGAGTTCTCTTTAAATCAGCCAGGAAAAAAAAAAAAAAGTTTGAGACTAATGGAAAGAACCTCTACTCCTTTAATAGAGCCTGCAAAATATATTCTCCAGGACTGATCAGCTCTGAAGGCTCTAGAGGTTTGATGATTGGAATGGCAGGAAATCACGCTTTCAGGACATAACGAATTGACTAGGCCATCCATCATTTGTTAGCATGCGCTGAAACGCTGGGTTTGTGTGCAGAGGTCTGTGATTTAGTAAATACTTGGGAGATGAATAGAGCTTACACACAAGGGAAGATATTGCTGTCCTTCAGCAGCCTTAGACACAGATCCCTGCTGAGAAGGCCGTCTGACAGCAGCTCATCAGTAACTGGCCTGTCACAGTCAGTGATGCCCACCAGCCATCCCCAGTATATTAAATGCATTTTTAATATCTGCTTCAGTAGATTTAATGAAGAAAATTTAGTTTCCATACTCTGATCACTGCTTCCTCAAGTGTTTTAAAGCATTGAGTGAAGCAGTTCCAAGAAAGGAACTGTGCTGATACCTGGAGGAGTTGATGGAAAACGAAAGTGAAACAGAACGCAAACAGGAGTGTTATTATCCAAACAGTTTCCTTAGAGCAAAACAAAAGTGTTTGGAAAAAGCAGTGATCTTCTTAGAAGTGATTGCCCCTCCTGCAGAGGGGCCTTATGCAGCAGTGTGTACGGCAGCAGAGATGCAGGGCTGGAAAAGGTGTACGCGCAGTGGTTCTGCTTGGCATGGCTGGGCTTGCCAAAAGGCACCGTTGCATTTCCTACTCTTTCAGATGTCAGTACTAGAATCAGATCATCGTTCTGTTCCAGCTTTCAGAGTCCTGAGAAGAGAGTGGCTATGAATGGAAGGAATGGAACAGGTCATGTTTTTAATAACTAACATAGGTTTTGTGTTGGTTTTGGCATTTTTGCGAGGGATGCAGTTGGTGAAAATAATTGTAGCGTTCAATGGTATTATTTAAACTGGTGTAGGAAACAAATAATAAGATGCAGTGGAAAACAGAACTTCTGCTACTTTTAAAACTTAGCAGGTTCATTCAGTACTGACATTCTACTTGTAAGGATGGTATGGAATTATTTTTTTAGCTTTGTAGCAAATGATTAGGTCTTTTGCTGTCCATATATATAGATAAACTTCATAGTTTGAATTTCCTGGGTACTCTCAGGGAAAACTTCTGTTTACATGAGGGCAAATATGTTGGTTTTCATTTTCTAACGAGATTCAGCGCTTATGATATTTACTTCAAGACAGCAAGACAAACAACTCGATTTTGTTGCAAACATCTATTTGAAACATTCACTTCTTGAGCTTTTTTTCCCCTCAGGAATCCATTCTGTGTTCACAGAAGAGAAAGCAAGTGCCGAATGAGACCTATAAATTTGATTCTTGTATGTGTCAAAACAGTAATGTATTAAATGCATATTATTATAAAAATTTAAGACATGTCCTGAACACTTACATTTTTATAATACATGACAATATTAAATAATACATTTTCTTGTTAGCATCTGTTTGCTGTCATTGTTGGCAGGACCTATGATTTATTCCTTAAATTAATGACTACAACCATTTTGGTCCTGATATATGCCCCTAAGCTTATCACACCACTTAATAACATATATGCTTCTATAAAAGTCATTTTTTAATTGTTTATTCCTTTAAGTTCCCGGTGAAAATACCATATCTCTTTGCAATGTGAAAGTCTCAGAAGCTTGTATTATACTTCAATCTGAGTAAAATAATGTTAAGGATTAATTTTCTCTAATAATATGGAATATAGTAACTGATCCTACTAAAATTGTCTTCTAAGACAAGCCTAGTAGAGTATTGGTACCAAAAAACCCAATGGCATTGGAAAAGGAGTGGAAAAATACTGCTCTATTTTCTTCAGAGCCAGTGATGGTTAAAATCCTTGTTCATTTGTTTGTTTGACTAATTGGTACAATACAAGTAGATTTCAAACTCTCATTGGCATGCTAGGATTTCACGCTGCATCATTAGTTTTCAACTTGTATTTCATGGAGTCCTTGTTGTCCATGGGCTTCAAATGGAGAATTCAAAGTAAATGTACTTCTTGTCAGCAGGCTTAAATTTGCCAAACAGGAATCTGCCCCCGTTGTGGGAAACACATTTTGGTTTGCGAACCCCTTAGGTTGAAAAGTTCTGTTTTGTCAGCAATTAATGCGTTTTTATCTATCCTACGGTTTCTTATCATACATGTTTTTTTAAAATTCCAGTGTCTGTAATGTTTTGAATGAGAGAGAGATGTGAATTGGATACGTTATCCCTTCCAGTGCACACTTCAGGATATCCAGTAGCCTGATTGATAATGACAGTCTCATTGCTTCATGCTGGAGAATTCTTGAACTTCAGTTCCCTGCTTTATCCTTCTCATCTGAATGGGATATTTAAGCATGTTTTACTGTGCGACCAAACTGGAAAATGGCTTTGGGTCACAATGTGGTGCTGAAGAGAACTTTATTGTTTGTGTGAATGTCCTCTGTTTGCATATCTGTATCTAGGCCTGCAAGGTCTTGGAAGCATTAGATAGTATGGATTCCTAGATACCTCTAGAAGTTTCAACACTGAATAAAAATGTCCTAAGATAGCACTCATTCTTCCACAGAAAGCAGAATGTTGTCAAATATTTCTTTGAGTAAGACCCATGTGATAGCAAAGGCAGCCATTTCAAAGACAGCACAAAAGCTATGACCAAAATAGAGGTAATATTCACTTCTGTGACTGAATTCATATAAAGGGTCTTTCGGAGTTCCTCATTGTTATTGAGGACCCAGACAGCAGTAAGGTCAACGTGTACCTCTGGTTCCATTTGTGGTTGGCTAGGAGATGGCAGAACTTCTCAGTCCACTATTGATACTGGTAACATCCAGTTCTTTATTGCACTTCTGTGGAATGCAGATGCGTATTATGAGGCTACAACTGGTACAAAGTACAATAACTAGTAGCCAGAGAATGTGTAGGTTCCTACAATGAAAAGGCTAATGAACATGGCCGTTTCCAGCATTAATATAAAATGCATGTTGTCAAGACAGCTGTCCTTCAGTTTTCAGCACAGCTGAGCAATGTGTCTTCCTAGACAAGTGTATTATCTTGGATACACAAAATATAAAAAGATAAAAATAGCTCGTAAGCTAGATTTCTGGTTCTTACAGAGCTTAAAAAGAAAGATTCGCTTTGACCAGTTGGCAGGTACTCCAATAGGCCAAGCAAGTTCTGTTCCAAGTACGTGGATGTCATGATGTCATTCCAATGAGTTGCCTGACACAGAAATATGTTTTCCTTTATTCTTTTATTAGAAACAGGGGAATTTAATTATTGACCAAAAAGAGAAGTCGGACTACATTTTTTATCTCATTTGTATTGTGTTCCTTTGACATCAGTGGTCTGAGACAGAAAAAGGAAAATGGTCCTGTATGGAATAAATACATGGGTTCAGTCTGAATATTTTTCTAGTCATATCTATCGGTTTGATATGTCCTAACTGCAGAGAGTTTTTTTTCCAAACAAATCCCATTGGTTACCCAACTGTTATCCACAAGCTTCCTGCTTACACTTTTTGTGTTAATTTGCTATTTAATCACAGACCTTACCAGTGACAGGCGATCATTCTCATACATGATTATTTTTGTGGTTTTGAGGTTTCTGGATAGAGAATTTTGTCCATTTGTCTGGACGTAGGTCCTTGCCATTTGAACACTTTAAATCTCAATAATTTAAAAATCTTATTCAAATGTTTCAGCTACTGTGTAGATATTAATATATTTCAGTGTAGACAGGTTTGGGGTGGTCAACATGTATCACATGCTAATTGTTTGCTTTAGGTTGTTTTTTTTTAGTACTTAGCTCTCTAGTCTCTTCATCAAGGAGGTATATATATTTCTGTCAATGGAACTTTGCATTAGTGAATCAGGATGTTTACTGAAATAACCAGTTAAAATTATTAAAATATGCAGTGGAAAGCAATGTGCTTATTTTAATGTGCTGCTGAATATTAAATGCAAGTAAAATGGTATATAGACATGGAGCCATTTGTTATATTTTAGTGTATGAAGGAATAGCTGTGCAAACCTTAACCTCATAATTTTGCAAGTTCCACTTTGTCATGTAGCTGTAAAAGGTAATCAAAATAAATCATGGAAGATGAAGAAATATTTTCTAAGGCTTTCTGTATGCTTTCAGAAGTGGCGCTTGATCCATGAAATTTTAGTAAGCATATTAAATAATACAATATGATGTGCAACGTGTCAGGTCTGATAAATTATTTTGTATAGGACATTTATACAACATATGGTGAGCTGCTATGTGAACAGCTTAATGACTAAATTATGTTAATCTTTCTTGCCATATTTACTTTTCATTTAAAAAACCAGCGTTTTCAAATTTTTATTTTAATTTTTTGATAACTCGTAGATATAAGAAAGGTGTAGGTCATCTCCAAGAAGCCGTGACAGTGATCCAAGGTTCCTCAGCTGTGCGGTGTACATAACACAGATGTTGGGAGAGTCATCTGTCAGCTATGCCTCTCCTATGGAGTTAAAGTTCTAGGGGGAAAAGAATTCGACACAGTGCTGTCACTGTTACATTTTCACAATAGAAGAGCATGCAAATATTCAACCTCCTGCTTAGCAGTAGTGCCCTGTCTAATGTCTGTGCTGGTTAGAATAAAAAAATAGTGGGTGCATCTAGGGCTCATAGATCTGACAAAGGTCATGCTATGCTGGGCATTTGAATTGGAAATTGTCTGGACTTAGATTTTATAAAGCTCCCACTGTTGTCGGGGAAAATTTCAGCAGGGTTTTGTCCCTGGAGAGGCCTCTTAGGCCCTTTTCTGTCCTATGAATGAATTTAGATGTGAGGGTTTCTTCTGCCTTAAAACTGTTAAGTTCATTTTGCATACATCCCCAGAGAGAAAAACTGGCAGATGCTTTTGTCTTGGAAGTGTTTAAAAGAAAACTGCAGAACAGGAACAAGGGAGAGAAGGGGCCCTGTGTGGAGTCCCAGAACATTTTGGAAATGGCCAATATGCAGTTTTCATCAGTACTAAGGCGGGGCGCAATATGGTGCCTGTAGCTCACTAGGGAATATGAATGTTGATTAAGCATACTCCCAGGCTTTGAAATCCTGAAAGCAGTGTCAGAATAATGGATGTTGAGCAAATGTCAAGCATTTGTTAATTTCTCTGTTATTTGGAGTTTATCTACCATGATCAATCAAATAAACTAGTGCTTCTCTGTTGTGGCATGTGTCATTGATATGGTGATTAGGTGGCTAGAGAGGCCTTCTGCCTTTTTTTTTTTTTTAATCCAGGTAACAGATTACAGATGAACAGCCATAACTTAAAGATCTGTTTGAAGTTGGTTTAGTGGAAAGTGGTGCATTAACAAAATACTTTGGGGTACAGAGAAAAAAAATATTTGCATATCTGCTGTGCTAAAGATTACATTCATGCCATTTTTTTCTATTTTTGGCCTTAAAGTTTTACTGTTGTGGGGAAGGAAAAATTGCCTTTCGGAAGAAAATTTTACTTATGCTTAAAAGGAGAAGTCTGAAAACAAAGGATATCCACCCAAATGAGTATTAATTTATGGCTTAGACCCCTTCTTCCCTCTAAATCTTTTGGTTTCTATAAACTAGGTCTTGATATCCCTTTTTTTTTTGATTGGTAAACATGTTCAGATGGCCTTTAGTTAAAAGTGAAGGGGGTGACTCTCTGACTTTTGTAAGAGTGTAGACTTTTTGATAAGAATATAGTTACTAACATACAGAAATGTAAACAGCCCAGAAGATATTTTTTTTTTCTCCCATCTTCCCCATTTCCAGTTTTTCTGATATCCTAGTTCTGGTAATTTGCCACTCTTAGAAGTTAGGTAACATACAAAGACCTGATATTTAAATGTGAAGAACAAATTTAAAATAACCTGGAGGAGGAAAAGGCTCTGTGGCCTTTGCTGCTTTACTAGAATACATGAAGACTTTGAAATGGGAGAGGATAAGGTTGGGATGTTTTGTGTGAGGCCGTTTTGAAAGCTGCCTGAAAGATGTTAACAGTCAAATTTCACTGAATTCCAGTGAAGTTTAGTTACCCCCGTCTCATGGATTTTATTTATTTGCAAAGTCTAGGCTTAATGTAAAGATGGCAATGTATATTTTTATTATGTTTTTGACAACTCCCAGAAATTTAAGAAGTGTCAGTGAGTCATGCTGTGTGTCTTGATGCATGTTGAGGTCATCTTCAGTTTATTTTAACATACAACAAATGTTTAATGTTGAACTAGTTTTCTTTCTTCCTTGGCTTCCAATTTTACATACCAAGGCCTCCAGGCCTGTCTACTAAGACTGGTCAGATTTTGGTGCTTAATGAAGGTGATGCTATATTTTGAACCTATTGACTGCTTGCATCAGAAATTATTCTGTTCAGTTACTGCATGGAATAAGGGTCCTCCTGGAAACCCAACCTTTTCTGCAGCACTGCAAGAAGGAAGGCGTATACTCATTGTACGGATTTTCAGAGCAGTGCAAAGAACGCGAAAGAATAAATCCTCTGGAAAGAGGAGGGAGGGAAAGGAAAATCTTGTTGGTAGTGCTGGAAAAGAAGGTTAGAGAAGTTTTGGGACAGAATAATGTAATATTGTGATTACCTCTTGTCAGATGTTCCCTTCATATTGCCTGCCCATTGTAGGTGGACAGCTCTTTTAAAAAGAACGCTGGAAGACCACTAGTAAAAAGTAACAGCTGGATTTTCTTCTTAGTGCGTTTATGCCATTTTTGCAATGGCAAGTAGTAGATTAAATTAGTTTATTCCCTATATGGCACAGCAAGCTATAGCCCTGGGGCTGAAAGTAGACTTTGTAAATATCTACATATATGGTACAATAACTTACAGATACAAGGCAAAGTACTGTACTATCAGCTAGGTAGGTGGACAAGAATTATTATCGTTTTTGCCTTTTGGAATTACAAGTAGCTTTAAAATCATAAACTTTTAAATGATAAACACTGTTTAGTGCTTAACACTAAAAATCTCAAGGGGACTAGCTATAAATGGATTAGTTTCTTGCCTTACGTCTATATCATTCTCAAAATTGAAATTTACTTAAAACTATTCTTCTGTATCATCCATGTTTGATAGAGCCAAAATTCTTTAAATTATATCCTGTATGGGAAATATTAATAAGATTCTGACTTGTTTAAGGAATTAACAATTTTGATTGAATTACTGGAAGCTTTTTTTGACTAAAGGTGTACACTTTTTACCCTGGAGATAGCTATGCAACAGTGTGTGTGCCTGACATGTGATGCATGCAAATGCTAAATACAGTAGCAGCATGAGGCAAGTGTCATTAACAGTAATTTATGTAATGAAAGCCACCTGGCTGTCTTCGTAATTAATTGCTTGTAAATAATAAATTTAAATATAATTTATAGTTTTCTAAATTTGATTATATATTTTTAGGAGCAAATTGTTTAAGGGTGTTTGGGGATTTATTTAGTTTCAAATTGGCACGGATATGCTTTTTACATACAGGCTAATTTTTTAATGTAAAATGAACAGTCTAATGAGCTTCAAATTGCCGTTCACTCATAAAAATAGTTTTTCAAAATGAAATTTAAACATCTAGTTTATACAGGATGATATCAGTTTGAAGAAAAAAGTGGAATGATTTTCCCCTTTCTCCACAATTAGGAAATTTAAGATTGGAGTCTGAAAGACTTCTCTTGACAAGGTATTCTAGAATCCGATTCTTTTCCTGGGGGAAAGGGGAAGTAGCATGATAGAGTTAGCCAAACAAAATGAGGAAGATAAATGCAAAATTAATATATCAAATATTTATTTCCAGTAATGTTTTTTTCAATGTATGGATCTTGGCCCCATCAAGAGGGCAGATAGGAAAGGTGAGGGATAAATCCCTTGTTTATATTGTGGCTTCTTTGCCTTAACTGCTTGTTGAGGTCCTTTGCTGTTGCAGCCTAGAAGCATCTTTCTTTGCACAACTGTCATCAGATAACTACAACTTTTGTGTATTTTCGTCTAATGGTTCAACATTTAGGTTGTGGTACTAAGAAAAAGAGTCCAAACTTGCAAACGTGTTTTCTGTATAACCTTAACTGAGGTGAAATTGAAACAAAGTGTGGATGATGTACAGTTAAGTACAAACAAGGAATTTACAGAGATTTTGTTTTTTTCTCTCATTCTCTGGTATGCTGCTCTACACCTCTACTTTAGGATGTGTTTACTGATTCTTTCCTGTGTATTTAGAAACCTTTCTTCTTGCTAAGTAACTTGTAGTAGTTGAGGACAGAGATACATAAAAAAATCATTTGCTTATGTTAGTCGCAAGCTTTACATTTTTTATTTAATCTTCTGAGAAAGTTTATTGGTAGACTTAAAAGGAGAATTTTAGACAGTACCAGGAGATGGAGGAGGACTAGTACTGTGATTATCAAGGTGTGTGTGGGAGGCATACCCTATTTGACTCCTATCAGTTTCTTTTTATCAGTGGACTCCCTGACTAAATGATCAAAGGGTACCAGAGAAGTTCTGGTGTGTCTAAGGTGAAAAAGTTCGATAGTCATTGAAGTCTGAAGTCAGAATATTTGAGAATATCAATTTTGTGTTTCAGCACTGACATTGTATTTTTTTAAACCTGTGTTGTGAACCTGTTTTCATTCTGTATTGCTTCTGAAAATATTTTTCAGCTTGCAAAATGAACCTTAGAAAATTGTTAAGTTTTTGTGGAAGAGACTGTACTTGAAAGAGTATTTATTTACAAAGGTCTCTGTGTGGGTTTGGCATTTAAGTAGGTTTCAAACATTTATGCAACAAGCACTCTGCTGTTTAACTCTGGAAAGAAAAAAATATCAGAACAATATCTCAGGCAAGTTACTATCTATTTTCTGTACTTGCTTACTGAGATAATAAGACCACAAAGTATTTTCTTTTCATTTGGAAATACTACTCTTCTCTTTCTGTGTTTTCAGAGTTCCAGTTTTAACCGTAATATCTGTCAATGTTTATCCACTGTTAAAGCATAATGTTGTTTCTCTTATGCTTCTCATCATAAGCATAGGTCTATGAATGGAAAAATTGTGTGTCTTTATTCCAACTTCTCATTTCATTTGGGGGGCTGGACCAGAAATACTTTGTAATCATTTGAATACGGCATATTTTGAGTTACACTTATATTATGCTGTTGGAAGTTAAATGTGGGGTGGGTGAAAGAAGGTGGAATTTATCACTCTGAAGAGCTAGTATTCTTTTGTGATCATTGCCTGTATTGGTAATTTGTATTTACCTCTGCATTTAATTTTTTTTCATGCCTGATGTAGATTGTTCGTAGTCTGCAGTTGTTTTAAAAATATATTAGCCGTTACAACAGACACCAAAAAATGAAGTGTCTACAGGAAGAATTGGTGCCCTGTTCTTAAAGGAACATCTAAGTCTTTCTAAATGAAAAATCATTCAAACAGTATCTAATACTGGCAATTTTCCTCTGTCTGCTGCTAGAACTTATTGGCCAACTAGGTCAGACATTATTAAAGTTCAAGTGGCCCAGTGGGAAAAGTAATGGCCTTATGCTACTATGAATTTTAAATGCTGCCATTTCTATGTATTGCACCATCATCTGTTCTCGCACATCACTAAATTGTATAGAAGTTGTGGGACCAGCCAGTGTCAAGGTCACAGAAGTGATGACTCTTCTCCAGTAGCCTTCTCGGAGCTTTGTCATATGGTTATTCTCATAACCCTGGCTATAGGCAGCCAAGTTGTATGCACATGCCTGCATTTAACCTTTTTATTATCATTGGATAGTGTTAAGCCTGCAACGCGGGATGTCTTTTTCCTCGAACTCTTTACTTCTGGCTTTTATTTTTGTTCCAACCAAAGGTATGAAGTCGACTTTGATGCAAAGACAATTTTTAGAAAGTCATTCGTATTAAAACATTTTGAGTTGAGCTGTTGTACAGTTTATTGAACAGGGTATCAGAGAAATTCAAAACTGATTAATGCTATGGTTCTGCAGATACACTTGAATTTTATCTAGATTTTAAATGTGATGGTCCTAAATCTGAAATGAGCATATCAGCAGGTACTTCTTGTCACATATATATTTTTTATTGAATTCTAGGCCCTGAT
>JAOXJM010000041.1:32897382-32908201 GCA_026413425.1 Tringa solitaria | reverse complement strand
CACGGTATTGGCTTTGTAGTTCCCAAAGTAGTAGCTACTGATGATGTTTCATTGTATAGAAGGCTTCTCATGCAGAGATAATAAAACTGCTTTTCTATCCCAGACTTGAACTGGTGTAACTGGAAAGCTGTAACATTGCAAGATAGCCGCTTTACAGAAGTTACCGTGTTGTAACTAAGACTTAGGTACTTTTATGTCTCTTAGTTACTCCAGTTCAAACTCATATATTGATTTAAACACACATACTGACACACACACACATATATAGACACATATATTGATTTAGCTTAAATTAGTAATTCACTGACTTCCGATAAACCAATGTTAAATTTGTGAATGATAAAGTACAAATGTGTACGGAGACAACAATCTACTTTTTGGGAATTTTCGTTCAGAGAAGTGACCACAAGCATATTAAAACTTTAGGAAATATTTTAATATTAAGAGCTGCAGTGAAGAGAGTTTAAAGCCATAACTGTTCTAGAGGTCAGTGAGCCTCCCTCATTTCGAGTTCTTCAGTGCTTGGATGCATATAAGCCTAGTGGTTCTCAAGCTTTGATAGGCCTTTGTTTTTCCTGAGCCTTCCTGAATCTTCATGTGGAATGTTTTAGGCTGCTAAGAAGCCTTTTTCCCATCCTGACAATGCTGACATTCTGAGAAGAATTCTGAGAATCTGCTAGTAGTCACCTCCTCTCAGGTGAGAAGGTCACCATCAGACCGGCTTTAGCTGATTTACGGGTGTAAGCGTGGTGGTTGGTGGCCAACATCCTGCAGTTCGGGGAAGTCAAGGAGGCTCTACGCATCCGTGCATATGTTACACATTTGAACCGATGCTGCTAGATCTATTTGAAATTCGTTATTGACAGAGTTTTTAGAAATAAGAGCAGACTAGTTGGCATGTGATAAGCAGTACAGAAACATTGCTTTCTTTAGGAGTCCCTATTCCAAAGTGTTTACAGTACAGAAGCTGAGAATTAAAAGGCTGTTTGGGTTTCTTTCTTTTATAATGTAACAGGAAAAATGTATTTTAGACGCACATTCTGGGATTTCAGGCTAGCTGTGAGGAGGATTCCCTGCCCACCTCCAGTCATTTAAATTCATCAAATATATATATTTCTTTCCTCACATAGGTTCTTAATCAAGCATGGCAGCACCATGCAATTCTAGCCCTAAGTTGTATGCAGTACTTTTATTTTAAAGCTCAAATTGCCTTAGCAAAAATATTTAAAAACTTACAGTAGATAAAAAGGGGAAGTTCTTTTCCAGTTACTAGAAATGAGAAACTCTTGCTGTCTTTCAGAACGTTTCACAAAGAGATATGATTAGCAGTATATACTGATACTGGAGATTGTGGAAGGAAAGAAACAATTTCTTCCACTACCTGACTTTCAATAGTAGCTAAGTGCAATGTTGTATGTACTTCCAAGAGAAGGTTTGACACTGCTGCTTTGGAATTTCACATGTAACACCTTCTGAATTTTGGAAACGCAGCTCCTGCCCCCACATTCAGATTTTTACCAATATATTTATTGTTGTAACAAGGTGTAATGTTCCATTTTATGAAAGGGAAGCAATGAGGCAATGTTCTTTGTAGATTTCATATGTTAAAAATAAATAAATCAAGGCTATTCTATATATTTATAATATATATTTGTTTCATGATGGACTTTGCTTTCCCCCTGCTTGTCTCCACCTGTGTGAATAGTCACTAGATTAAATACTGCAGTTAATATTTACTCTTGATTTTTATTTTATTTTTTTTTACAGATCTCTCTAGATACTCTTCCTTTGTTTCATGGTAAAATGCATGAAATGTAAAGCTGAATTTTTAGTCTTTCTATTTTAGGAAAAAAGCGTGGAGTTAAAGGTGAGGGAAAGAAAATTCATTTTAAAATGAATAGGTGAAGCAAGTAGAAACTTGGCTTTGTATCTAAATTTTTTTTTTTCAGTAAACTCAGAAAATAAAGTAGAAAAGTGTAAGTTTTATGTTATTCCCAAAGAATTAATTATTTGCAAGGGCTGATAATACAGTATTTGCAGAAGTTGTCACATTTGGATTTTTTCCTGGTGAGGCTGGAGTAAATAGAAAATATTAAGTTGGACACCACCCCAAATCTTGGCCAGGTCTACAAGCCTGCTTTGTTGAGAAGATGATCTGATCCAATTAAATTGTTTTCATCCTTACTAGCTCCTTCTCGGCCAGAGTTTTATATCAACTCTAGTTATGAAGCACTGATCTGCATCAGCTTATTATCCGTTACTAGTTTATACATGAATTCTCATTGCAAAACAAAACATTTCTGAAATACTCCCCAGGGATGATAGTATTCATCCTCTACAAAATTCTGGGATTCACTAGTAGAGAATGGTGTAAATCTTATTCTTACATATTAAATGACCAAAAGGCATATTCTTTTTCCTACACCAGACTTGCTGTTGTCTTTTTAGCTTGACTGATCTCTGAGTTCTTAGATATAATTTCTCTTACCCCTTGTTCTGGTGTGACCTGAGCATCCCATTCTAAATGTGGATGGACTTTGGTATCTGTAATACTGCTTTTTTTATGATAAGTAAATTTTTATATCTTTATATCATTTGGAACCTAGAAATGACTTTTCATTTATTTAAAATAAAAGTTATTTTCTTTTTTTTTTTTTAAAATGGCATTTTGTAGCAGATTTAAATTTCACAGTTTTCTGCCTAAATCCAGTTATATATTGACAAGAGCACAAAGTGCATTAGGCATTCAGACATCAGCACAGAGTAACAAAAGGTAAATTGGTTCATTATGGATGCTGGTGTATAAGCAAAAGAGTATATTTGAAGAGTGATGTTGGTTGCTTTGAACAGAGCTCTGGAAGTTAGATCCATTACCATCTGGGAATTGCAGAAGGAAATGTTTCCATGGAAGGGGCTGCTACAGAACTTAAATAGACTTAGTTCTACAAGATGGAGAACAATTAATTTATTAATTAGTAGTTCTACAAGATGGAGAACAAGTTAATTTATTAATTAGTTAAACTAGGTAGTACTTGGAATTATGAGTTTGGGTTTTTTTGTTTGTTGTTTGTTTCAGAAAATCAGCAAATCTGTACCTTGGCTGTACAGTTGGTGCTCAACAAGAGCTTATTGGACATAAACATATCTATATCCCTACCTTCCAGTAAGCCATGAAGGTTAATATAAAGTTTATTCCATAAGAGGCAGTAATGCAGCACTGAAATGTTATTTTGAATAAATGATATTGTCAGTGTTATGTTTGTTTTCCTGCATATCTCAGCTATATTAATTTGTCTGCTCATTTGCTGCTTTGAAATCCTGTATAGAAGCATCAGAGGATGGATGGAGCCCTAGGAATTTGGCGGCCCCTGTAGAAGTAATGATAACTTAGATGTCAGTACCCCTGCTGTCACTATCAGCAGTTGTGACTGTGCTGTCTCACAATGCAAACGCCCATTCATGACTTCTGTTCCCTCTCCAAGCACACAGTACCGTCTTTTTTAGTGCTTTCCAAAACCATTGATGTTTCAGTTTTCTGTCAATGGCATCTTGCAATAGATGCTCCAGCTGTGTTTTGAGGAGCTGCTTTATTTTGCTAGTAAATTGTGGCAGTGGAGTTGCGGCAAGGAAATTCAGAGTGGCAGATAAGTGATTTTAGTGTTTAAGAAGGGAACTATGTTAACCAGAAGAAGTGTGGAAGCAGCCATGTGAGGATAGAAATCCACTTCTGGGGAAGGAGAAAGATCTTCTGGTAGTAAGGCTTGAAATTCCTTGCATGGTACTATTGAAATAATTCTTTTTGTCGCAGTCGTAATGGCTTTGTACTGCATCCAGTGTATATCCAACTTATTCAGTTATTGACTGAATTTTTTAGTGTTTGTGGTAAGTCCTAAATGATCTGAACAGCTGGAAGCATGGGAGAGGACTGTTGGACTAAACTGCAGTACTGTGAAGAGAGGGATAATGGCCTTAATTTTTTCATATTACAGTTGGTATAATGGGATAACAGTATAGAAAGTATCATAATCGTAATGGGAATAGCCGAAAAATACACAAATTGGTGTGGCAGTGGAAGAGAACTCAAACCAGACGTTCGGTTAAATGCTCTCCTATTTCATTTTGGTTTTTCCCACGTCTTTTCTCCAAGTTTGGTTCTACCATTATGACCATGTAAATCTGCCAAATAATAGTTATGTGGAGAGCCATTAGGGGGTCATATGTATCCAACTTATTTATAGCCTGCAGGATTTTTTAAAATAAATCTACTTGGAATACCTTAGCTTTGCATATGTAGATAGCCTGTGCAAGTATATAATCTTAATTTCTTTCCTTTGTTCACCCTCTAATGATTACATGTACATTTGAAGGTTCCCATGATTGGATGGTGCATCTATTTGGGAGGTATTGTGGTACATATCTACTGGCCTTTGTGTCAAATGATGCATATTTAAGAATATTGACATTCTGGACTAAATTGTAATTAATTTTTCTGTAATCCATGAATTCCTTAAAACTGCATATAAGTCAGGTTACGGTGCAATAATTTTTCTTTGGTTTTAACATTCAGTCAGTGAGTACTCAGGGCAAACGTTCTCGTGTAAAATCCAGAGATCAAGGCTCAGCTTACTGCTGTCACACAGATGTTGCACTGGGCAGACAAGCCCAAAATACGGTGTTATGGCAAAGATGCTGGAAGCACTGGTATGGATAAGACAAACTAGTGAGGTTGTGATGTAGCACTGCGTTAGTCTAGTCACTTTGTACCTAATGCTGGTTGGTTTAGAGGTAACTTTTCACATTGAGCTGCATAGACATACCGTCTGTTTAAACTTGAACAAACTGTTTATTGCCTCATTCCGTGCGTCAGTTTTTCCTTTTGAAAAATGGGAGTAAGACTTCCGTATGTTAAATTATCATTTCTGAGGTGTGAAAATTGCAAGGAGAAAGGCCATTTAAGCATGGAGAGAACATTTACATTTAATGTCCATATGATGTGACACAGGTGTTAAATTCATTTACAAGAAATCTGGCAGAAGAGCAAGACATTGCTGAATCTTTGAACTACCTATGCTATGCCTTAGTAGGTAAGTTCACGAAAGGAAAAATGTTAATTATTCATAGTGCTTTGCTGTACCATAAAACTGGATTTATTGAGACTATAATTTGTTCAAGTTGCATGTAGTAGGAAAATATATCAGGAGTAATTAATTGTATTCAGGATGTGATGAGGTAGATATATCCACAGAGGACAATTGAAAACAGTAGCAGTGTGGTATTGATTGCCTTTCAGAGGGAAAAAAAAATCTTGTCCCATTTCTAAATGTTAACAATTCAGAAAGAAAAATTCCCACTTGGGAAGAATGCTTTCCAGGTTGCTTCATTGCCAGGTGTTTGACATTGAGTGGAGCCTTAGATGAATGAAGCTTATGGCAGCTTTTGGAAATGACCGACTCCAGGGAATCTCAGCTTCCTGCTGTGAAAGTTTCTATTTTCAAAGCACATCGGTTTCAGTGGGAATGTTCCAGTGGTCCCATATGCTACTTCTGACAGAGGGGGAAGTTTTTAACCTGAATATGAGACAGCTACTGAAGAGGTTCCCTTGCTGCTAACAAAATGAATTTCAATATGTTGCCAATGAACAAGCGGCATGTTCCCAACTGCTGGTGGAATTTAACTCCATCAATTATTAATGGAAATTTTGCTTTGTTTTCCTTTTTGCCTGTTCCCTTTTAACTCAGCTACCTGCTCCTGATAGGACTTTCTGTGTTCTGAAGCTGAAAAGGGAATCACCCAAACAATATGATCGTTTGCTTTGAAACTCTTGCTATATTTTCCTCCCCTCCCTCGTACGCTCTCTCCTTGACCTAGCAGCAGGAAGCCTTTGTCTGAGGTGTTCATCTGGAACAACTTTTCCACACTTGTTTTCATGTTCTGTTAGATTACAGGGCAGCAGGCCTACCTTTGAAGCTCCCTTCTCTTTTGTTTCTTTGCAGTGCACTCCAGTAATTAACTTTGTCCTTCTTTTATTTGTTCCAGTCAATCGCAGTCCACTCTGCTGAGCATCTTCTCCCAGGAGTACCAGGTTAGAAGTTTTCTCCTTTGTGAGGGTTGACAGGTGCCTAATTGAATGATGAATGTCCCTTTATTTCTTTGTAATTGAACTGCCAGCTTTCTGATTGGTTTGGAGGATGTTCCCTTTTCCACATCAAGCACCGCCTGAGTCTCAGTGGATGGCTGCCAAGCCTACCCATCCATCTGTCTAATAACATCTAGCCTTTGCTTATTTGGTGGACCTGTAATAAATTATGCTAAACCATTATTATTCTGACAATAATAATTTCCCTGTGTTGCGTGGTTCCATGTGCTAAATGTTTGCTGACTTGCACTGTCAGTGCTGCTTTCCATTGCTGACAGAGATGATGATAAATGACCATTGCCGGAGTGGCAGAAGGCAAGAGAGGCAGAAAATGGAGTCATTTATCATGAGATGACAGGTGTCAGTCAAGTGGCAAGTCTCTGTGGAATTACTTTTTGTAGTTTTTCAAATAAGTTGTTTTTAAGCAATGTTCTTCCTGGTTAAAAATGCCAATTGAATTGTAAAACTAGAGTGCACAAGACTTAGATGGAATTGAATTGAGGGAAAATTAATACAAAGGTTGAAAGAGAGAACAAGTTTTTCTTTGCCCTCTGTAGCCTTCAGTAAACTTATTTAGATTCAATTATTGTGACCTTACTGGCTTTTACATATATGGTACATTGCAGTACAGTCTGAAGACGTTCAATTCAATAGGTAGATTGAATGTCATTTCTGTACAGAATCTAAAAACATAGTTCAGTTTATATATCAAAGTGTAGCCAAGGAACATGTGTTTGGGTTAGTCATGATTTCTGTGTTTTGATCTATGACACATTTGTAAGACTCTTTGTTTGTTTTTTTGTTTTTCTAGAAACAAATCAAAAGAACACATGCCAAACATCACACTGCTGAAGCAATTGAAACTTACTACCAAAGGTATGACCTCCCCACCCTGCTTAAGAAGATAATCAAAACTACCAATTGTTATGGCAATTATGAGTAAATTAGCTTATTAGCTTATGAAGCTAATTTTCTATAAAAATAAATGAAAAATTTGGGATGAGGAATACAGAATGGTTCACTTAAAAATGTTTTTCAGTGAAAATGCAGAAATTTTTCAGCTTTTGTTCAGTCTCATTACGAAAGGGTTTTCTTCCTTGGCTCTAAGTCAGGTTAAGTGAATATTTTTACAGTGTATGTGATAACATTTTATGTTGCCTATAGTTTGTAATTACAGGATTTCTGTGTCAAGACTAACATTGATGATAACTTCCTTACAGCAAGGGAGCTTGTTCTGTTACAATTGCTTGTACTTTTAAAGCAACGCTTGTGTTACATTACAAAAAGTTACATATTAAATTCATGTATTGCCAGTTACAGTACTAATTTTTAGATCACTCCTGTTTTATCATCAGAAGTATCAGAAGTAGCTGTTAAGGGAGGATGAAAACCTTTATGTCATTTTACAGTATTTTACAATTGTTTGCATCTTAAGCTAATAAATTGTATTTGCTACACCTTATAGTTTGTCTGTTACTTCACCAGGCTTTACTAAAAGTGTTGCAATGACATAATTGGGGCATACTGATAACTAGTAAAGATATGCAATTAAAATATTACTTTTTAGACTGACATATCTGAGGAGCTTGCATGGCACGTGAGTTCATACTTGTGATTATAGATGTCTGATATTTATGCTTAATATTAATCTATATGAATCAGGAAAATAAAAAGCCTTCATTTGTAAACAATTAACTGTGCTTCTGCAGCATCATATATTTAAAACCTGTGCACAGCCTGATTGTATCAGACACTAGCTTAATATCTCTAGTGTGAATTGTGCTGTTTTGGGGGGTTGATTTTCCTTTTTCAGTAGTTGTATTGCTCTGTAAAAAGTTGTGCTGGATCACATTGCACTTTTCCTAGTGTTGGTTCTTGTTTAGGAAGAATATTGACTTAAAGTTTTGTTGTGTTAATAACCATGTGTATGCAATACTATTTTTAATTATTTTTCACTCGCACAGTTTCAGTGAAGTGCCCTATGTTAATTGTGACTACTGTGCAAATAATCCTTTTCTTAGAACATACATAAATCATTTAAAACACTTTTATGATGTGTTACTAGTTCCAACAACTTAAACCTGCACCATGGGACCAAATTCTGCTTTATGCAAAGTAGTAGTTCTATTGGTGCCAGTAAGGCTGTAGGTATGATTAAGTTTGGCTCACATCATGTAGGAGGATTTGGTCTCCTGTCCCCTCCTGTACTGTCTGAAGTATGATAGCAGTACATAACTAATGCATTATGTATGAAGCTATATGGTTGGTGGTAGGGAAAATCATTCTTTATGCTATTTCTAGGTATTTCATATTGCAAATGTATTAACATGGCCAAATAAAATGCACATGTTTTAACATCAGAGATGTTCTAGTTAATAGTTAGAAAACTCATCTCAATCCTGTTTTAGCAGATTTACTGTGTAGTATGTTTCATAAGCTGGAGGGGCAGACTACTTGAGTCAGAAGCCAGTCTGAAATGCTTCAAGCATAAACATGACAAACATGTCTTCTCCTCTGCTCTTTTGTAGCATCTATCTTACTGCTGTAAACCCCAGCCTGTGTGGTATGCTCCTTCCCATTCCCACTGACATACAAGCAGATAATTGTGCTCCCATTGCTTTTCTACATCAGAAACTACCAATTTTTGAAGGTAGTCATTTCCAGTGGTCCCTGTTGGGAGCAAATAGAAGTACAGTTGAGTGGAGAGGCTTCTGCTGCTCTGCCGAGACTTACTAGTCTTAAATTTAGGCAAACACAAAGTCAAATTACAAGAAGGATCAGCAAGCTTTTCAGAACAATATTGCCATCAGCATGTGGAACCTGTGTGTCTGTAATGGAATTG
This sequence comes from Tringa solitaria, assembly GCA_026413425.1. Classification (NCBI taxonomy): domain Eukaryota; kingdom Metazoa; phylum Chordata; class Aves; order Charadriiformes; family Scolopacidae; genus Tringa; species Tringa solitaria. The sequence goes on along the minus strand of JAOXJM010000041.1, from coordinate 32,899,223 downwards.
CCAGTAGCATTAGAAATAACCTGACAGAAAATTACTCCATTGTCAGCTGTAGCTTTGCTGTTCGGTCAACTAGATGCATGTTTTAGAACATTAATCTCATGTAAGTCTTCCTGGTTGGGTATTTTGTTTATCATCTCTCCTTTTTTATTTCTGTTATAAATTTTCAATGTTTAAATACACCCGAGGCATCTTGTTTTGTGTTTGGTTTTTTTTAATGTAGAATTCAAATAGGTTACAGCAAAAAGCTTTTAGCTTTTATCATTTCCTTTACTCATTGAGCCTCAGAATAACTTGCAAGCAAAAAGCCCTTTAATCCTCTGTGAAGGGGTTTGTGTAAAGGTGTTACACCCATTCCACAGAAAGGTAAAATGACAAAGAATTTTAATGTCTGTAACTAATAAGCAGAAGAGTGGCCTCTGATGGATAGATAATAATAGAGCTGAAAAGGTTGTGGCCTTCTAATGATGTCAGTAATGATGTGCTTTACGAATACAGAGAGGATAAATGAGCAGGTTCAAATGTGGGTAACTATTGTTCTTTTCCACATGGCTACAAAGCACAAAGTGGCTTCCAATAATATAGCTTATTCCCATCAACTCCTGAGAACAGGTTTTAGGCATTATTGAAATGTAAACATCAAACAGTGAAAGTAACAGAAGTGAGGAAGGCAATATTGTGTGAGGTGATGGCCAGAGACGTAGGTGTGTATCCACAGCGGTCTAATACCCTTAACCGGCAACATTAAGCCTTTGCCATTGATAGGATAAAGACTTTTTATCACCCTTTATTGGATCCTAAATATTTCTTCTTTTATTTTCTCATCAGAATATTAATTTAGTTGTTAGACTCTAATTTCACTAACATAAGCCTTTAGTATTTAAACTACTGCCCAGGTGATAAAATTTGGATTAAATTTGAGAATTTATGGGTTTGTCTGTAGTAGTGAATTGTATAAGATGAAAACACATCTTCATAGTTAAAAGTCATGTGGAAACCAAAATCTTCACTGTGAATAATTGAGGTTTATTTGTATGTGATGCATCTTTAAGTAGTACAGATATAACTTATTTGTATGTCATTAAACCAAAATTTTTTTCATGTCTTGATTTATTGTGGTTTTAACTAGTGACTTGACTGAAATTGATATATCTTGCAGATGAATATGAGACAACCCTGGAGAGATAGTGATTGTTTAAAATACTTATGTCTTAAAAGATTTCCCATTAAATACTCTGTACTGGGTTACTTTGCCCAAATGAAAGAGATTGACAAGTGTTACTAACATGTATAAGCCGGCCTTTTCTTATCACTACAGAATTACCTGGCTTTGTCTTGTCTAGGTACCTGAATGGGGTGATGAAAAATGCAGCTGCCCCTGTATTACTGGAGCTGGCCAATGAGGTAATCATCTTTACTTTTTCTTTAATCTTCCAGTGTAAAACCTAAGGGGCATATCTATAGTGACTTTAGTGAGAAATGTAATTAACCTAAAAAAAATGGTTTCAAGGCACATTAGACATTTAAAATGGTTCCCCAGTCTGTTAGTACTTACAATAATTAGACAAAAAGCCCCATTTATTAATAAATCAGTTAATGTAATTAGTCTGCTAACTTCAAGGCAAATGTATAAGAAACTCTGAATTTTTATTTTGCTGCAAATTTCAGACAGACCTTAGGTCTTTAATGCACAAACTTACTAAAAATTCCCACATTAATTAAATGGAGTTGCATCAATTTTACTTATATTTTATTCCTTGTTCTTAATAACAAAACCCATCTAAGATTTAAAAAAAAATAAATAATAACAAGGGTTAAAACAGTTCATTTTCCAGACTCCGTTT
>JAOXJM010000041.1:32884882-32892382 GCA_026413425.1 Tringa solitaria | reverse complement strand
TAATTTTTCCCCTTTAAAATGGAAAAAAGCTTTCCCTCTGGGAGAGGAGAGTACTGTAGCTGTACTATTACTTTCACTAATCAATTCATTGTTCTAAATTGTTTTGCTTCTACGAAAGCGTATGGATGATAGAGATCAGGAGAAGCATGCAGCTTATTGCTCCAGTAATATTCCATTCTACTAAAACATATATTTACTAAAATACAGAGTACTGCTGTATTATACAAATTACTTGTTTGGTATTATCTTTGACTCTCCTGTGTATAGACTTTAAACCATAGAATTACACTGTGTAAAGGATTAAAAAAATCTCACGTAAACACAAATAGTATTTAAAAAACACACACCACCCACTTTACAGTAGTCTGTTTAGAATATAAAGACAATGTGTTTTGGCTGTGCTTTTAAACACAGCCTGTTGTATCGAGTGAAAGTTGTTCACAGAATGTGCATCTTCATAAGCGGAAGTTTTTGAGCAGGAGTATTTTTTTCTGAAGAATCAGAAACTAGAAAAGTAAATCTGTGGGCTAGGAATATGGGAGCAGAATTATCACTGAGCAGGGATATTTACATTTCTCTTTGCAAAGTAGGCAATAAAATCTGTTGAAGGCAAAAAATAAATCCTTTTATATAAAGACATCAGTACTAATGATCAAAAAGTTTTCCACCAACTAGCCTATACTCCTGGGAAAGGAGTTTGCCGTGATAGACGTTAAAGTAACTAACAGTATAATAACCTTAGTACTCCTTTTAAAATGAATATGGGACATCAACTTAAATTCAGCCCAAGTAGTGGAAGTATAGTGGGAAATTGTATGCTTTGTGGCCTAGTCTTGTTCCATTCCAGAAAAATAGACTACTTGATTTGGTAGCCTTTTTTTTTTCCTTTTTCCTATTTATGCAGTATGAATATCTTGCAATCAAAAATTCTGTTGAGTTCTCTACAGTTTTCTTACATGAAGTAATAGTGCTTAGATTTGATCTCTCTACCACTTACTGGTTTTTTTATTTGCATCGAAGACAATCACGTTATAGTAATCACCATTCAAAGAAAAGTATATAGTTTCTGGATGCAAACAAAATATATCCTTATGGTCTTTGTACTATTTGGGTTTGAGCAGGGGAGCCTTGTGTGCCAGTTTTCAGTTTGTGACAAGCTTCAAGTTCTCTTGGGATGCTGAACGATTTGAAAAATGTTCTCTCTCTATGTATTCTTTGACTTAACCAAGTTCAAAACCTATTATTCAACCAAGCACTATAATAATTCTTCTGCCTATTACCTTATTAAATCTCTCAGATTATTCTATCAATGTATGGAAGATTAACTCCAAACAAAACTGTGGGGCCTAGGCAAGAGGATGCCTTATACAAGCATAATGAAATCCTATAAATGTAACATCATATATTGCAGTTATCTCTGTATCCTAAAAAGAAAAATCAAATTGATGTTGTTATTAAAATAGCTACATTCTGCACTTGGAGACTTAGGATCCTTTTAAGAAATTGAATTCCAGGTGTTGAATTCCAGGATGCAAAAGAGTATTCTAGATGTGGTCTAATAAATAGAAATTAAAGGGGATATTACTTCCCTCAATATACTGGCTCTGCTCCTTTTAGTAAAATCTGGGTTGCTGTTGTCCACCTTCTCTGCTACAGTACAGTGCTGGCTCACATTCAACCTGCTGCCCCACCAGGGTCCCCAGGTCCTTTTCTGCAGAGCTGCTCCCCAGCCTTGGAGGGGGTTGCCAGGGGTTTCTCCTTTCCCAGGTACAGGACTCAGCATTTGCCCTTATTAAATTTCATGAGATTCTTGCTGGCCCGTCCCTGTCTCTCTGGGTCCCTCTGAAAGACAGCCCTGCCTCCCGATCTGGTGTCATCTGCAAACTTGAGGAAAGTGTACTCTTTTGTATCCTCCAGATCATTGGTAAAGATGTTAAACAGGAATAGAGCTTCATAATTGCAACTACATAAAGAGGAAAAAGTGCAAAAACTTACACCTTTTTTTAATCTTACCTTTTCTGCCCTCTTTTTATTTACACTTAGATAATAATGTAAAATGCAGTCTCAAGCTTCTGTATGACTACCTGCTATTGTTGGTTAACATCACAATAACATGTAGTGAAAACAGATGGAATCCAAGAATTAGAAAACAGTTCTAAAACAAACATTATGCAGTATTACTAATTGCACAGTACAGCTATAATTATTAAGTTAAATAATTCAAATAATAAATAATTATTAAAGATAATTCAAAACTTACTTCAAAATTATCTAGTATATCTATACAGCATACATAACATAAATAATCTATTTGCTCTGAGAATGCTACCTAAATGTGAGTTCCTTGTATGTTAAGGATTGTTAACATACATAAAATTCATTTCAAATTTGTATCACCTCTACTAGAAAATGCTTCGTACTTAGCTTTTAGAATTGTTTTCAGCTCTGCAGAAGCTCTTATGCAAGAATCTCAAATTGCTCCAGGAATTAAAATACATATTTGAATAAGTCTTATTTCACTTTTTTCCTTATTACAAAGTGTTCGCTACCTGATATATATAATGTAGGAATGCGCTTCATCTTTCAGAAGTGTATTGCTGTTGACAAATTATCAGAGTGCACTAATGCAGAATCCATGGAAATAAGGATTTGGTTTCAGGCTGGTAGCCTAGAGTTGTGTTAAAATACAGCACATTTAAGAGACTTTGTGCTGTGTCTGACAAATCTAGACGTACAACAGGGCCAATCACTAGTGTTTCAGGCTGTGAAAATGCTAAATGTAAAAACAATCATGAATATAACACTAACTTCAGTTTATGTCTACTAAATATGTGAAAACTTAAATTGTGGTAGGTTGCCTTCTAGTAAAAATTACAGGTGCACAGTAGGTCTTGGCAATGTTCTGCTGCACTTTTTTCCACATGGATGAAATTTTATTCAAGCCAATTAGTATCAGAAAACAAGAGCTTTTTACTTAAGTCAAGAGTATTTTGCTGCATGACTTCTGACTGTGGTACATTCTGTTTGCATTCTATTAACTGACAGTTGATTTCACTGTTCAAAAAGATAAAATTGCATAAATTACAGTTTCTTTGCATTTGCACACAGATTATTAAACACAGAGTCTTGAGAAAGCATCATTTTTAATACTGACCAATGATAGCTTTTTCAACAAGGATTTGAAGTTACACTGAATTTTTCCTTCTTTTCCATCTTCCTATCTTTGAATTCACACTGACAATGCAGAATATTTTTTACAAAGGCAGGGGCAGGATGTATACCAGGTGTTTAAACTGTGCTTCCAGAAGTAGAAGGTCTCTCTCCCCCCAAAAAATAATACAGGTTTTAGATATCCCATTACTGTGTGTCTTCCTCTTGACTATGGGAAACACCTATGTTCCTTTATTTGCCTTGGTGAGAATGGAAAGCCAGTAGGATAGGGACAGCTTTCAAAGCAGATTAGTTGCGCTAGTGGAAACAAATTCTACATCCTCAAAATAGAAACAAAAAAGATTCCTCTGCTTGCATGTCCAGAATGGATTCTGCCTCTGAAATTAGAGTGCACTTCAGTTCTTTGATCTGCTTGTCAGTATTTCACTCATTCTCTTTTTAGGAATGGGGAACTATTTTTCCTTCACCATTAGATGAACTGTTAACAAGTTGGTTTTTTAATTTGCCATGTAATGGGCAATTTTTTTTGCCCATTTTTTAATTTGTCACGTAGGGATGCTGTTACAGAACACGTCTCATGAAGGTATTCAAAGCGAACTTCTATTACAAGTGAAAATTGGCAACTGAAATAAAACTTTTGCTGAAGAAACTGGGGAGTGGTTCTAGAAGAGTTCCAGTGCTGGATGCACACAAGCAGCTTGTTTCCATCCCATTAACTCTTGGATGAGAAAAGCACAGTGGAACAGAAGCAGGAGGTTGAGGCTACAATGCAAAAGAATAGTTTTCATGTGACCAGTTTTACTATATACTTTCAACATGAACACTGACAGTTTAGTGAAGCCAGCACCCTTGGTCTTTCTTTTCTTTGTATATGTGGGAAAATAATTATTTTTATTTCCACTTATTCAGGACAGCGTACACAACTGAAGTGAATGATCCTGGCATGACCGGGTTTCTAAACACTACACACCACTTTCTTCTTGATGATCTTGAAACACTAGCTAACTCACTAGCCGTGCTTGAGTTTTGGTCCAAATACTACTCCCAGTTTACAAATGAAACGGTTGAACCATGAACAGGTTAATTAACTTGGCCACAGTCCTACAGAGAGCTTGTGTCAAAGCAAAGACAAGGATTCAATCTTACACTTGACAGGCATGGATTTATGAGAGCTAGATACTTCTGAATCCACATGTACTCATTCCCTGCTTCCTCTTTAAGCTAGAAGGGAAAAAATGGATGAACACAAAATGAAGGGCAATTTTTCTTTTTAACCTCTATAAGTCTGTTGTCCACTTTTTCAGAGAAAATTCAGTAGCTTTTCTATAACACTGAGCAAGGCTCAGTCTTCCCATTTCTGTAGAAATGTCTGATGAATGCAGCCTCAGTAGTGCACTGATAAATCGGTGTTGGAAAGAATTTTTCTTGAGAGAATATTGCTGAGAAAAGCTGTTTTCCTTCAAATCCTAAAAGTTACTTTTATTTGGACGATTCCAACTTCTCTTGACGAAAAGCCTATGTCCTAAGTAGAAAAGAACATGCGTGGTGACCTACTTGACCAGTGTCATTTCAGATTTTAGCTTGTGGCCCTCAACTACAGTAAGTTGTTTCTGTTTATAGAAATGGATCTCCTCCAACTCACAGAACGTAAAAGTCCTTTAGTGTGAGATGCATTCCTTCCATAGTAGATTCATAAGCATCTGTGTAAATATTGCTACTTCATCATAATTATCAACAGCAGCAGGAATGGGCCTTACTGTGTTCTCTAAAAGTGCCTTTCACTGAAAAAAAGCTAATTTAAATTTCTCTCTAAACCTTCTCCTACCATATATGCAGTACTAGGCTGAACCACAAGCATTACGTCCCTGGAACATCTTACCACCAGTTTTGTCATGAATAACTGCAGCATCTATGTCCTTTGTATTGAAGGAACTAAAAAAGCGTTGCGTGAAGTACTCTGCTTGAGCAAAAAGCTTAAAAGCTTAAAAGGGTGCTGAATGCAGTGCCTGAAGGGTGTTACTGAGACATCTCAATTAAAAAGCTGACTATACAACAAAATGCAGGAACAGTCGTCTGAAAGGGAGATCCAAACGTTTGACATCTTCAGAACTGTCTTAAACAGCCAATGAAAAAAAAAAAAAAACAAATAAAGCACTGCAAAGCAGTTGAAAAAGCATTGAAAACCAATGATAAACAAGTTGCCGAGGGCTGCTGTTGGGATTTATTTTTTAGCATGTAGGATACAAAACCTCTCTTTAGGTTAGGTGTTCCAACCTTTAAAGTTAAAATAAAACAAACTCCTTTTTTCTTTTCTTTTTTTGGTCTCCTTTCTCCAAAAGATGATGGAGCCTTCAAACAATAAACTCACCTGAGTTTAATCACTTCTTTGACTAAGGAGATTGGAACCTAGCATTTGAAAAGCACAGGAAGATAAGCAGGTCAGCAAAGTATAATGCTGCCAGCTGAGATCTCTTCTGATTTTTAAATGAATAGTTAAATAAAAATGTGTGTAGAACCCTCAGATGGAAGGAAAGACATGACATCCCAGCCCTACTCAGTCACATTCCTTCATGGTTGCAGTACATTCAGCCCTGTGCTCTTCAAGACTCTGATTGAGCTCAGCGGCAGAGCTCTGGGCTCCTCCTGGGTTAAACCGCAACTGTACAAGGGAGAAGTTGATTGACTGAGGTGGACTGGAGGACCACCAGGATTGTAAAGGGGCTGCAGCACTTGCCCTGTGAGAAGAAGCTGAGGGAACTGGTGCTTGTTCAGCTGGGGCAAGAGTTGGTTTCTGGGGGGCTGAAGACCAGTCTGCTGGTACCTATGGGGAGGTTATTAGGAAGATAGATGCAGGCTGTTGACAGCAGTGACATGGTGGTAGGGTGAGAAACACTTAGAAAGTGAAACAAGAGACGTGTACAATTTAACAATTTTAAATAACTTCTGTGGTCCATTAACACTGTAATAGTGTTTTTAGGGAACAGTATTTAGGGAACTCAGGAAACTGGTTTTTGTTTCCCTAAAGTAGATGCTCATTACTTATAAAATGCATTTTGTAACAAATTTTAAAACTGAAAATTTTCTTCTATAACTAACCCCTGAACTTGTTTTGGTAATCCTTAGAATTATGGTGTTAAAATAATAAGTGCTGTTATCCAAATTTTATTGCATATGTATGACTAAAGAAAAAAAACATGATCTAGGTGTGATTATCTAAGCAAAAGTCCTACAGAAGATTGAAATTGAACATAGTAAGTGTAATTATCTAAAAGGAAGTCTATTACTGTATGATAAAACTGTCAAAATAATGATTGGGGGCTCCTACAAATCATGCAGAAGATCAATAAAGCTAATCCTACGTCATAGCTTGAGAATTTAGAAATTGTATTTTGACCTTAATTCACGATGGAGCCATTCAAAACATATTTAATAAATGGGTTATAGTACTTCCTCTTAATTAAAAATTAAAACTATTCCTCAATAGTTTTCCCCAGTGAAATAGGGAATATATTTCCAGTCCACATGATGTGCATGTTATTTTACTGATTGCATAGTCTTTTTAAGGAATTATTAGTTGACTTTGATCTATTCTTCAGGTACACTAAATTTGTAGTGTTACCTCTCCCAAGAATTTCTTTGTGGCTCAACAACCATGTTTGGGGTGGTTAAAAAAAAATAATCTAGTCCTTTTTCTACGTGCGATTTATTTTATTCTCTATTCTGTTGTCCTACTATATCTGAACATCTTCCAGTAGTGTGTTAAGCTGTGTGACTGCGTATCTGACATGTACTATTTGTTCCCTTCTTTTTTCCCAAGGAAGAAAAGCATATATGCAGTGTTTGATTTAGTGGGTTTTGCTTTGTTTTGTTCTGGTTTAGTTATACGATTCAGAAGAATCTCCAATTCTTCCTTTCTTCCCTCCCTAGTACATATAAATTCCACTCTTCCAGCCTGAGTTCTGTTGGAGTAGACAAGTACCCCCTTACACTGGTTGGCTAAAATGCTATTCTTCTGCAGTCTTCCCCTGAAGATGAGCCAGGAGAATATTGCAGAATGTAGATTAATTTGTTCTTTTCAAATCACTGTTCCCTGTGTAATGCATGTGCCTAAGTTTTTTCACTCAAATATTTAAACTTGAAACTTTTTTAAAAATTGGATGAGACATTTAATTTGGCACCTGATCCTCAGATAGGTGCCAGAATAGATCTTTGGTAAAATGGTAGTTTTTACCAGCATGCAATTACAGCATTACTTGTCTAATTAACTTTTTTTTTTGGCTGAATCGCATTATGTATTAATTTGATAATTGTCATACCAGATCAATTAGC
>JAOXJM010000041.1:32882229-32883465 GCA_026413425.1 Tringa solitaria | reverse complement strand
TTCAAGAATGCAGACTTTCTTGCCTGTCCCAAATTGCCAAATCAGAAATTCCAACTGCTTTCCCAAAGAACTTTCTTCTTTCTCCCTGCTTTGAGGCTGATTCTCTTTTTTTCTCAGTGCTTTCCCTAGGTGCTTCCCCATTGCAGAAATGTTTACTTACATTCAGTATCAAGAATTGTTTGATATACAATTAATTGTATGTTTCTTTTCAGATTGAGAAAAATAATATTGTAAGTGAAATGTATGCCTCTTCATTCTGTCTACTGAGTTGTTTTACCAATCTGCTGTGGAAGGATGTATTCATCTAGCCTTAATCTTATGCCCTGAAATTTCTGTGCCTTCCCTTCAGTACACTAAATGAGGGCCCAGCCCTGACAAGACATCTGCAAGGCCATCGTGTGCTTGATGTGAAACTTGCAGCTCTGTGGAGCTACAGCTTTTCAGTAGGGGCCAGCTTACTCCAATTCATCTGCGCTATCATAACCTGAGTTTGACGTATTTGAATCCTCTATAACCTCATCGCTTACTTTTGTTAGGTCCTTACAACACATTTTAAACAACCTGATTTATTATGTGTCAACTTATGTCATGCCACTGTTAACTTTTGCTTTGAGAAAATGGACATGTATTTCTGCTTGTTCTCAGAGTCTAATCCTTGACAGGGCTTTGGGATTTTTCTCGTTTTGTGTGCCTGAGTGTGACTAGGTAGTTTCCTTAGTTGCTACTAGTAAACTCTAATGAAGATTTTTTTTAAAAACTATTTTTTTCTTTAATTTTCTTTCTTATGTCATGTCCAAAAATTGCAGGAGATTAGTAATATACAACTTTCCCTTATGCAGTGGTATTGGTCATTCCTTAGTGTATCACAGTCACTTAAGTTCTTGTTAGATTGTTCATTAAAAACATAATGTACTGGATATAGACTTTATTGTATAATTCCCTAATCACTGCTAACTTATCTAAGCATATAATTGGCACTAATATTTGCCCCCTTCAAAGTTTTCTCTACTATTTGCTGGTGTGTAACTTCTTAAAGTAAGCGGATAGCATAAATGAAAGATTATATCCTTGCCTGAAGAAGCTTATTTTCCTATTAACAGAAAAACATTACACCCTAGTGAAAATCATGTCCAGGATGTTTAGTGATGTATGCCAATAGACAAGAACTGCTATTGGCTTTGTATTTTTCGTGCCTTTTGTTTTTAATGTTTGAATAGCATGTTAGTTTATAAATTG
>JAOXJM010000041.1:32864729-32877229 GCA_026413425.1 Tringa solitaria | reverse complement strand
AGGGTATAGTTTTCTAAACAAAGTATTTTCTTGAAAATACTACTGTGAACTGAACGTGATGCTTTCAGGAGGCAACATTTGGGGAGAAGCTTGGAATGATCGTCTTCTTTACTGTCAGCAGAACGTTTACACACATTCATTAATAGTAGTAGCATTGCTGCTTATGTGGCAGATCCCTTCCTGTCACAGGTTCCAGGAATCCTTTTCACAGTGTCCTCTGAGGCTTTCGATTCAATCACTGAAGAGAGTGACAAAGCTTCGGGCCTGAGTTGGGGCAAAAGAGCAGCTTTTCACTTTGTTTACATGACCGAAGCACACGCAGGTTAAAGGAATTTGCCTGAAGTCACACAGGAAACCTTTGGCAAAGCTGGGAACCTCCCAGTATCAAGCCTGGGCTTGACTAAGCCTATACTTAAGGGTTCAATGGTATAAATATGCCACCAGCTGAACACTAACAGCAGTTTTTCCCAAGAAGGAGAGGCAGCTTTTGCTTGCACAGCAGTGTTGTTTTTTCTCTGAAAAATTGTAAAATGAAATGTTTGATGGTTTTAGAAGGCATTTTTCTAGAATAAAGTCTTTCCACTGCTATTAGTAATTAACTGGCATGTGCAGCTACCCAGGTTAAGCATCTGGAGAGAATACAGAATGCCAGTGCTTACAAGGACAGTATTTAAAAATAAACTAAAGGCATCTCCTGATTCATGTTATTTTTTTCATTGTAGTATCAATATCAGTGAATATAAGCCTGGTAAATGGTTCTAAATTCACTTCTGATTTCTTTTGTGTTTTAGATTTATACACTTGAAAATAGTACAGAAAGCCTTTTGCCAGCTTTTAAATACACTCAAATAAACGCGTCAACACTAAATAAGTAAATAAAATAAATTTGAAAACTAGTAAATTGGAATCAAGTCTATAAGCACTTGAGACTGTTGGGACTAAACGTTGTTTTTAAAGGCTGTTTTGAATTTTTACATATCTTCTTTCTTAAGTTCTCATAGGATACGAAGGTTATTTTCAGTTACATTTTTTTTATACTAAGCAATTTCCTTAGGAGCATGATGCTTCTGAAGCAAAAACCGTCCAGTGAAACTGAATAAATAAAGAAGGACCTGGTTTCACCCTGTGCTAATAAAATACTTTGGTGTTTAAAGACTTTTAGAGTTAATCATATCAGAATGTGTAAGTAGCTACAAATGTATTGGTTTGTAGTTGCTGGTTGGATCATTTTCAAAATTATCACCATCATCGATGTTTTCCTTATAAAAGTTATCTCTCTCTCCCTGCCAAGTGGATCACTGAGCTAACATTTTTTTTGTTTGTTTGTATTCTTGATTTCTCTAGCCTCCAAAACTCTTATAAATAGTATGCTACGAGACCCTTCTCAGATTCCAGATGGAGTTCTAGCAAATCAAGTCTATCAGGTATTAATCACAGTTGTCTTTTTTTCTTCTTTTTGTGGCAATGCTGTTATCTGCCTAGCAGAGTAAAAGATTTTTAAACCTCATTTAATTACTGGCATAGTAAACTACCAGTGAGGTCAGGGTGCACCATAAATGGCAATGCAATATTTGTGAGGGGAGCATTTCACTTTTTAATAGCTTGCTTTTATAGTGAATAAAAGCATTCCATTTTTGTTTTCTGTGATTAAATCTGAACAGCATCTGATAGCCTTTTTGAAGAAAAGTAATTACTGGTTTTAAGATACTGTTTAACTATAATGGTTTTTGTAGTTGCCCATCACTATGCTACTTCTCTTATTTGTCTGCAGTGTACTGTGAATGACTGTTGTTATGGACCACTGGTGGACTGCATCAAACAGTATCCTTTCCCATAAAATTTTAGGTGCACAATTGACGAGCTTAGACTGTGTGGAAGAGATGTGTCTAGCTTTAACCTGACATAAAGTTCTGCTTCACAAAACACGTTTCATACTCCTCTGTTTTACATTCAATCGGCTAGAGGGTCACTGCAGAGCTTTCTCGTGTACTGTTTAACAAAAATCAGATGGACCACGGGAAGTTGTCAGTTTGGTGGCTACACGTTCATATGCCTGATTGAACCTCTTTGGTTTTGATTAGTTGAAATGCATGTCTGGTTTTCTATTAAGACTAGTTGACCATGCTTTGGGCAGTGGAGTTGGACTGGATGATCTCTGGAGATACTTCCAATCTCAACTATTCTGTGGTTAAATTAATAAATTGCATGGATAGCGTTATAAATATGCTTTGTTCTAAATAGGCGTTTAAGTTTGACTATTTTCAAGTGCAATTCAGGTGTGATTGACTGGTTAGTATTCCAGACTAAGATTATAATTTGTTAGGAATGATCCCTGCAACCCCAAATCTGTTTTAATAAAGTCCTAAATGAGTAACTTTTCTGTTTGAGTCTGCTATCAAAGAAAGAATTTCAAAATCATGGCTGCTATCACTGAACAGGCCAGCAAGGCGATTCCCTCCCAAACTCCAGAGAAACCTTGCATAAATCTATGCATGCAGTCTGGGGGAAGATCTTAGTTTCAGCAGTTGCAGCATAGGAAAGCTACAGTGATGTTTAGTTGCATGAAAAACACCACTTTTTGTAGTTTTGATAAATGTGGTGGTCGCCTCTTGAAAAGGCGTTCTTTCCACTAGAAATACTGCAAACCAGGACACTGGTATCTGCTACAGACTTCGCCCTGCTCCTATTAAATTTAACAGCAGCATGATAGAGTTCTTATTGTATTGTATTTTGTGGTTTTAATCATAATTTTAAGTATTCATTGAGACTGTCTTCAGCATTAAACACAGGTCTCTGGAAGTGGATTAATCTAGTAAGTTACACTTTTTTAAAGGTTGTTGATCACTGATTTTTATATCCAGAATTTTAAGATTAATGTTTTGTTGATGCTATAGTCTTTTGAAAGAGTCATGTTTAACAGTAATACTAACACATATGTAGAATTATGAACAACTTTAACAAAAACTTGCCTGCAGTCCAAAAAGGTCTTTTCTGTCCTCCTCAGATTCTGGTATAAGTGAAAGTATTGAATACACAGTGACATCGATGAGAATAATGAGGAGTTTTTCAATTCAGTTTGGTGCAGAAAAGTTTAATATTAAGCTGTGTGAGTGCATTATCTGCAAGTATGTTGCTGAATTAGATGTTAATTTTGAGGTGCATAAAATAGTTAAAAATCAATTTAAAGTTAAGGTTTTAAAAGCATAATGTCTTTTGAAGGATTGCATATTGATTTTAAATATAACTATCTAATTGTATATGCATGGACCAAAGTATGAAGTCAACCTCTTTGTAAATGCCAAGAGGCTATCCTTCAGTAATAGTTCAGATGCTTACGGGAAACTAGGCTGCTAGATTGCATGAGGAGAAAATGGCTTGTGAGGTTATTTACAAGTTTTGCCCCATGGTCATTGCCATACATCAATAACAGGTATTATTATAGACTAAGTCTAAGTGTTTCTGCTTATGGTGCATTATAAATTCTGTTTGCAGTATTTTTCTTACATTTTTGCTTCTTCATTTGGCCCTTTTATTCTTTAACTGCTGGTAGAGTTTAACGTAATATATAGTTTCAATTGATAAAAACTGTATATATGTATATGAAATTCCATATGATTAGGTTTTTTGCAGTTCAGCATAAATCATTGATATAAATTAAGTATTAACTCTAATAGTAAGGTGGTCTGTAGTTTAGCTATTCAGAAGTTATTCTAAACAGAATTAGGAATTTAGCTGTTTTTAATGTAAGATGCTTTATCATGACATTCCGTAAGGTTCTTCTTAAAAGCTTCCAGAATAGAACTTTGACCTCCAGGAGGATACATAAAAAATATTTGATGTGGTGACTTTTTTTACATATTGCTAAGAATAGCACATTGGATCAACAGGCCATCAGTGAAGTGAAAAGGACTTCACTATAAATATTATTTCATCCTTCTCTGACATGAGTTCATGCTTCTGAAAAATCAATTAAAAGGATGTTTTGTTACAGTAAGATGATTCAGATGAATGTACTGCCTATCAGTTTCAGAATATAAAGAAAAAAACAGTTTGTTTCATTCTTTGCTGAATTAGACAACTGATACACTGGTAAGTTAAGAGCAGCTTAAAAAGTATTTAATGATATGTTTTAAGCTCACACTTTCCTTTAAATTTGGAGGCAAAATAAAGCAAAAATGGAAGTATTACCATTATTTATACTGAATAAATATGATCTAATGAGTTTTAATTTTGTATAATGTGTGCTGATGATACAGTAACCTGATTTTCACAAAGTGCTAAATACCTCTGAAAATCCCTGTAAGGAATTTCAAAATTTAGAGTTAAAATCACTGATTACTTCTGAAGTGTGGGTGAAGGCCAATAAATTTTATCATAAATTACTTTACCTATGATGTTTTTCTGAAGTTGGCTCTTTTCCAAAATAATCTTCCATTTCTTAACCTAAAGTTATCAGTGCTATTGGGCATGAGCATGAAGTCTTGCTGCGAGAAATGCTTTTGGAAAAAAATCTCTCTTTCATAGGTAAGAATCCGTAGTAGAGACCAGCCAGTGAATCCTTAACTTCAAAGATTTCAGTGACTGTTTACTTAAGAAAAAAATAAGCCTCAACGCTCTTTGTATTAGGTAGTAAAGGAAGAGTAAAAAATGATTGATGCTATACATGTTATCTTTTATTGATTTAGAACTGAGCAGGAACTCAGTTACCTAATACCCTATATATACAGCACATGCACAGGCTTGCAATTAATATTTTATAGAATAAGTAGCTGAAAAAAATGCTTTAATATCTGCTGCAGTATTACTTTTGGTGTCATGAGATATTAGCCATAATCTAGGCCTTATGAGACTTAGGAGGAAGCATAAGAAATATTAGCTTCAAAATGCTTTATGTATTAAAGAACTGATAGAGGATTCATTCATTTAGCTTTCTGTGCAGTTCCTGCTGAATTTTTGCCCCCTGCCTTCTAACCAATGCAAGCACTCTTTTTACAATCCCTATATTTAAAGTCATTTTAAGGATTAAGTAAGAAGATATTTTCATTTTTTTCTTTTAGCCTGTATTATGTTTCTCATGCATGACTGCCACTAAAACAATGATTAGTGTTTAAAGCATCTTTTCTCTCGTTGTGATAATAAACTTAACAGTTACTTAAATCTTGGGTTACTTACGTGATGAGACAATAACAAAGTGAAATCCTGTCTTTTGTTAATTGTTGAGTGTTGTGCTAAATTTGTGTGATCAAGGAATTTTGCTGGTTTTACCAGCAACTGTGATCTCTCCTAAAGCTAGATTCAGGTTAAGATTTTTGAAACCTTAAACAAATTTAAGAAATTAGAAAGAGTATTCAGGTTTTTAAAAGACTTGTCCGTATGGTTAAGAAACAGAGTTAGCATGCTCCTTTATTTTGGAGAAAAAATGAAAAAAAAATAGGACTAACTATTGCTTTCAAACTTGCAAATGATACTATGACAATGTGAGGAGGTAGTTTTTCCTACTTGGCTATAAGAGCAGAGATACAGGTAATAGGCTTAAGCTGTAATTGTAGAGATGTTGTTTAGTTAAAATACTAAACAGTTCTAGGAACAATAAGTATAAAACAAGCTGCCAGGAAAGGTTATGGAATCACCTTCAATGAAAAATTCAAGGCTAGACTTGACACTCATCTATCAAAGCTGGTAATGAAATCAATCCTGTCACGATACAAGGGAATGGACTAGATGACTCACTAATGGATCTTCAACCCAACGATTATCATTTTATTTGGCTTGTGCAGGCCTGTGTAGTACACAAATCAGATTTAAATTTTAATGTTTCATGACCTTGGATAAGTGTCAACTTTGTCTTTAGAAATAAACTCTAAGGAATCTGTGCTGTCAAATCAAAATATCTAGAATGGGTTAACTCATTAGAATATGAAGATATGAATGAGATAGCTTAATTTATTGTTTACATTATATGTATACTGAAGTATTGTTTATTCATGATTTAAGATATGTTAAGTGGTTTATTTATTATTTCTATTTCATGTGTCTCTAAGGAAGGTTCTAGATATGATTTTTTTTTAATTAAAAAAGAAAAATATTTCCTAATTATCTGCAAGAAGAACCTTACTGAACCCCTCACAATAAAATCTTTCCTTTCTGAAAAATTAGTTCCAAAACTGCTTGAAGGAAACCTCAGGAAAACAGATGACAGCATATCTTATAGGTTTGTTAGGCTATGAGTAAGACTGCATTCCAGTTTTGAATGTGGCTTATGACTTAGCTTGCTGTTCTAGCAATTCCATTGCATGTTAACGTGTTAAAGAAACAGAATTCTTGCTGTTTCCATGTTAGTGTACTATTCCAGTGTACTATTCTTCAAGAATAATAAGGTTTTTGTATCAGCTATGTTCACCTGGGCAAGAGAGGGTGTATTACAAGAGAAGAAAGCACAGTCAAAGGACACAGTGAATATAAATTGCCCCAGTATAATCTTGGAGCATGAAACAGCTTTTCAGGTCCAGGACGTAATTTGTCTGTTTCTAGAGCAGTTTGCTTTCAAAGCCTACAGATCAGCAGTAACACCTTCGGATTCACCCAGAAGTTGATTGGAAACCTATAGAAAATAATGGCGTTTGCATTTTATTAGTCCACTGTTCATGAGAAGCACATCATACGCCACATTCCTCTCTCCAGCAAAAAAACAGCTCTCAAGTCTTTGTCGCTTTGCCTGTAGATGAAAGTGATAGATGGACGCATTCTCTCAAGAGCTTCCCTTGCCATACTGAAATGCCAGGAAATTCTAGGTTCTGTATAGCATCTTTATTTTTTTATATTGTTGCCATGAGTATGTTAGGAAAGCTTTTAGCCATAATGGGAAGGTACTGACCTTTGTCTGGAATCTTACTCTCCTTTGGTTCCCACCATGATGTCCCTCAGTAGTAGCCTGGATATAAATCATGAAATCTGATCAGTGTTTTGTGCTGTAATCTTAAATTTGCAGTTGCTGTTGCTGCTCATTCATGCACCAACATAAGAACGTTTGGTTTCTTTGTTATATCCAGAGGCTAGTATAAGAACAATGATGTGTTAAATGGTTATGATTGAGTGTGAAGTTATGGTAAAGATGAAGCTGCAATTTTGTTGGAAATCTAAAATAATGGGGAATCTGTAGACAAATTGCTTCTAAGGCATGTTTCAATGTAATTTTCAAATCTGAAGATGCATAAATATAACTGTAAAAAGCTGCTGTGGGTTAGCTTTCAAGCAGTTGTTAAATGAGTCTCTTAATCCATGCAAGAGCTAAAAGATCTTTCAAGGTACAGAATGCTACCTCTGTAGCTTCTGGACTAATCTGAAACGTAACTGGTCTGAAAAACTAGAAATTCTTTCCTCTTGGAAGGGTTTTCATTTAAAAAAAAAATTCATGGGGATTGTGGGGAGTTTCTGTAATATTTTTTTCCCAAAGTTATAAAGCTTCAAAATACTTGAAGAAATAGCAATATATAACTATGTTCTTGCACGTGATAGACAATTCACATCAGTAATAAACTTGGTTTTTAACATATTTTCCAATGTTTATCACAGTATAAAATGTTAGGAGGAACCAAGTGAAAACATTCAGAAACAGATTTAAAGCAAAAAACATGTTCTTTTTCAAGCCATGCTTTAGGATCAAGTTATTTGAAAAATAATTTGGCATCCTTGAAAAAGAATCTGCTGAAGAAAATTAAAAGTTACACTGATGCAAAGTCCCATTCAGAGGGGAATGACCTATCAGGAAATGTTTTTACATCTGTCCTGGTTTTCATTGGGCTTTTTTAGGTACATTTCCCTGAAGTTATGATGTTAGCATTTGTTAGCTGTGAAACAAAAGACTGAACTTTTTATTGCTATTTTTGTGTTCTTAATAAAAATTTCACTGGGACATAACTGTTGTCTTTTGTAAGCTGTTTTAAACAATTAAGAGCAGGTTACAGTTAGAGTTGGATAAAACTGGATTATTTTTTAAATTTTATTAACATTGTATAGAACATGAATTCATTTTTATGTTATGACGTAAAACTCTCTCTTCATAGGTTCTGTTAAATTAGAACCTTATTAATCTTAACATCTTTTATCCATATATCTGACAATCTAAGTTTGAAAAAATAGCCAACAATCAAGTCTGTCTCCATATCCTAGAATCAGGTGATATAATGGAAATGTTGCATTGCAAAGATTGTATTTACAATATAGTGTGCTTACAGTGCAGAAATACTCTCAAATTTCAAAGGAAATACTACAGCTATCAAAAAGAATAAAGAGATATTGCAGTTTATACTTATGTGAATGTGAAACTTTGTAAAATGACTCCTGTCCCACTTTCGGTATGAATTCACTATATAAGAAAAATATTTCAGACTTATATTCTTCAATGAGAAAGAGGCGGGAAGTTTGCTTTAGGCACTTTTAAAATATTTTGATTTCTAAGAGTGTATGTTTTTCTTGTCATTAAAATGTTACTTGGACTCAAACTGCTGACCTTTCAGGATACGTACAAAGTATTCTAAAACTGAGTTCTGAACATTGGCCATGAAACTACTGTCCTAACCTGATAAATGGATTGGAAATAAACTACCCAACAGTGAGAATGGACCATTAATTTTAATCAAAGGTGATGTAGAAAGGCGAATGGGATGCATGACAATGTCAACAGCCCAGTAGGTGTTAAGGGGCTACACAGCCTTACTTGTTACTAGGTAGTGCCATTAGTTGAGCTTGGGTGAAGACAGAAAGCCATGCCTGGAATTGAATGACCAGGTCACTCCAAATTCTAATGGAGAAATGGTGTTTCAGAAATACCAATGTAATGGTATCAGAAATCAAGGACAATAGTTTAGAAAATATTAAGGGCTTGCTTGGGCTTGCCCTTTTTTTTTTTCTTTTCTTTTTTTTTTTTTGTTAAAGGAAGCATCTTTTGTCTTTTGTGGCTTTACCATGCTCACTCCTTATTGTTTCTTGAAATACTCAGCTCTAATATTTATAAGCAGTAGAGTTCTATAGTTAATGTTAACAGAATTTATAAATCGTTGTTTGTTCTGAAATTGGATACATTCTGTAGAATGCAAGATGCAAGAGAAACTAAAACTGTGGCTTCTCTCTCCTTGAATAAATTTCTGGAAAAGAAGGATTTTCTTTTTTTTTAACAACTTTATGCTAACATTAAAATAAAACCAAGAAGGCAGGTGCAGTATATCTACATTTGTGGTGGTGGTAGTAGGATTAATCTTAACAGCTTCCTAATGTGAGGAGACTCTTCTTTCAATCAGTGAATATACCTCTTTATTTTGAATATTTGGGGGCTATAAAATACTGTATGACAGCTTGAATTAATGATGTTTATAATGAAGACATAAAAATGCAAGGATGACAAAGAAGCATTTTTATATCCATGCTTCAGGTTTTCTACAAAGGTTCATTTAATCTGACACAGCATTGCATGCATAAGAAAGATATGTATGACTGCATTAGTAATTCTTGCACTCTTATTTAAAATAAAATTAATTATACTGCTGTCTACTTAATAGAATAGTTTTATAAACAATAGTTCTTATTCTCTATGTATAGCTGAAGATCAGCTTCGTGCAAAGGGTTATGACAAAACACCAGACTTTATTTTAGAGGTGCCAGTAGGTAAGTCTTTTAAAAGAATTTTTATTATTTTATTTTGTGTAGGAGTGTTCAGGCTAAAATATTATGGCTACTTAAGGGGGAGTATATTATAGGATACTACAAATCACTCTCTTTCTTCAGTAGTTATCCAATAATTTTAAGAACTTGTAGTTTGGGTCAGAGATGTTTGATCATAAGTAGTATTACCCAGTGTTTCCTCTTTGGTCTTTGCATGTTCACAAAATCACAAAAAGAAAACCAAGCAACAATAAGAACAACCAAATCCTTGCTCCCTCTAACCTGCTCTGCCCACCCTCTGTATGAACTGAACTCTGAAATACCTATAATTGTCTTAAACTTCTAGACCAAATCAGATCAAACTGTCTTAAGAGCATTACCATTACACTTGTAAATCATTGCATAAAGGTCTGTCATTGTGCACTTATTCTCTTGCCGTCACTTTGCCTCTAAATACAACTCTGCAGTTCTCTATTGTTTTTTAAAAGCCTGCATAGCAAGAAGTAAGAAAGAATAAAAGTAGGTGTAAAGGTCATGTCAAAGTTCCTCTCCAGTTTCTGGTCCTGAGGTCCTGTAAGGAGGTAATCAGATGACCTAGTGGCCATGGAAGAAAAAAAATCCATGTTGCCCAAGTGTAATCACTTTTTCTAAACTGACTTTCATGCCAAAAGACTTCACTTCACCTCTGTTGAACACAGCACCCGTCTATGCAGATGCCTACTGTTGTGTCCGTCAGAGGAAACAGGAAGGATGAAAGCACTGTGTGAAGTCATATTTGTGACTAGTTTTTTGTTCTTCTTACTGATACCAGTTGGAATTCTTACTGAGATAGCTGATTTGTGCACTGGTATAAGGAACTGAGTGTGTACTGTAAAATGTCTCACTACTCAGAAGTGCTTGAGATACCATCTTTCAACACAATAATCTGTTATCCAATAGATAGACAGCTATGTATATTAGAGTCTTCTGAAAAGTTTTTAAAGACTTTCCTGAGCTCGATGATGGTTGTATTCCTAATCACATTTCCTAAAAAGAAAAATGGTAGTGGTGTTAATCACAGGTTATATGTACAAAATAAAAATACCTTTGTAATTGAACAACTCCATATTTGAAACAGGATTTGGCATCCTAATGATCTGCAAATCACTCTTGTCAAGCCACACCTGGAGAGTTTTCAATTAATTTCTACTCCTTCACTTCCATACCTCCTATTTGTGGAGGGTCTCAGGAAGCTACCAAGAACTTCAGGGGTCAGGGAACACTTGTTTTTTATGAAGTTTAAAGTTAGCAGGGGAGGTTGTGAAATTACAGAATGGCTGAGGCTGGAAGGGACCTCTGGTGGTCATCCGATTGCCAGGGTCACATAGAGAGAAAAAAAGAAGAGCAACTGGATGGAGCTGATTTTTACAATGCTTGAGAAGGGAAACTGGGAAACAGCCAAAACAACTCCTGAGTTTGTAATATTGCCCTATTAGAAAGAAGGTTAAAAATAGCCATTAATTTGTTTGCATGGATTTATCTTTTGAAATCTGGATAGTGATAGAGCATTACTTTCTTCATATTATTTCAGTCACTTGAGATTGGCAGGAAATAATTTTCTACCTGCAGTCCAGTCAGAATTAATGTATGGCATGCTTGCATTCTCTTCTTCATGACTCAGTACATAGCTAGGAAAGGCGAATGTTTCTTAGAAATTGCTTCTCAACTGACTACAGAGTTTATGCCTAGGCTATTTTATCTCCTGAGGTCTAAAGGTGGTGAAGGTAGCGGGAGGGTGTAGAAGTATAGGCCTACACAAATTAACTTGGTTACTGATAGCAGGGTAGTGGTGACATATAGAGCTCAGTGTGGTGATTTCATGAGTTATTTACCCAGATTTCTCAAGTAATTTTACAGTCTATGGTCAATCGTGCTGCCATATTCTAACCTTTCTGTGCATGTGCATATTTGAAAGATATTTTTACAAATTTGTAGCTCTGTTGCAAGCATGAATTATCTAGTAGATTGGAGGGTAAATAGGATATTCCCAAACACATTCTTGCAGGCTGTTGAGTTTGATTTTCAGAGTTCACTTTATTTTCTGCTGTCACCCTAGCTGTTGAAGGACACATAATTCACTGGATTGAAAGCAAAGCCTCATTTGGTGATGAAAGTAGCCACCAAGCCTACTTGCAGGACCAGTTTTGGAGCTACTGGAACAGGTATATTTCTGTTATTTTTCTTTATAGACAAATAGGACTGTTTTAAAAGAAGTTACTGGAAGAAACATTAGTGACTTTTGTATTAAGCCACGTGAACAAAATACATGTTACTAATCTGGCATTTGGAATGTCATCAATTAGTACATCGAACTGAATGATGAAATATTTGTGAAAAATTCACATCATAATTGTTAACATGCAGCAGATATATATGGTGATTTTACAATGATGCTGGATGACAGAATTAAGTTACTTTGGTACAGAAGCTATATATTAATTTTTTTAGTACCTGGGTTCAAAGGAAGATTTTGCTGTAATGTTTTGTAACACCTGCAAGGTGCCAAATTTGTTAAAATCTTCACAAACCAAGTGGACTTTGTGTGTAAAGAACTGTATTGCTTATTGTATCTAGGACAATATTGTTTCACTGAGGTTTTTTAATAAAGTATTTTTTTTAATATTATCTATGTTTTAAACAGTAATAACAGTTGTCTTCAAGCTAAAAAAATGTAGTAAGTATTTGCAGGAACATGAGGAGTGAAATAAGTTATGCCAGACAGAGTGGGGTTTTTAACATGTTGGTGGTATCAGTAGAAAGATCTTTTCTTTTAAAGATAGTTAAAATTGTTCTGCTTTATTCTT
>JAOXJM010000041.1:32842257-32853857 GCA_026413425.1 Tringa solitaria | reverse complement strand
TTTGTTCAGCCTAACTGTAAGGAAAATAACTGACTTTTTTGGTTTTATACCAGTAATTCTCATCAAGACTTTACAACTTTCTAATTCAATCCTTACATTGCCTTTCCAAGCTGAAGTACAAGATTTAAAAGTGAGATCCATCAATTGGTTTCCAGTTCCAGTCACTTAAGTTACTGTTTATCTCCATACAAATTAAATTTAATCCAAAACTACTAGTACTGTTAAATGATCCTAAACCAGAATAAAAATATTAGGGAAAATGCACTTCAGTGTGTTATTCTTTTACTGGTTCGATTTGAGGATAACAAGTCCCATAGATTTAAGACTGACTGCTTTTTTTTTAACTGTCCACAGTTTCATCATAATGCTGACAAAAAAGTAAATGCAAATATGGGTAAATCTTCATTAGGGAATTATCTTTAAGAATAATATATATAAAATATATTTGTAAAATAAAGCAACCACTTTAAAGACATTGCATAAATACTAAAATACAGGTTCAGCTGCTGAAAGAAACAGTGTGATAATGAAGTTTGCAAGGATTTACTTTTTTTTAGCTACTTATCCTTTTAAAACTATTTTATCCTCTTATTTCTTGATTTTTATACAGGAAAGCCTGAACAGAATAATTTTAATTTTTAATATCAAAAAACCTTACCTTTTTGTTAGCTTTCACAATTTATGGCCCCAGTTGTATAGCATTCTGTTTGTTCAGCGATGACCTTCCAGGTTCGATTTAAAAAGAAGTCAGAAGCATTTGTCATGTCTGCTCGATCTTGTCCAGAGGTACCTATTGTAATTATAAAGGACTAATAAGGTTGTTTATAATATAACAGTCTGACAACCCTAAAAAATCTTCTGGAGAGCAACTTATTTTTTTTGTGTGTGTGTGTCTATCATAAGGAAAAAAAAAATCTGTGATCTTGCTTTATGTTGCACTGTGTCTTTTCAACATTTAGTTGAGAAAGCATAAAGAACTTACATCTCAAAAAACTTATCTTAGTTAAGTATAATTTACTCAGTAGTAATTCCTTTTAGAATCATAATAACAATAATGTGGCTATAGTGCAGTTGCAAGCTATATTTAATTGGTATATATATAAGTGAAGATAAATGTACTTAGAAACATTGAATTCCTTTCCGTTGCAAAAATGTGTGATACATGAATATAGTGAGCTCTGTTTCTTAGAAAAAAAAAATCCAAATTAAGAAAAATCTTGTTGTTGATTCTGTTATAAGCATTATTAAAGTGCTGCTTTAAGTAAGTGTTATTATAGTGGTATTTTACATGACATGTCAGTTTTTTTACAACTGAACTTATGATCATTTCTCCTTTCATATGTCTTTGTCTTGCTTCCTCACTTCTTTTTCCTTCCCCATTTCAGCATCATCCGGCAATGCCACTTTTTTTATAGGCATATATATATAAGGTAAACAAAAACATACTAAAATCAATGGAATTTGAATGTTTGGCAGAAATGTTTACCTCTCTTGTAGAGTATGTAACAACACTGCAGTATTGTCAGGCTACCATACATCATTTAAATACCCTTAGACAGCAGAAGCAAAATCTTGACAATTCGGTAATCTCATCATGTGATTTCAAGAAGGCTTTTTTTCATATCTACAATTGAGACAAATTTATGTTGTATGTATTTATGGTCGTTAAACTCAAAATTGTCTCATTTCATTAATTTTTAACATTGTGCTCTCTTAATGACTATGAAGAAATGTATTAAAATGCCTTAATTATAGGGCTAGAAGAAGAGGAAGCACAAGTCTTTTTAGCATATGATCTTTCAATTGTTCACTAAAGGATAAAGAGGGCATTCAAGCGTGGTTTAGATAACTGTCAGCAGTAATAAAATGCAAGGTAGTTTGTAGAGCCTTTAAAGACCTTTCGGGGAAATAGATTTAATTAAAAAACAATAAAATGGACTTTTCATTTCAAAGAAATCCAAAATGTTATAAAATTTCAGGATGTTACTGTATTAAAAGTAATGTGTGTTTCCAAGGATGTGGAAAAATTGCTGTGAAAATATTCTGCAGTCCATACGCAGTGATAGCTTTATTTTGTGTGTGTAGATCTATGTCCTTTAGCTTTTAACACAGACTATGGACAGCATATTAGAGCGTATTCCAGATTTCTTTAGCTGAGTGATTTTACCTGTTTGGGTTTTTTTAGTTTGCTATGCTTTTAATAAATGTTGGGGTTTTTTTAAATAAGACGAACGTTTAGCTGCTTAATGTAACATTATGTTAGCACAATTACCCACAGAACAATGTAACTGACATATTGGCAGAAGTTCATTTGCCTGTGTGATAGAGTCAGTAGGCTCCTACTCATCATAGGTGTCTATATTAATATGTGAAAATATATTTCAAAGTATGTTTCAGATTTCTGCTTTTTCTTCTCATGTAATAAAAAATTGCATTTGCTGGTAATGTTTTTGGTTGTGTGGTGTGTTGAAAAGTGTAGTTAAGCACTTGTTCTGCACTATTGAGTTATACCACTTCTGGAAAGCTAGGAGCAATTTAGTTTGCATGTGATAAGCAGTGGTTTATAAACAACATTGACTGCTGTCTTTTTAGAGTAGTTTTGCTCCCTTGCTCAGCCTCGTACTTTCCTGAGGAAGTTTTTCTAAGTTGTTTTCTCTCACCCTGGTGCACACACATCAATTGCATTAACCAATTGGCTTGTCGTAGCCAAGTACCAAATGGATCTGCATCCAAGTTGTCTTTGTGTAGCAAAGGTTTTTACAGATAAATCAACTTCACCAAAGTGCATTTTCAGCAAATGCTAAAACTCTATCAGTTTTGTAGTTGTAATTGCTGGCCCAAGTACATTATAAAACTTGTTCATAATACGACTTCAGTATTTAGAGTCTTGCTATATCATGTAGTAAATTAACTTTGGATTGTTAATTCCTATCAGTGTTCACTTTGTCGCTGACTAATCACAGAAATGGAAAATCATCCCTGTTCTTGGAGTTGGTGATTTTTCTGTTTTCTGCTTGCACAGATACCTTAAGCTGGAGCACAAAGGAGTAGTACCAGCCTCTGTATCAATACTGGGCAATGACTGTGGGAAAAAGGTAGCTAAGATGCTGCTGAAAATGTACAAATATGTAATACCGTTCTGCATTAAAATACCTCACTATTTTCTTCATTGCTGGGCTTCCTGAGGCTTGGGGATTCAGAACTAGCCAAACTACAAGAGCATCGCAGAGCACCAGTACAATTAGTTTTGGCAACCTTTCTGTATATGGTGTGCATGTGTTTGAGAAAGAGGTACTTCACATCATGCTGTCATGAACTCCTTTCCTTTTCGTCTTCTTGTGTCCCTTTATTCCCACTCACTTGTCCTGGTGGTAGGGCTATTAGGTGTGATGCTTCTGTAGAACATACTCTACAATCCAATATTCTCCAGTCTGCAGCTGATGGACTCCTGCAGAATCGTTAGTTTTGATCACTTCTGTTGGACTTGTAAGTCCAATAGAAGCTCAAGTCAAATGTTGAGTTTGCTTGACTTTCCTTTTTTCTGAGTGATTTATTTTCTGCTCACAAAAGTTTTGTGTAGTTGGGGTTTTATGACTTTGTTCCCATGTGTCATACCAGAGATGAATGGTTTTCAGTAGTGACTTTTGTAAACTTTGGTAAGCATGCTAAGCTCTCACTGAGTAAAGACTACTATTGTGTTACAGTATGTTAATTTTTAGCACAGTAATTTTTACTTTTTAATGTGTAATGAAGTTATTTTAAAAATGCGTTTTCTTTTGCTAAAAATCACATTTCCTAGATCTAAAGAGCTCTCCTTTATTAAAAACAGTAGACATTTTGTATCACTACTTCAAAATGCAACATTCAAGAGCGGAATGTGCGTTATCAGAGGACCGAAAGCTTGATCTGACTTCTTGTAGGGCAGACTCTAGTTCCTTATGTGTTTGCCCAGTAGTTAGAACCTCTAGGCTCAGTACAAGCTGAGGGTTTCATGATGCCAATAAGAAGACGACCAAGATAGAATAATGGTCTTCATTTACACTGTTCTGTGTTATGATTTTTAGTAACAATGATTCTCATGCATTTGCCTCTCTACAATGGACAGGGTAAGCTATAAAGGCTATAAATTTAGCATTAAATCACCATTCCATCATTGATCTCTTTTATACTCCCAAGCAAATTACTTGTTGCTTCTATATTTAAAATTCACTGCCTGCAAAAGCCTGATATTGCATCAAAATATTGCTATGTCAAACTTGATTGACCAAATTGATAAGGTGTTTTCTTAAAACTCAGGGTAAAAGACACTACAGATAAAAATGTATGAATATGTTCTATTATGAAAAATCTCTACTGTTGTAGTAAAAGTGTAAACCTAAGCACAGCTCTTCTCATAACTTTCCTTTCCTTATCACCATTTATAGTGTGTCAAGGAAGAGAAAAAGAATCCAGGAGTACTGTCTGTGCTTTGGCATAAAACATTATGAAAACAACATAAAGTTCCAGATGTTTTTTGCCTTGTGTTAAGGAGATAAGGGATAAGATTCTAGGAAAAATACAAATCATGTCAAACTAGCACTCAGATCATGCTTCTCTGCAAAATGTCCAAGGGAACAAGTTCAGAGAGAACAGTCTGTTTTCTCAATGTTATGGAAAAGACTTTCCCAGTTGTAAAAGCACATCATACACCATGTCTTTTGTGTGTCCTATGCTTTTCTGGCCCTTCTCTGTAAAATCAAGTGGGCCTCTGAAAATTATACCCTTGTTTGTAGAATTTTTTATTTATTTCTTTAATTGCCACAAGGCCAATAGGGTGTAATAGCACTAAGACCCTTAGCCTGCTCAGCCTCTGCCCTCTCCCTGGCTTGAACAGACCACAAAATTAGGCTGATTCTATGGAATTGGCATGGTGGGAGAGTCCCTTTTATGTGCAGATCTCAGGGAACATCTGCATCATAAAATAGATCTTATCTCAGAATATATATATATATATATATGTATATGAGCATACGTATGTCTGAATTACATAGCTGTAACATGCAATTTAAATGTAATACTGTAATGTTATCATAGTCCCTTTTGTGCATATCAGTGAAATAGTAGTTTAAGGTTGTGCCTTGGTGTTAAGTATTTCTTAGATCTGTAGTATAATACTCTCTCCCTGTTTTTCCGATGATATACACCCGTGAATGTTTCTGAACTAAAACTAGTAGAAAAATGAACTTTTTAAACAATGGAATGTGTTAAGATTCTTCAGTTAATTGCAGACTGGATGAAAAAAGCTGTTAACATCATGGGATATTTTTTTACCTGCGGAGAAGTACACTGTGCTGCATAAGTTTTTTCTATAATGTGAGGGAATATGTGTAGAACATTCCTTTCAGTAGCTCACATTGCATGTTTTAGAGTATTAATTACCCAGTCAGATTTTATTAGAGCCCATTGAGTTTTGCATAATTAAAATAGTAGCACCATCTAAATGGTATGAGATGTGGAATACAGAATCTTTGCTTTTGCCAAATGTTCTTCTCTGGGTTTTCAAAGAGGGAGCAGAGGATTGGGAGAAACATAAAAGTCAAGTCGAACACACCCAAAAAAAAAGGAAAAAAAAAGACACACATTTACATTTAGCGTTGTATAAAATATAAAAGTTAAGTATAATAGATTTTTTTACTATATTTTTCTTCTACAGCAACAATAATAATACGTGTAGAGTCTCTGGAGAGTTATTAATTTCAAAATGCAAAGCTGGTAGAATTAGAGTAATAACAGTGGTAGAATTATAGTAATGGATAACTGTAGACTGGTCTCTGTACACCTGCAAGTTAAAAGTTTCAGATATAGTGCGAGAAAAGTTGGTTATTGTCTAAATGCTATCAAATGCATATAGCTCAAAAAAATTATCATTGCATTTTATATTGAAATATTCTTGTGGCCATCATGGGCATATACAGGAAATATACATGATCATCTTTTACATAGAATCATCTGTCTAGCAGAGGTCTAGTTCTGTTTGATGTCAGTGGAAAAACTTGCATTGTCCTCAGTGCAAGTAAGATTAAAGCAGCCATCAGTATTAGTTTTGACCTGCGCAATAATTTGTCCTTTAGAATAAGTGATTAGATAGAGCATAAGATCCACAATTGTACTGAGACAGACAGTAACTTGCAACAAATCCAGTGAAGTGCCCCAAAGATGATGAAGGGGTTGGTACATCTTTCGCATGTGAAGAGGCTGAGATCACTCCAAGTCATTTACCCTGGAGAACAGCAAGATCAGAGGAGATCTTACCAATGTGCGGAAATACCTGATGGGAACGAGTGAAAAATATGGAGCCAGGCTGATGGGACAAGTGATGGGATAAGAGACAGTGGGCACAGATTCAAATACAGGAAAATCTGTTGAAGCATAAGAAAAATCTTTTTTATTGTGAGAGCTGTCAAACACTGGAGCAGGCTGCCCGGAGACATATAGTCTCCATTCTTGGAAATATTCAAAACCTGACTGGATAAAGCCCTGAGCAACTGCCTGTAGCTCACCCGGCTTGGAGCAAGGACTAGCCAGTCACTCGAGGTCCCTTTTGGCCTCAACTATTTAGTGTTCCTGTGTGATTTTGTTTATCATTATTATCATTATCTGTATTACTTTTTTAAATAAAGTCACAGAGGAAGTGATGTCAAAATAAGTGGCAGAAAGGGAAAACTGAAAAGCTTTGGTCCAATAGACTCTGCTGCTATTACATTTAATGTCAGATTTCCTGGACTGGGAAATCCTTTCTTCAATATTCAGGGTAAGAGAGAAAATTAGGATGAAGAAAATGAAGAAAACCAATTTATCTACCTGTTAATGTTCAAGTAAAAACTACTGATTAGAGCTAAGTATCAATATAATATCAAAAGCTAAATTAATAGCTTAAACAGTAGGAAAACTATGAAGGAATAATTGAAGGAATGTAGTAAGCGGGAGGTTTTTAAAGGCCTCTTGATCTGGATTTTGGGGATCAGGTCACAGAAGAGTACACAAATGTAGACTTACAAAGTTAGCAGTAACTGCCGACAGATCCTAATATGTTAAAGGTTGTAATCTTTTGAAAGAAGTTGGTTGGCTTTCCTGTTGGCCCTCCTATCAACTTTAACCTCCAACCTTCTCCGGCATGTATCACTACAAATAAAACTGCTGAGGTTTGACAAGAGGATATAAAGTCACTAGGCCATCGCACAGAGATCTCTACATGATTTTCTTTAACCTTAAGCTTAAATGAACACTGCTTTAAGTCAGTGTTTTTAATAAGAAGTCATAAACACTCACCCATATCACTTTAGTTTTAATAATTACTGTTTTAACAGAAAAGAGAAGAAATATACATAGTAAATTATGTTTGACAACTGGAATTTGGTGGTTTTGTTATTGGTTGTCTTTGACCATTACAGGAATTGCTGTTCTTCATTTTAATGTATACTTTTTCATGCAAGCTGCATATGATACTGATATAAACATGGCATTTGTGTACAGTGTTATAAATGAATTTTCAGCTCTTGATTAAGGCAAACCAGATGACAAAACTAACTTATGTGTTTGTATTTACCAATGTCAGAATAATAATCTTTAAATCTGTAGTCACCTATGATGATCTTGGCTTTTCTTCCTCTATAATTTTTATGTGACCTTACACAATGCCTTTTAACAGTCTAGGAACTATGCAGGCCATACTTTCTAAAAGTTTTTCTTAGTTATTCCACTCCTGAAAGCTGCCCCTCTAGCGTTTCCATTTTCCTGGGGTGCGGCCATCCATGGTATTAACTCTTGCAGAGTCCTGGTTCTTATGAACAGCTTATCTCTGAACACAGGCTGTACCTTATTGAAACTGTATTACCATCCTAAAATTATATTTCTTTCCAGTTCAAAACCATACCAATTTAAAACTCAGTTTTCTGTTTTGCAGCCTGTTATTTCCATGACAAATCTTGTAATGTTGTATAATAATTCTCCTCATACTTTTTGTTGCTCTTAGATTGTCATCTTTTACATTCACCCATATGTTTTCTCTGAGTGATTACATTAGGGGCTGTGTAAGCAATCACATCTTTCTCAAGTCCTTCCTTTCAGTGCCCAAGTTCTGTTCCGTGTATGAGCCATTCCTATCTTCATCTCCCAACAGACCGTACGTTTAGTCAAAGCTCACTTTCAATGATTAGAAAAGTACCACTCTTTATCTGATGACATACATAGATCTTCCATTCTTAGTTACGCTTTCTATGTATTTCTAGGCTTTATTGACAAGCATAACTACAAGATAACGGGGAGCACCTTTTTTTTTCTTTTCCTAAATAGTTTGCAGCACATTAGTCAGATCTCAATAGGCCATGCATCTTGCCTTTCTGCTGGTTCCATTTTGCTAAAACACTTTACTTGGTTTTCATTTATCTTTAATTTATTAAACATAAGCTTATTCCAAGAATGCTCTACAGTTATACGTGGGTTATGTTGTTGTCTGTAACCTGGGCCCGTGTTTCTCAGTTGTGCTTGGACTGTATCGAAGTGGTCCATACAAAGTAGTTAAGGAAAACAAGCCTTTTGCATCTGAGTTTATATTCATTGTAGATATTGGAAAACTGCTAGGCATTTACAAGATGTAGGAGACAAATACTGATCTACGCACATATCCTGGAGGAATGCGTAGCAGGCTCTGCTTAGATTTCCGGTGCTGCCTGGGAAACAGTGGATGTTGCTGTTTGTCAAACTGTACAGTATGTAAATTTTGAAGTTAGATATTCCTGGAAGATTAAGGGCTGATAGAATGGGGGTAAGAGGAAGCCTTTTTTAAAATGTAGTTTAGTTATTTCTTTTTCCCAGCAGGACCTTAGACTGCATAATTTAGTATTGAATCAAGAGGAGAATAATTTAGCTAAAAATGTGTTGTGAGAGAATTTGGTCACACCATGCCTTTCACCCTCTGAGAATCTTTACATCCGTGATGTTGAGTATAAAGAGGATACTCATCTTCAGTTGATACTACTTCTGTTTTCCTCTGCAAGTAACATGCAGCATGTCTGTGTTCCTTTAGCATTTAATGCCCCCTCATTTTACCTGAGGAGGGGAAGATTAATTAACAAATTAGTTAAAATATTAGTAAATTAAAGCAAAAGTTGTTGACTTTTAACTTTCTTTCCTCTTTAAGACCACTTATATTACATTCAGATGAATGGTATGAAAAAACAGCTCTGAGGTATGAAAGATTTAGCTGGTGCTAGCAGAAATTTCTGATACTTTTTTTGTAAACAGCTACCACATTGCTTATCGAAGCACAAGGAAAATGGTTTCTGCTTCTAAAAGTTAGAGCATGGTCCCAACAGTACTTACATCTGTCATAGTACTGTGAGAGGATTACCCCTTGTATTAAGCTGTTACACTTACTCATTGGAAGCTGCTGTCTGGACACTTTCAGTTTATGAATGTATTTGTGGTGGAAAAAATACTATAATCTCAACATACTCAGTTGAGTCTTCAATGTCACCCTCAAGTAACAATGTATGTATAAGTGGCAGGACTGAAATATGAGTATAAAGTTATTAATTGAGGAGTGATTAAGATAGCATGTGATATCCATAGGAGATGTTCAGAGAGCTTTGTAATGGGTACAATAGCAATGATTAGAAGAAGGAATGCTGATCCCTTCATGCATGAAATAGTTTATCCCACTATGGAGCCCAGGAAACTAATAAAGCTTCTGTGGACCAAAGCTATAGAGGCTTATTTTGACCAGATTAAGACATTTTCTAGAAATGCTTGCCTTTTTTTCTTTTTGTTTTGCATGAGTTAGGGAATGGAGGAATGAGCAGTTACATCAGAAAAGGCAAACAATAAAAAGAATTATTTTAGAGTTACTTTTATCACAGTAGATCAATGTTTACCCTTGACTTTTAAAAAAGTGCAAATTTTAACCATGTTTTGAAATATGAAAATAGTTAAATTGACTTTTTTCATTTTTTGCAATGAATTTTACTGATTCAAAAATGCCTGTGATTCAGGAAATGTGAGCATAAATTAATCTGATACTGATTAGAAACCTGGAAATAGATCAGCAGAACATAAAGCAACAATTGCACCTATGTCTTGATAACATCTGTAAATATTTCTACATGAAACACACATGAGGATTACAAAGTTTCCTATTTTCCAAGATGTTTCTAGCATTTCAATCTACTCTTTTCTAGAAATGCAGTTCTATATTTCTCTATCAAAAGAGTTTTTAAGAAAAGTAATTGCCATAAATATACCTTGGGATAGTAGACGATATATAAACAGTTCTCACATTTCTTATATGTATGCTGTGTGTTTTTTCTTTCAAACCATGGTTACCAAAAATTCCCTGTGTAAATCTCAGTATATGTGTTTGTATCAGAATGAAAAAAATATAATACGCTGTATAATTTAAAATGTCGGCATTGTGAGTTGCTGATACTTTCTGCTGGATGTGAATACCAAGTTGAATGTTCAGTTTTTAGTAAGGAGATAGTATTTGGTTTAACATATCAATATATAATTCCTGCATATGGGTGCCACATAATCACTTTATCCCAGAAGAATGTGAAATCTGCTCACAAACTGAAAACTTGAAAGAAAAATTTAGTGGGAGCTAAAGCTTCCAATTTCTGTTCCATGTCCTAAAACTAGTAAAGAGAAGGAAGTCTTCAGTGTAAATAAAGAAGTTTGAGAATAAATTGGAATAGCAATCATGTTCACAAGTTCCTTCTTTTATATTGCAATTCTAAGGAAATCTCTATCTGCTGAAATTTAATAATGGTCCAGTGTTCATTATCTAAGTTTTCATAGGATTTAACTGAACTTCATCCTGACTAATGAATTGTTTTGTAAGATAAGTTGGTGTCATATCTACCATTTTCATGGAAAAAAATATCCAGGCAACATTCCTGCTACCTTTTGCAGGTGTACCCATCTTTTTACCTAGGGCAAACCTGCACCATACAAAGATTAAATTTCAGCCTTTCAACATAAATGTTTCCAATTATTTTTAACAAATAGAATTAAATAGAGGTACAAACGTGTTATCCATGTGTAGCAATGAATAACTGTATTAAGTTATATGTTAAAAACATACAAGCGTTGTTTTTGCTTAAATTATTTTATGCAAATAATTTTCACATATTAGCATATATTTATCCATAAATATTTAAATTTTTATTGTCTTCTGAATTCAAAAGTAGAAAGCCTCTCGCAGCCTGTGGGCCAAGGGATAAAAGCGCAGAAATAGAAAAAAAAACAAAGAAACAAACAAAATTATCTTCACACATTCATAATTTTCACATCTCACACCTTTTTTTTTTCCTATGGTTAATGGCAGAAGGAATAATTTAACTGAGTTTTTAATGCTCTTTTTGGGATAAAGAAACTCCACCTTCAAATATTATCCTTAGTCTTAGGTAATCCGGTTTCTTCAAGAGCAAGTCTGCAGAGAAAAAAATAGAAATAATTAGGAAGACAAGAAAGACTTTAAAACATGACAAAAAATTCTTTTTACTACTGTTCTCTAACAGTGACTTTTGAAATACAGCACTTCTAATTTAATTTTACATGGTATA
>JAOXJM010000041.1:32808589-32828236 GCA_026413425.1 Tringa solitaria | reverse complement strand
TCCATGCTAAGATTTTACTTGTGTCTGTTCCATTAACCTAGATTTCAAGATGTAATTTATAGCTAGCGTGAGAGCTATCTGGTTTTTATCCTAAGTATTTAACTGAGAAATATTTACAATTAGGAAGGAAGCAGTAACATACTACTTTGGATTTACCTCATTATCTGGGTATGGGTCCTAATCACCTGAATTTTGAAAACGAATTCACATCTCTACAGGGAGCAAAGTTGCCCATGATTCCACAACTAGCATGCTAGATTCAAGGTTTTCCTTCTCTTCTGTTGGAATTTGGGGTCTGTAAGGGATAAATTTTGTCAGTCACAAGTGTGGGCATTACAGAAGACTGCAAAAAATTCTGTCACCAGAGAACTAAAATAATCCTGAACTTACAGATTGATTAGAAGCAGCTCTTGCTATGAGAAACCAGCAGGCAGGTAACAAAATACCAGGGCCATGAAAAATGTGGGATTGTAGGATGTCTACATAGGCAGCACCAAGCCCTCAATGCTGCAGAAATCATACAGTCCTGCATTTGTCACGGTTGGGGATTGTCGTCCCTGCAGATCTGAATCTGGGTCTTCCACCTCTCAGGAGTGGCTGAAACAGATTGCAGCAGTGGCAAACAATGACCTAACACTGCACTATCAACAACTTGGGTAAAAAGAAAACCGAAATAACACTGTGAGTATTCCCTGGTATAGTATCTGCAAATAGTATAATATCACCAAGAAGAAATAAAAGCAATAGGTCACAAATCAAAAAGTTTTTCCACACCGCTTTTACTTGGGGATGTTTCTGTTAAGTAGTAGCAGTAGCTAAATTTTGTCCATTATGGTTTGGTTTTGTAAATCCTGGCAGCCAGTTACTTCATGGTGAGCAGCTGGGACATGGCACCTATTACTGCCCTTTGACTCCAGGTATGATACTTCTTATTGCAAATGTCACTTGTATGAAGATTTCCTTAGGACCCAGCATCAAGAGTCTGAGCTGGGTATGAGGGACTTGATTAGCACATGGATGTGTGTGACCACGTTTATATGTCACCTCTTGAGAATGCATTGTCAGCAACAAAGTGGGCTAGAATAATATCTGCTGCTTCTCCTACTGAAAAAGAAGTATAAAAAATCCAATGTGAATGATTGCTGTCTCTCATTACTTTCTAGATATCAGGAATGGGAATTTCTGCAAAGGGAGGGAGGCCAAATTCAATAAAAGGTTGGTTTGGGCGATAGGTCTTCTTTTTCATTACTGCTAACATTCGTATCTCCTTCCTGTGTTAATCTCTGTCAGTAAAGAAAGACTCAGAATTGTGAAGGTGAACTAGGAAAGTTATCTATGGCTTCTGTTTTGAAATCTGAGTTTTTAAACAGGATAGAGAACACTAGAGAAAAAAAAAAGAGTGGGAGAAATTCCTGTTTCTGCACTTCTCATTTCTTAAAACCAGTTTTGAGAAGTTGCAGTATTTTCAGTCTGGTTTTTGTCTGCCTTTAGCCTGTGCACTTCAGGTCCATGCCCTAACTCCAGCCTGGGTATTCCATGGCAGACTACTGTATCCATACCTGTGTAAGCAACATGTTCTTTTTCTGGTCCCACTAGTCAAAACAGTGATCTTAGAGCAGGATTTCAACATCTGGGGGTGGAAGGGGTGGACGGGTAGCCTGACAGCAGTAACTGAACAGATCAAGACACGACTTAATACCAAGCATAAAAGTTTCATTAATCTGGAAGAGAAACAGCAGAAGAGGGAATTGCATTTTTTATTACTGAGTTTCATGTTATCTAGTCATACGTCAACAATATATTTTCCTGCTTAAATTAACCCTTTGATATAGCCAGATGACTTCAAAAATGAGGCCCTATTTTGAATCAGTCCTTTTAGTCAAAGCAAATATTGTTTCCTAAAATCTAATTATATAGTCTTTAGAAGATATTTAGACTTAGCACTTACTTCAGTCTCACTCTAGACTACAAAGTCAATTTGAATATCATTTATTATATTTGTAAGTGGGTTTTTTATTGTTAGCAAGTAAAATGTAAAACAGACTTGTTTAGGTTTAATCAAATTGTGGTTAGTAGCAATTAATATACCTCTGTCTACATAAATTGAAGTGGTTTGAAACTGACCAGATCCTGGAAATTTGTAATCTTGTTCTATGAAAAACAAGCTCAGTATGATGAAAGCTGGGTTTAAAAACCATGGATGTATCCTGTAACTAACATACAACGGTGGAGCTTCATTGTTGTCACTGGAGTTTTAGTTTCAAAAAATGGTGTAACGCTAAAAAACCACTTCCTTAGTAATTGCCTTCTATAAGCTAACATTATTTTATCACACAGTAAGAAAATAAGACACATTTGCAGCAGTTTTATTGTATTACACTAATTCAGGGAAAAAAAAACTTTTGTTGAATTTATTGATATATTAAAGTAACTCTTGCCTGTTTCTCAGTGCCTCCCCTTCATATCAGTTAATTTTAAAAAATATTTTAAAGATGGTAGGTTGTTGTCAGATTTCTGTTCTACTCTATTCTATTGTGTTCTATTGCTTCCTTTTCACAGAAACTACAAAAACTGCAGCAATGTATACAGTATTTTACCACTCTGTATTATATCAACACTATTTTTAAGGTTAAATTCTGTTTGTAAAACACTAACTTTCTTTTATTTACAGTAGGTAGGACAGTGGGCACGTTTAATTCCAGGTGAATCCTTCAAGTGGTTGTGCAACATGCATGTGCTAAAAGGTGTATGGAGTTTGAGTGTCTTTATATACTTCAATATTTGTGGATAACAAAAACGATAAGGGTGGAACTTTGAGAGATATTGAGGCTGAGAACATTTCATATTTCAACCATTTAGACTGACTGCTAATCTGTCCTGCCAAACAAGGTGAATATGGTACTGATAATGTGTACTGAGCCTCAAGTCAGACTTCTATTAGAGTGAATTTTTACTGACCTTTGTTTATGTATATGTATATGTTATGTATATGATTTAGAAGATACTGAACAGTCTTATACTTTCCTCCTTAAAGCAACTAAACTATTATCCTCCAAATTAAGCACTTTAGGTGCTCAGTCACTTTCAATAGAGAAAAAAAAGGTCCAGTCTGCAGTACATCATGTCTGTTTTGTCCTAATATATCCAAGAGAACTTGGGCTAAATATGAGCAAATACATTTGTTTTCTGTAGGTGCATCAGAGGTTAAACAGCTAGGAGAAAGATATTTAAGTTTAAAGATAGCAATAGCACACCAATAAATGTCTCTACCCATTGATAAAATCAGACTAACATTAAGAGTTTTGGCCAGGAGAGTAATAAAGCTCCATACTAGTTTTCCGAACTGATTAGTGAAAGCAAAAAACTGGTTTGCAATGAACTTTAGTCAGTGTATGAAAAGTAAAGAGTGGTTGGGTTTTTGCCAGGCTATAAATGTGTTATAAAAATACCCATTTTAACAGTATTTTCTGTATTTTATTCTTAAAAGTCAGTCATTCAGAAAATATGCAACCTTCTCTTTACTCAGCTCAATGTCTTGCTAAATTCAGTTTGTCCTGTAATAAAAGTTGTGTTACAATATCGATGTTGATTTTGCACATATGGAATGAACTCCTACACTGAAAATAAGTTGTACAATCTGTTTGGTTTACAAAACAAAAATAAAAAAATACCCCAAAACAAATATTTTACATTCCTTTTATGCATTGTATTGAAGGTCTGATGAAACTAATTCTAAAAAAAGAAAACATTTGCCCTCACGGAATTCAGGTAAATCTCATGAAGCTATAATTAAAAGCAGTCACACTGTGCTCTGAGAAGGGCAAATTATTCTTATTTATCCTATACTTTTTCTTAATCAATTTAATAAATTTATACTTAATATTTGGGGAAGGGGAGGGAGGAACAAACCTTATTTCTTTTAACACAGATTGTCCAGAAGGCAAAATGTATGGATAAGAAAGCAGTGGTGGTGCACAAAATTGGTTGTAAAGTTACTCAAGTCTCACTGCATTTGCCATGTCATGAGGAAAAACAAAATCTATCCAAGCTTAATTTAGCATGGGGCATCCCATCATGAGCATGGTCTCTCTTACCTATAAATACATGTATATTCATGTATATGTAAACATATATATATTTATGTCCTTAATTTATGTTGCTACAGCAATATATATAGCTCTATCTCTGAGGTTACTCCCCAGGAATCTCTTCACATCTAATTTATAAACAACTTTAAGTTTAAAGACAGGACAGTGAACTGCAAAATATATATTGAGTTAAAGTTGTCTGGCTGAAAATGTCTCATTTCTAACGAGCCTTACCTCCAGTTTTGGGATAGGTTTTTTGGGTTTTTTTATTTGTCTATTTTCTACTTTTGGAGTTTGGGTTATTTTAACATATAGATCAGCCTTACATTTCTGGAGGTCTAAAAGTGGATAGCATTGTTCATGGCAAGCAAACTACTACTAGTAATCATTTTTTGGTGTCTTTTAACATTTCCTGTCAGCTGAGCCATTAAAGCTCAGCCATTAAAGCAGACCTCTCAAAAGATATATGCATGCCTGAGTGTATCAACAAAGATAAGCAAGTACTAAAAATCTGAAAAGCTACATCAGACTGCAGTGGAGATAAATTCCTTTATGCCAAAACATTCCTTTTGGTTATCAGATATCAAAATGACTTGTTTCTTTGATTTCTTATAGTATTCTTCTTCCCTTTATTTAGAAGTAATCATTGTCACTCCAGAAAATTTGTTTAGGAATATTTTGTTGGCTGTCTGGGGTGGTTTTGGACAGAGAACAAAGTTTCCATAAGTTTCAACATTTCTGCTACAAAAGTCGAAATGAAATGTCTGCATCAGTTCAGCTGAGAATATATCATTTATTTGGGTGAACTTGAAATGTTTTCTTTCCTGTAATTTTTGGTAAAGCAACAACTGCAGTCCTGCAAAGCACTGCATTTAATGTGGATGGCTGTTGTGGCTCTAGAGGATTGTATCTCCTACTTTTTTTATAGTACATCATTAAGTTGAGGGTCTCTAGCCACATTCCGATGTGTTAAAAGAAAGGATGGGGGAAGAAATGCCATTTTATGCTGAAATATGTTCCAGCAAACTAAAATTAAAAATTTCTTTTTCAAAAATTTCAATGTTTCCTTTTGATCAAAAATGACTAAATTTTACTGTTGCTAAAGAAAACATAGTTGAATTCCTTTTGTTGTGGTAACTTCTGCATTAAAACTCTTCATTTTTAGTTTGATGTCAAATTGAATGTGAAGGGTTGAGTTTTGCTCAGCCAAATAGTGGTGCAGCACATTCTGCGCTGCTTCTCTTGTGTCTGTATAGTTTGGAATAACAACTGAAAAAGTAACTTCTGGGACCAAACTGAAGTCTGAGAGCATTCTGGTTACAGCAGGGTTTTATTAGAACAAGTGTTGTTTGTTAGAGATCCACCTGAGATCACCGATTTACTAATAGCAGTAACTATGAAGAGGCATTTAATGTCCGTCCCTGACTTCTTAGTAAGAAGCACCAATAATCCTTAGATGTGATGAGCAATTGGTAATCACAATTTTTTTTAACTCTGAAAGCAGCCTTTTTCTTGCTTTCAATGGATTTCTGGGAGTGCAGTACACAGAAGCATTCATTACCTACTGTTAAATCCAGTACTGACAAGTCATGCATCGCAAATATAATTCACAATCAACAATTATTTAGTAATTCTATATCATTTTGTTTGCATCTCATCCTGTTTCTTGTATTGATGTCAAATTGTGATATAAAAGACAAATGGAGTTGCTGATCAATGACTAAAATACATGCTGATAGGATCAAAATGGCATAAGAACAGAGGATCCATTAAGCACGGATCATAATGTATGCCAGAAATTAAAATACACGACTGTGAGATGCTTTAGTGTCATGAGATATTTCAGTGCGTCTGTTTACCTTCCATTCATGTAAGGGAATCATGAATGAAATGGAATGCTTCAAAACAGGGGAAGAAATCAGAAGCAGTTAACAAGATTCAATTTTGAGAAAAGAGTGATTTTTTTTTTATTATTGATGTTTTTTCTTCTTTCTGAACTATTGCAAAAATTTCCTTGTCATCATGCTGACCACCTTGCTTTTTCACGTTGCGTCCTGTGAACCATCAGTAGACTATCTTTGCCTTAATGGGCAGAGCATTATTTATGAGATACATTCTCTTCAGTTGTATTTGGAAGGTCCCTATCATACAGTCCAATGGCTGCAACTCTTGATTGAATGGTCAATATTTCTTTATTTGTCTTTTAGTGAGGTAATCAAAACCATTTTGCCCCGCACATGTTTTGAAAAAAGACCACAGTTTTATGTAATATATGTGTGTGTATGCACAATGTCCTTAATGTTAGGCACTATTTTTTTAAGATACTGTCTATCGTAATGGTTTTATATTAAACCTACAAAGACAGGGAATTCAGAATTATTGGCCTATCCTTAATATAGTCAGTGAATTATTCTATCATGGCACAAAGTGATAAGTAAAGATTTTTAGTCAGATCTCTGAATTTCCTTGTAGCTGTGGGTTTGTTAGACTTTTAACAATACACTAAAGTAGGGGGCTGGGGGGCTGTGGTTTAATATGGACTAATGCACATGGCAGGGCTTTTACATTAGTGCTATTTCTTTCAATGCATTATAGTGAAATTGTATTTTAAAACCAGGCAAACTATCGATGCTTTTATTGAATGGAATAATTTATTATAGAAATATTTTAGTCTGTTGACATTTCATCATCAAATAACAGTAAACATAATGCACATTTCCCATAAGACCGTTCTTGAGAGCCAAATATTTACCCTTCACTTATTCTAAAGGTAGCATTGTAATAATTAGTCTTTGGGCAAGACAAAAAACAAAATGTTTAAAGATGACCTTGTTAACATAGAGTAATAAGTCATAAATATCCCAAAACAAGTTTGCTCACTATTTTAAATTACTATTTACTATTTAAAAAAATGGCCTTTAATTTTACAATCTATGGATTGGTTTTCTTTTTAGTCATTGAAAAAGCTAAACTATCAAGCTTACCTTTCTGTTAATCTCTTGAGATTATTTTTTTGGATCTAACGCATGATAATTACTGAATTTTTCAGATTCATCTAAAAACATTGGAATTTACAAAAAGTAAATTATTTTCAAAGGTATTTTAATCTTTAAAACAAGCTAAAATATTTATTATGAATTAAGAGCTTCATATTTAAAGTCAGCTATCTGATAGTACACTAAAATTGAATTTTTTTCTCTTGTTTTATGGAAGAAACCTAAGAATAGATAATATTTCACTTACTCCTATATGCAAAGTCAGAAGAGGTGGTTGCTTGCTCCTCATATAACTTAACTTAGACCAATTATATTTCTGAAATTGGATGTCATCATGTAATATCCATTTATTTCTCATCAGCCTTCATTGCAGGTTTGTTGGCAAGTGCCAGTTAATGCTGAGCAAAGACAGTGGCTTAACTGTCTGCTTTTCTAACATAATACTTTTGGGATTTTTATTTTAATTGTCGTCCAGGGGTTTCACACCACATTTCTGCCCCATGTAGCTTCCTACATTTTTGTCTTCACAAAGACTAAATCCACTGTGACAGTATATTTGGTAAACCTTTTTATCTCTCATGCCTCTTTTTTGTTGTTCAGGTACCCCCAAAACATGTGTTATATGAAAAGGATTCTTGCTATAAGCAGTATATGGAAGTAGGTAGAGGTGGTTCTTTCTTCGCAATTTGAATCTAATTTATTACAGTTTATAGCTTATTCCTTACAGTAAATATTTTCATTCTGTGAGTGGACAGTGAAGATAAAGGAGTTGAGTGTACACTCTTTTTTTTTTTTTTTCTGGAATAGTCGCCCTCTTTTTTACTCATTCAGTTGGTAGGCGACTCTAAAGAAAATTACCACTGTATGTGTCTCTGTAATTCAGTTTTAGACATGCTGAAGTATAAATTCACTAGCTATACAAACACAAAGTTAACAACTGTAATAAAGTGTGTGCATAAAATGGGGGGTTTACTGTCACATTTGATTCAGTTGCTATTGCTTTGTTGAGGTTTACTGTTAAGTTAAGCTCTATTTGTAAGCAAAAATGTTCAGCTCTATTCAGCTATTTTTACTGTGGGCAAGTTTGTTGGAGGTGGCAGGCATTGCGTTATCCTCCGTGAGCAGGAAGCCCACCTCTCACACTTATCTCTGCCAGAAAGTTGTTTCACAAGTAAAAAATCTTCACTGAGAATTTTATGCCTTTACTTACCATTAGGTTTGCTCTGTGCTTTATGAACTACAGTATCCATGTTGAGTCCACTTCTCCAGGTGGGTCAGGAGTGAAAAGGCTCTCACCTGGTCCCAAGAACTTTTTATGAACTGTATACATTACAATCAGAACCTTAAGAGGATTCTAGAAATTAATCTTTTTAAAAATTAAAAAAAATATATATATGAAGTGTGTGACTGGCATGGGTTTAGTTATCAGTTAATAAAATGTTTTTTTCTTGGAAAACTAGCACAGAGAACTAGTGATGGAGCTATTACTCACATTTCTGAGGTTTTGTGGTTGTTTACATTTATTTCAACATATCTTTGCTCTAGGCTTGAGGATTAGGGTACAGGAACCTGGATAACACTGAACCAGAAGAGCTTGAGGTTGTATGTATGTGTTGTAAAAACAAGAAGATAAATTAGAAAAGTTGTATATACTTCTTCAGTTAGAAAAGTTTGCTTGTTTTTTTATATTCATCTTCCAAGCCAGGAGAACCTTTGCAATTTGATGTTACCTTTGATAAAAATCAGTAAATTCTTATTTATGAAAACTAAATTATTAAGCTATGTCTGTGGGCAAATAAACAATGGTTCAGATTCATATTGCTCATTTGAAAAGGAGATTCCTTTTAATCTCACCTTTTTTAAAACTCTTTGTCTTCCTGCATTCTGAATAACTTTCTCATATCTCACTTTATAAATATACATTCTCATATACAGGCATTTGTCTTTGTTCCTCAGGTAGGGAAAAAACATTTGGGTCTATGTTTAATTTTGTTAGGAGTGGTGGAATAATTTCAAATTGCTTGAGAGAGTATTTTGTATTATTACTTTCATGTACTGCATTTAGAAATGTGTAAGATTTTGCTACTGTGTCTAGTCCCCAACTATCATGAACACCATGTCTTTTAACCTCTTTGTTAAACTTATCAAGTGGGATTTTAAGGTCATTTAAAGGGTTTTGGCCCCACTGCCCTGCTGGAAGTTTTTTCTAGATCCAAAGCTCTGGTCTCCCTGGTATGTTGATGGGGGACAATCTCTGAGGCTGGAGAGGCTGAACTCATCTATTCCTTCCTATGAGCAACTGCTCATTCTCCTGGATGTTGCAGTAGCCTTGCTCCATATGTGTCTTTCTTGAATGGCTTCTCTACAGTTTCAAGATGAGGCCTAAGCCTCATCATCTTTAAGAGAACGCAGTATTTCTAGATTTGTACTGAAAATCTCGCTCCCAGCACAGGATTATTTTGCCCTTTCCTTAGCTGCATCTCTTTGTGTCCCTTTACCAATCCACTGTTACACAGACTGATTTCTTCTTCCTCTAGGAAAGAAGAAAATATTATTTCTTTATTGCAGGCTATATATCTATGTGGATGTTTGAAAAGAACTGTAGCGGTATTTTGAGCATTTTACAGTTGAACTGCAGATCGTGTACAAAAGTCAGGATAGTTATCTGCAGTAAAAAACTAGATAACTTGAACACTGGCTAAAAAATGTTTGGCTTAGTTTCTGGATCTTCACTATTTAAGACAACAAATGTTCTAAGATTGGTCATGGCTGTAGGATAGTGATATCAACAAGCCAAAAGTTTTCCTTTACCACATCTGTCACGACATCTGCTTTTTTATTAGATTTTGTTTATTATGTATTTACACAGTAGCAGTCCAAATGTAGTATCTGATTTGGGTTTGTTTTGTTTTCTAAAAAGTGGAATACAGTTTGGTTTCCTCCACCATAAATAAGACAATATAAATAAGATAAATAAGACAATCTCCCAACTCCTGCAGTAT
The DNA here is from genome assembly GCA_026413425.1 of Tringa solitaria. NCBI lineage: Eukaryota > Metazoa > Chordata > Aves > Charadriiformes > Scolopacidae > Tringa > Tringa solitaria. The sequence goes on along the minus strand of JAOXJM010000041.1, from coordinate 32,818,150 downwards.
ATAAGCAAGGTATTGTGCAAATGCACAACTGTCCTTAAATGTCTCTGGAAAAAGTTTACAAATCTATCAGGTTTTATCCATCGTTTTTTATAGTAATGGCACAGATTTTGGTGCTAAGTAAACCAATGTAAAAGCAATCCGATTATTTTACCCACAATGATGACATGTTGCTGCCTATATTACCTCACAGCATGTCCCAAGACATCGTTACATGCTACTCAGTAATATTTCATTTATTCCAGAATCTCAAGTCACTTCAGTATAAGTACATAAAAAAATTAAAAAATCACTCGGTACCACAAAGCTCTTTAAAGTCAGATTTCCATAAATTTGCACAGTACTAAATATTGGCAGTGTTAAGCAAATGAGAGCAAATAAGTACATTAAAGTGGAAACATTATTTAAGCAAATAAAAGCTGTTCTATACCATTTCTATCATTTTATATGTGGTCTGAGTTGATTATTCTTTTTTTAATTAAAGAGTGGTTCAAAAGTGCCTGTAGGTAATCAAGAAATTATAAATTAATTTTTAATTCTTATTTTTGCTGGTTCAGCTGGAATTATAGCTCTCTTAATCTCCTGAATTTACCATTTTTCTGCTGTTGCCATAGTGAAGTCAGGTAGAGCAGGCAAAGCCGTACTCTTTCTTCTCTTTGAACTTAACTAAAAATAATGCTTAATCTATTGGTGTGGCTTTAGAAATAGCTTTTAAAAATGTTAATGTGGATTTAGCAGTTATGGAGAGGGAGAGATCGTCCAGTCCGAGTGGACGTCTTATTTACCCTCAGCAAAAACACAATACCTGTGTGAGCAGTGCAAGCTTTCCTTTACCGGTTCTTCCCAGTGCCTTAGGCCTAGGGAGGCTCGAGGAAAAAAAATGTATGTGCCTGCGTCCGTTTATATATCTTGCTGTCAGATACTTCTGAGGGGGTGTATGGGGCAGCTGGGTTTTTTGACTGGGTAGCTGGTTTTTGTAACCAGGACAGAACGTGATAATCAAGTGATAATCAGTCACTTTGCATCTCAGTAGCCTGATGGAAATAACTTTGCCATTAGAGGAATTCTGCGTGGCAAAGAGTTGGTGCTGAAAAGGAATATAGTGCCAGACCTGCCGAGTGTATTTGTATTGGCATATAGTAGAATGTAATGTCTAACTAAGGTGTACTAGTCTGTTGTGCACAGTCCTACCTCTAAGTCATTTCAGTTATTTAAAACTATGTGTAAAAGTTATCTCAAGTGTAGAAATACTAATTTGTAAAAAACATCATGTCTCAAAGCTGCAGTAAGAGATTTTCAAATCTTTGGCAAAAGTGAGGGTTTCTTATGGAGACATCATAGGAGGAGATAGTTCAAATTGCCTAAATGTTCACTGACTGTTTAATTTAATGAGGTGTAGTCGTTCTCCCTTCTTGCTTACTTATTAACTCTACTTTTCTCTTTTTTTTTTTTCCTTTTGGATTTGTTTTGATTTGGTTTTTTCCCTTCCAGCAAACAACGACCCATCTTGACCAGACAGGGAAACCCCCCTCTTTTGCAAGACAGCTATTAAACTCAGGGGACAGACAGAAAAAAAATATCTTAAGTATCTTTTACTGTCTATATTGGGCTTCCATTACTCAGTTCGAATAGAAGGTGTCATTCCCATCTTCAACATATTCAGTGATCTGTGCTCAGGTTGGAGCAGATGGAAGCCTTATGTCAGCACCTCTCCTTAAGCTGTATTATGGCTGTTCGTGACAAGTGGCTTTGTGTGAGAGACAGCTTTCTCGGGGGGTTCCTGTAAGAGTCCAGCAACCATGGAATTCAGGAGCTGTTTTTAACCTCTGTCCTTTGTTGCATTTTGATCGTATGGCGTGCTTTGGCATTGCAATCAGGGAAACCACCAGAAAATAAGCACTTTACAAAGTAAATAAGAAACAAAAAACTCCTTGCAGTTTTTGGCTGACAAGGGAGAGGGCAAGAGAGCTGCTCACAACAGATACTAATCTTACCACTTAATGGACTTACTTTGAGCTTTTAGGCAATGCAAGAATCAAAAACAAGAAGGTAACTGTGCTGAGGTGGAAGTTAGCCAAGTCTCGGAAAGGTTGGTAAAACTGGTTGCTGTTGGGCTGATAGTGACGTTCCAAGCAGCTTACTTGCAAGCTTAATTTCTCTTTGGAGGGAGCAGCTGTATTTCATTATTTTTCATCTTCTTGTTGCTTTTCCTTCCTTTTAGTTTTGCTTTTGTCTTAAAAAGAGCAGGGCTGAGTAGTACTAGCAGTTCAATAACTCATTTTTTCTGTTTCATGTAAAAAGAGACTCTTGGTGCTATCTTTGATGCCCTTAGAAGACTGGCAGCCAATAATCTTCTTGTAAAAACTGAGTAAGAGAAACAGTTAAGGTGGAGAGATGATTTGGTACTAAAAGTTTTATGCTTGATGGATCCTTTTCTTCTTGTGTTTTTTATTAAAATGTTAAAAATATTTAACAATTATAGTTACCAGACACCTAAACCAGCAAACCTGAGAAAAATCATTGTTTCACATGTAATGTTAATATTGCAACATTTTGCATAGGTTTTATTAGTATCTTACCCACTGATGACATTAGACTCCCATTTGCAATACAGCATTTTTATGGTGTCTTCCAATTGAATAGTACAGGTGTGTATATTATTCTGACCTTTGAAAAGAAAAAAAAGACTATAGTGACTCTCAGTTTGTTTTGAATTTGTCTAAAAGGCTATTGCTATATTTAGCACAGAGACCTTGTGGCTATTGGGATAATAACCTTCATACCATCTTTGGGAACAGCTAACATATAAATGCCATATATAGAGTAAGTGACTTGACACAAGATCAATCTAGCAATTGCATGTCAAAGATTTTAAAAAAATACAGCCCACAGATACAGCCCACAGGAATACAGAGTTCAACTTGTCTTCCACTGTTTTTAACATATTCTTATATGAGAGAAAATATTCATACTAATGTGATTTTATCATGTTGCAGACTTCTGGCTCAATTCTCATCGGACATGTGTTATGATACGTCACTGGCTATCTTGACTAATCTGCTATTGCTTTTAAATCTTCACAAGTGTAGCGTTTCCATCTGATTTTTCCTCTCCCTCCTTCTAGGCTCCCTTACACGGAAATGTACATTTGTATATCCTCCTTTTGATCAGAATTCCATACCTTAGCAGTAAGTTTCATTGCATAGTAAGCAAAGAAAGTTGAAATGAAATTGTTTCTAGTGTTGTTATATACTAAGAAAGAACAAATAATTTGTAAATAGATCAAAATAGTGTCATGACTTTTTCAGAAGGTGCATGCAGTAGAGCTCTGTTTGGCTGATAGATACAAATAGTTTGTGTGTGTATAAAGTGAAGGAGACAGAAGGCAAAAAGCTCTTCTTTGTGGAAAAGGAAAGTAGATTCTTTGCATATCCCCAGTTATGCATTTATTTGATCTAATAATGAATGTAACAATCCTAGAAATTGCCTTGATGGCCTCCTAAAGTCTCTAGAACATTCTCCACCTAAAACAATGTGAAATGTTCTTGTAGTCATCTGAGAGACTGGCTGTTTTGCAGGTGATACAAGTTGCTATTTTAAGACACATATATCTCAGGGTGCACTCTTTTTTTCTAACGACTAAAAATTAAGTTACTTTCAAATATGAAGTAGAGCAGGGCCAACTTGAGCTGTACGGGTACTGGGTATATGTATCAACTGGGAGACAAGCTTAAGAGCCTCAGGCATTAGACCTAAGTGATAGATTAATAATGAAAAAACAGCGAATGTCAGGCACAGTTAAAGTTTGCCAGCAAATTCCAAAGGCAGCAACAATATTCCAGGTGGGAGGAGGTGTTTGCTTTCCTTCTGGGTGGGCACCAGGTGCCACAGTTAGGGGCAGCAGACATAGTACTTTCTTTTTCATCTGTTCCCTGCTTAATATGGATAGGCGACTTGTACTTTGAGAGACAGTAAATTTAAGTACAGCATCACACATAAAATATTTCTGCCTGTCAATTATGCACAATAGTGTGTTTGGCAGTTAACCGCTAAGCAACATTGTGTGAAGATACTCCGTGTGATTTACTATCCAGTCTTGGGCTAATTCTCTGATCTGGGAAGTTGGAAGCACAAATGAGCTGTCCTCCATTTGTTAATTCATCTGTTACATTGTTTATTTTATTGTATATTTGTATATAAGTATTCGGAGATACGGAATTGTCTAATAATTCATTCAAAATGTCTTGAGGTAGCTTTAATGCTGGCTCCAAGATTTATACTCCGCAAATGCTAAACACACAAGTATGCACTGCATTTATTTATCAACATTGTTGCTATCCAAACTCACTGAACACTTTTTCCATTCGTTTGGTTCTATTTTACAATAATTATTAAACAAAAATCAATTGCTGTGAGAGCAGTTCTGCCTCCTCTGTTAAATGCCCGTTTGGCCTATCCTGTCACTCTGGCAGGCGCTGTCACCAGCTGTGCAGAAAGAAGGGGTGGCTGCAAACTGTGGGGCGCTCACGGATTATTCAGATATCATCTGGCGCTGGCCTTACGATGGCCTGTTACTTCCAGCCCTAAAAATAAACAGCTCTTAATCACCTAATGGCAACATGAGTTGACCAGCACTTATGGCTGCCTGGACCTCAATCTAACTGTACTCAAAAGCTTTTCTCATGTTTTCTGTCACCTGGGATAAGAGGTAGTTTGCAGCCAGGCATTCCTGTGGGAGGACTGCTGTGAGTTTAACGAAATGTTTGAAGTAACCTCAGTAATTCCTCTCAGCGCTGATCCACAGCTTCAAATGTGCAGAATCAAACAATAGTGGCCTTGCATCAACAGTCTCTCTGGAGAGTGAACTAATGCAATAAGGTTTTCTCAGGGAAACTGAGTAACAAGCAAGTACCTCAGGAAGCTCTGTTCTTTGCCTGGGTTTAGTCAGAAAGCTTTGCTTCCAGCAATATATGGAATAATTCTGTAATGCAGCCAACCACCTTTTCTCCCTGCCTTTTCATAGGATAGCAACATTCTTGCAGTGTCCTAACTGGTAAATGCACGACTTAAATAGAAGTAGCATACCTTTAGTAAACTAGTCGTCACATTGCATATTGCAGGATGGAAGGGTGTTGGTGCTTTGAACAGGAACACATTGGTGCACTTGTAGAAGTACAGTAAAGCAACGTGCTCACCTTGAATGATAAAAGACAAATATGTAGATGCAACAGCTAATATAGCATATTAGGCACTCTCCATCAGAAAGGAATTTATGAAACTTCTGAAAAAGACATAGAAACTTTCTCCTAGCGTGCATTTCAGATTGAGAATTTTTGGTTGAGCTTCTTTTGCTCAGTTATGCCCATCAACCATGGGTCATGAAGTCACTTTGCCCTGTTTTGAGATGGTTAAGTAATGGAAGATCCTTGTATTTCAGGGAAACTTGGACCTATCTCCAAATTGCCAAGTAATGTACCTGGAACACTGTCAACTATTTATGTTAGACAGATAGTGGAACTAACTTGCCAAGCAGCTAAAATGTGTTGTTTTCCAAAATGTATACCCAAATGATCTCCGCTAAAGCCAGAGACAACTTTAGCCATAATTTCCATGAAATAATCCAGCAGTATAAGGATTAACAATTTCTTTTTTAAAATGTTTATGCAAGTACCATGTTAATTTTCAGTACGTCAGCCCAGTTGTGTAGTGTGGGCGTAAGGGTCACCTTATAGTCTCTCTTTACAACACAAAACCTTACAGTCTGCCGTGCAAAGCGTGTACCTGCTTTTGAAGATGATGAGATTGAGAAAAAAAAGTTGTACCCTAAGTGCACACAGCTGCTTTGAGAGGTGAGCATCTAGAATACTATTAATAAACAACAAAATAATATGTTTCAGTAGAAGTTAGGAGATGAACTAACAAAACTAAAGGCTCTCTTGTCTTAATGACAAGCTGCCCTGAGCCAGTATGTGTTTTCTTTCTCACTCACTGCATCAGTCTTCGCTTAGAAAGCCTTGATCCTTGTAAATCAGTGTAACCTTAATGTTATTTAATCATAGCTTTTAAAAGTTAATTTCCATGAGAACTACATTTTAAAAAACCCTAACTTGTCATTGAGGATTATAAAAATCCTTTATTTGCCTGGAGAACAGTACTCAGATCTGAATGAATAAGTGTAAGTGAATAATGTGTTTCGACAGTTTGTTTATTAAAAATGTATTATGCAGCTAAAAGTTATATTGTATTTATAATATTTTAATGACAGTGACTTGCACAGTTTTCGGTGCATTCTATTAATATGCATTTTAAAAGTGTGCTGTGCAAAATTCTAAAATAATTTAAACGGTCTCTTATATCCACATAAATATCACTTGATTTGTTTTTATTTCTCCAAATGCCAAAAGCAATTAAATCATATTATAAGCCTGATGAAATGCTGCTATTTGATTGATGCCTTAGCAGTGTCATTGCAGAGATAAAAAGACAACTACTATTAAAAAAAAAAAAACCTCATTAAGATTTATATCCAAGAGAGGTGTGACTGTAGAGACAGAGGCCTGATGCTAGTTTCCGTCTACCTTTTTTTCACCTGAGAACTCCAGCTTCCACATCAAATGCATATAACTTCAATATCTGGCATCCATGGAAATGCCTACCTTTCTCAGCCCAAAAGAAATTCCCACTTTAGAGTCAAAATCTCCTTCGAAATGGGAGTCTCATAGAGTATTATTAGACTGTATTTTTTTTTCTTGTCTTCAGTAAAAATAAGACTTCCCTCAACTACTGTGGTAACATCAAAGCTCAAAGCAGATTAGGTTTTACTTGCTTAATTTTACCTTAAGCAGCATAAACTGGATGTCTGGATCCTTGAGACATAATGTGCTGCTAACCTTCTCTGTGTGAGGCTTGATAGAGCACTTGCTAGTGGCATGGACAAGTTTCCTATTGTCTGTAAAAGTGTGATCAGAACTTGTCAAATATTTTCTTCAGCCACATTTGCAAGCAGATATATTTTTGTGCAGTTGCTACTGCAAGAAGACAATATAAAGTAGCTTAAGGGAGTTGGGCCCGAAAATATTGTGGCCTTCTGAGTTACAGGTTAAATATCAGATTTTTAAAGCAAAAAGTATCATTCAGTTACTTGATTTTACTAAGTATTAGAAATTTCTTTCTTTCTTTCGACCAGATTTGGTGAAGTCAAAGAAATAAGGTGCTGTGTGACACCTTGAAGGCATCTTTTATTTAAATCAATGTGAGTGTGTCACTGGATTACAAAAGTGTGTGGAAGATTTAAAAAGTGACAGGGATAATAAAACCCCACAGTTATCTTTAAATTGCATTCAGAGTTTTTAAATGCACTGTCTTTATGCACAAGTACCTTCATTTGATTTTGAAACTCTATATAAATAAACAGTAGCAGAAATACTTATTATAAAATATTCTGAAGTAGGATTGTGGTAGCTGTTTAAATGGAAAATTTCTTGCTAATCAAAGTCAGTTTCTGACCAGTGGCTATTTAATGTTTGCCAAGATATATAACGCTGTGTCATCAGCAGTAATAAACTGGTCTAGACGTAAGGAAGTTGGCTGACTGATGCCAATTGACCTTACTTGAAAATGTGGTCTGAAGTTGTTGCCTACTAGCCTAGCTCTGCAAATATCTAAATTCCCTCCACTGACATAAGTGAAACCTCTATAAGTACACTCAAATAAAGTTGTGAAACCTTAAGCAGTAAACTTATTAGATATTATAGGGAGGGGTTAATGTCTTCAGGGTTTATTAGTGCTACAAGTAAAATCAGTTTACTCATAAATGTGATTCTCAAGAACCATGTTAAATTGACTTAGAATGTAATATTTTATTTGTTAGTCTTTGTAATTCTCTTTTCTCAGGAAATAAGTAGTGATGTAGATGTGGTAATACTCTAAATTGCTTGGTTTAGAAAAAAAAAAAAAGCCAGCTTTTTTGCTGGCAGTGTTGACGATCTGACATTAAAAAGCGAGTGATCAGATTGCAGTCCTTCAAAGACACATTTAGATGTGACCTTCATAATTAAAATCACCAACTAGGTAGACTGTTACACTTTTGTATAACGTGAATATTCAACTGAATCTGTTTGATAAAATATATGCTTAAATACATACATATTAGAAATAATAATTCATATGCCAGCATTTCATTCTGAATCACTTGGAATGAAAATTATTTACATTATGCTGAGATGCATACAACCCATCTATAACAAATAGACTAAGAATAAATAAAGTGAACATTTATTTAAAAACAATTGCAAGATGTTTTACATTTCTGCTCAGTATTGAGCAGCGTGTTGAAAATGCGTTTTTCATAAAACCACATGCAAGGCTTTTTGAAGGTGAAGAAATCCACTCACAACAGCCACATGTCTAGGCACATCCTTAGAAGCTAGTATGGACCCCACACAGACATTCCAGAAGAGAAGGCATTACTAGAAAGTAGTTTCTCTTGAAGTGAAGTAGAATATGTGTGAGCCTACTAGGCCACTTTGATAAATAAATAAAAGTCTTTTTTTCTTTTCTAGCACAAAACTGGTTCAACTAGAGGGCAAGTTCACATTTTACTTAGGGTTTTTTTCCCTTTTTTTGCTTAAGTGATCCCTTTACTTATATGAAGATACGTTTGTGGTTTTTTTTCAAGAAAAAGAACCATTTGGCTTTGGGTTATCTCACTTTTACCTTCCTGGCTTTTCAGCATATCTCTGTGAAACTCCTTTCCAAGAACAAAGCCCAGTGTCCCGAGATTATCTGCAGACAAATCTGTACTCCTTTAACTATGGGTTTCTGTCAAAATCTGTGTCAGTAGACCAGTATAATAGATCCTCTGAGCGCTCTTAAATTAGTGCAAAGCTGACTTATTTAGACTAGTACGATCAGACATAAGTTTTATCCAAAGCACTGTTGAGCCTGTAACTATATTTAACTATACTCAAAGTATATTTTACTACCTCCAGCATCTATCTCAAATGCTTCGATTGATTCTTTTAAAGACACTGTCTGCTGCCCTTAAGAGTAAATTTAGTCTTCTGTATCAAGCCTAAATTCGGCCTAAACTAATCCATGGGCTTTTGTAATCCTGTTCTCTTCTTGCCGTGCCATGGGGCTATAAGCCTGTTCCCTCCCTTTTGGCACTTGTGGCACTCCGAACCCCTTGTTCTCGTGGGGGACTTCAGCTTCCCAGACATCTGCTGGAAATATAACACAGCAGAGAGGGAACAATCCTGGACGTTCCTAGAGTGTGTGGAAGACAACTTCCTAACACAGCTGGTGAGTGAGCCAACCAGGGAAAGCACCCTGCTGGACCTGCTGCTTGTTAACAGAGAAGGTCTTGTGGGGTATGTAAAGGTTCAAGGTCATCTTGGGCAGAGTGATCATGAGATCATAGACTTTTCAATTCTTTCAGAAGCAAGACAGGGAGCCAGCAGAACTGCCACCTTGGACTTCTGAAAGGCAGCCTTTGGCCTGCTTAGAAGCATGGTTGAGAGTGTCCCCTGGGAGACAGTTCTGAAGGGCAAAGGTGCCCAGGAA